>JASEVX010000006.1:57757297-58097297 GCA_031761405.1 Serripes groenlandicus | reverse complement strand
AAGGGAGAAATCCACAGATATTATTGTAAAGAAAAACTCTGTAATATGTTTGAAAAAACAGCCTATATGGTTGAATAAATTGTATTAACTGATTTAAGAAACAACAAGATACAAAATATGTACATCTTTCACAGTTGTTACAAAACTTTAGATACTTTCAAATTGGGTTTAATAACTGTTCCCTAACTAACTAGGCTAAGCTTTTTTTATGAGTTGATTTACGGAGTTCACTAGGCTACGCTGTTGTAATTGTTTGGTTTACAAATTTATTGAAAATCTTGTTAACACTCTGGAAGCCGCATTTTTGACTTGAGCATGTTGAAACTTTGTCAGAATGTTTGTCTTATGATATCTAGCCTAAGTTTGAATATAGGTCATGTCGGGTCAAAAACTAGGTCACTAGGCTAAATTGAAGGAAAATCTTGTTAACACTCTGGAAGGCATATTTTAAACTTGAGCATGTTGACATTTTGTCAGAAAGTTTGTCTCGATTATATCTAGGCCAAGTTCGAAACTGGGTCATGTCGGGTCAAAAACTAGGTCACTAGGTCAAATTTAATGAAAATATTGTTAACACTCTGGAAGCCGTATTTTTATCTTGAACATGTTGAACATTTGTCAGAATGTTTGTCTTAGTGATATCTAGGTCGAGTTTGAATATAGATCATGTCGGGTCTAAAACTAGGTCACTAGGCCAAATTTAAAGAAAAGCTTGTTAACACTCTGGAAGCCCCATTTATTACTTGAGCATGTTGAAACTTTCTCAGAGAGTTTGTCTTGATGATATCTAGGCCAAGTTTGAATATTGGTCATGTCCGGTAAAAAACTAGGTCACTAGGCCAAATGTAAGGAACATCTTGTTAACACTTTGGAAGCCACTTTTTTGGCTTGAGCATGATAAAACTATGTTGGAATGTTTGTCTTAGTAATATCTAGGCTAAGTTTGAATGTAGGTCATGACCTTTCAAAAACTAGGTCACTAGGCCAAATTTAAGGAAAGTCTTATTAACACTTTGGAAGCCACATTTTTGGGTTGAGCATGTTGAAACTTTCTCAGAATGTTTGTCTTAGTGATATCTAGGTTAAGTTCGAATATGGGTCACGTCAGGACAACTAGGTCACTAGGCTAATATGCAGAACAATCTAGTTAACACTATAGAGATTGCATTTTTGACTTGAGCAGCTTGAAATTTTGTCAGAAAATTTGTCTAGATGATATTGCCATTGGCGCTGAAAGAGTAAAGTCTTAAATAACCCATGCTCAGCGATTCCAAGGCATCATGGCCCTCTTGTTTCCAATTTATTTCTGTTGTATTACTAAACTTAAAACGTTCCTCCCCATACAGTTGTTCATTCAGACCATTGTATTCTTGCTATATGTTGACTATACATGAAAACTTTTTCTTTTAATTTCATAAATGCTTAATTTCGATATTAAATATCTTTAAACTTGTTAGAATTATTTGTATATTTTGTTTATATACTCTCGTTTTTTGTTATCATACTTCTGCTCAACTGGAAGGAGAATCGACTTCCCTCTCTCCTTCCAAAGCTTGTGTCACACTTAACTTATAACTAGAGGCATTAACACTTAAGTTAATATCTGTTAATATTTCAGTATCTATGTTTTTTGTTTGTCTAATTGATCTAGTTAGAGCAGATTTAAAATAAAAAACTTCAGCTTGTTTTGTTGCAGTCAATGTTAAGCAAACGGTAAAACAAATAGTTTGAAGACTTAACTCGTCATTTCACGACTAAATTTTACATGCTGAATATCATATAGATCGTAGCATATAAAGTATATACTCCACTCCCTACGTCAACATGGACCCTTTTTGCTATTGATAACATTTTATTATGGACTATGGTATCCAGGTGAGCAATAAGGAACATCTCGGCCTTCTTGTTTAAGATAAAGGTACATTTGGCCTTCTTTACATCCTGTCCGTTTGCACAGGTTATTTAAATGTATTGAACTGCATCTGCTTTCCTTTAAGTCATGCCTTAAAAGCATGCGCGGCGTCTTTGATGCTTAGCATCAAAATTCGTCTTGTTTAGTATTGTACAGTGGAAAGCTGTGTGGCGTCCCTGGGAAAAGTTATTAGTTGGCATTTCTGAACAGTGTATGTTCGGCTTATCAGTATCTACACATGTTGACAGTAGCGTCTAACCAGCATGTGTTAGTAAAATGTGAACAGTGTATATCTTGATCAGGATGTGCAGATGTACAGGCTGATCTGATTTTGAAATATTCACTACTCTGTTCTAAAAAACAACTTGTACCTTTTCTTAAGGACGGGCTCAATTTTGCATGCATTAGCAATCTGTAATTTGTTTGGTTCAATCATCAGCAAATATACGTAGTTCACACAACTACAATGATTATCTCCCTTGTCGACCATTTTGATAGGCAAATTAACTATATATATGTTAAATAGATAAATATAAAATATAATTAAATTAACCCTTTCAGCGCCGAATTGTTTAAAGTAGACTCTTTTCCATGTTCAAACTCGGACGATTCTTTTTTCATGCTATAGGATTTTTGGAATATTTCTATAACTCACAGCCAAACAATGCAGATTTCAGGTGAGACAGCTCGTTACGAGCTGACTCACCTGAATCTGTATTGTTTGCAAAAAGTTCAATATTGCCTTTGGCGCTGAAAGAGTTAAACAAATGCATGTGTAAACATAATTAAATAAAGTAGTCGATATAATCAGAACATATAGAGGCATCAATGACATATGGTTGTCAAACTCAAATTTGTGGGTGTTTTCTTAATCATCACATTTTTAAAAAAATATTCTCTGTTAATGCTCATCATATTTGCTATCATAATGGCAGACAATGGAGAGAATTATTGTAGTTGGGGTAACTATGTATTACTAAACACTATTAACCTGATCCTGACACTTTTATATATTACATGTATTATCATTATGATGATTGTATTGGCTGACCTTCCTGTACTGCGAGTTCTTTGGCTGACCTTTCTGTGCGAACTATGACATTAGCCCTTTTGCGGCCAAAATTCACAAAGTCGAATATTCCATGTTAAAAAAAACCTAACCCTAATCCTGACCCTGTCCCTGGTAAAACATAATGTCTAAGTGGAAAACAATGTAGACTTCAGAAGAGACAACTCGTTATGTGCTGACTCACCTGAATCTGCATTGTTTACAACATCCTTTAATTGCCTTTGGCAGCCAAAGTGTTAATAAGCATTCAAGTTTATTTATTCGGCATATAAAGTTATTTTACATCGCCGCAAACATATTTATAAGGCAGTTTAACAAATGAACATATATATACATTGACGAGAAAAACACATACAATTTCATAAGTCTAGAACCTAACACTAACAATTTACATATACTACACATGGCAAGATGTCAAAGCCATCAATTTAGAAAGGTTTGCAATCATTTTATAATATTTCGCTGCATGAAAGACACCATATCATCAACATTGGCAGACAAAGCAAAACAGAAGCGGTCAACAGTCCAATTAGATAACATAGGTACAATAGGCAAGAATCGGAATATTGTTTTCTTACATGGCCGACCTGCGCATGTTGCTTATTCGGTATTATTGCACGCGTATTGAATAGTCAACGGTTATGAAAACTACTGGATTCAGTGCAAAGTGAACGAAACACTATTAGAGAAAGTATACAATAAATATAGTTCAACAAATTTAAATTGTTAGAAATTAAATTCTTTTAATTTACAATGTTCGACGTGTACTTTGGACTCTAGATCTTCTTATTTGCGAATATCTAATCGAATGTTCAATGTCTAAATGACAATTTAGTCATTCGGATTTTGAATGTACAATGTTCAGCAGTGTAATTTGGGCTCTATATCTTCTTATTTGCGAATGTCTAAACATTTTGAATGTACAAATAGCGACGTGTATCTTCTTATTTGTGAATGCCTAACCGAATGACCAATGAATAAATGACCATTTAGATATTCGGATTTTGAATGTACAATGTTCAGTGTGTAATTTGGGCTCTAGATCTTCTTATTTGAGAATATCTAATCGAATGTACAATGCCTAAATGACAATTTAGTCATTCGGATTTTAAATGTACAATGTTGAGCGTGTAATTTGGGCCCTAAATCTTCTTATTTGCGAATTTCTAATCGAATGTTCAATGCCTAAATAACAATTTAGTCATTTGGATTTTGAATGTACAATGTGCAACGTGTAATATCGGCTCCAGATCTTCTTGCTTGCGAATGTCTAATCGAATGTCCAATGTCTAAATAACCATTTAGACATTCGTTTTTTAAACGTCTAATGTCTAAAGTATAATGCTTATACAACTTGAGACACTTTCCCTCAGTTGTGGTAAGCGTTGCGGGGATAACAAAGATTACCGAGAGTACAAGTAATAACAAACCACCGGTTTTACTACATATATTTCTTAATATTTCTTGCAATAATCATAAAAGGTTAGTGTGCACGTAATGGATTGTGTTACAGGTTTTTTGTCGAATCGTTAAGAAGTGTTTTAATGTGGCGTGATTCATGCAGTATTTCATCGCTTAATTAAACACTTCGAATTGTCTTGAATTACTGATCGTTTCTGAGAGATTTAGTTTATAAACTTATTTATTTTACATCGATTGCGAAACAAGCTTTCAGCTTATATTAATCACGATCGATGTCTGCTTCCTGGAGACTTAACAAGCACTCTCGCCGTTTGTGTGGAAAACCCCAAAGACAGATCCCTCTCATCACGGGATTTATAACCATTTCCCTCTATCACAGGCATTTTTACGCAAATGCAGCAGACGAATTGTGACAACATTGTGGCAAAAGAAGAAATTTCTCATATTGAGCAATCCCTTCTTTTGCCACAATGTGTTTTACTCTATTCAATAATTATACGTATATTTATGGATATTAGATGTTTACAATGTCGTCTGAAGATCACATGTATGTAGGAAAATCGTTAAACATGTCACCCACTTCGCATATCAAAAGGATTCTTTCACCATATAAGCGCTTTAAATACAATGCGAACGAAAAATATCTTTGGGGACAAAGATGATAAAACTGAGACAAATCAATGGGACATTTATGCAAAGTGGTGTTTTAATCCTTCCCCGCGCACAACAAATCTGCAGCAGACGAGTTCGAAAACATCTGAAGAAAAATATGGCAAATCTATAGTAATGAAAATAAATGGCGTTGAAAACATTTCGGGAAAATGAGACAGTGTTCGTTATGAGCAATTACTCCTTTAACCCTTTCCCTCATACGACAATTCTGCAGCAGACGACTTTGAACATATTTTGTCAAAAAATAGAAAATCTCTATAATTGTATGGATAACCTATGACTAAATGTGGAAAACATTGTGGCAAAATGAGAAATTGCTCGTTTTGAGCAGTTTCTTCTTTTGTCACTTTGTTTTCAAAAAGCCGTCTGCTGCAGAGGCGTCAAAAAGCGTCTATATGAGGTAAAGGGTTAACCGCAATGTTTTCAAAAGTAGTCCGCTGCAGCTACGTCAAAATGCGACTATAAGTTGGAAAGGGTTACATGTACCTCTACACTGATCACGCTTAGCAATGTCTCCTGTTCTCACACTGTTTTCAACAAAATTAAATTTGAAAATTGTCTCCTGGTATTTACAGATTTTCAAAGTCATCTGCTGCAGATTTGTTGTACGTTAGTAAAGCGTCAAAGAGTAATTAAAGAAGAGGACAAAATGTAACGGTAATTTATCTCGATAGAAGTTCTGGTAAAAAGAAAATCTACTCCAAATGGTCAGAACGAATGTCATTTATTTCCTAGAAATCGCCGGGAACCGACGTTGGGGGACCATTATTCTGCCTCGTTTTAATGCATGATGTAGCATCAAGTTTGTGCCGTATGACATCGTGTTTGTCTCGCTTATGTGACCTCTATTGTGACACGTTGGCCTTGTTTCTCTGTTTTTGTCCAAACGTTATGTATATTTGATTACAGTTGAAGCGAAATTGTATCCTAATGATTTGCTTCAAGACAATATAAATATACGAAATCGTACTAAATGTGTGGTCAAATATCAAATGTATTAATAAAAATCTGACCTTTTTACATATGTACGTGTCTTTTTTGTGGTCGTTTAACATCACATATTTGGAAAGAAAAAAAAGAAAATTGTACAAATGTTTAAATCCTTCACCCATGCATGAGAAATTAAGCCGTTCCATAGACACAAATCTACCACAAAATACTAAAGAAACATCTTGACAAATTTAATGAACATCTCTATAAATTAAAATTCAATTAATATATAAGAGTAATTTATCTTTTGTCGCAATGTTTTCAAAAGTAGTCTGATGCGACAAAATGCGTCTGCAAGTGGGAAATGGTTCGTAATCATCAAACAGAAATAAAACACGAAGGAAACTTTCAACTCCTAACAATACTCTCTACACTTTGTAATTCATATTGTGTCATTATCTGATAAGCTGTTTTCATCCCTACGTATAGCTGAACCACGGGCTGATGGCACAACATCCTAACCTAATTGTTGTATATACAAACATTACGGTTATACTTTAATGATATAAGTGTTTGTTTATTTGTCCCATACGAATTTATAGATGTGCAACAATCATATGGCACACATAAGCAAATACTAATACCATGAAAGCATAACAGTAATGAGTGATTATACATAATTTAGGGTATGTTGTTGTGCCATCAGACCGTTGTACAGACCGTGGTACAGACCGTTGTACAGACCGTGGTACAGCTATAGCACATCTTTAGTTGGTTGATGTGTATTAATCCTTTCCCTCAGCAGACGGCTTTTTGAAAACATAGTGACAAAAGAAGAAATTGCTCAAAACGAGCAATTTCTTCTTTTGACACAATGTTTTCCTCTTTTAGTCATAGGTTATCCATTCAATTATAGAGATTTTCCAATTTTCGACAAAATATGTTCAAAGTCGTCTGTTGCAGAATTGTCGAATGAGAGAAAGGGTTAATCCTCATCTCGCTGAATTTTTTCGACCAGTAACATCAACCCTGATGTTTTGCACGTTCTTACATCTTTATTTAGATATCGATATACGAGGAGCGAACACTGTAGACCGAGATTAGTTTGCACATTTTTGCAGACTAATCTTGATCTTCAATATTCGCCATTGAGATTAAACGTCGAGTGCTACATCAGACGTGTATGGTGTTAAAGTCTCGTGTAACAGGGTGAAGGTAAAATTATATTCCCCCCCCCCCCCCCGGCCGAATCATATCAAAGAGTTTTAAAGACGGTTGTAATGGGTTTTCCCTCCTTGGTGCTTGTGACGTAAGCATTACGACTGACTGGCTAGGATCAGTAACATTGGACCAGTAGTAATGATAACTTACCCAGGAATCACCATGATATGAATGAAAATTGGTTGAAAGTGGCATTAAAAAGCATACACACACAATTCAATCGTATAATTGCATTATAGTCTTCACCTAATATAATGGTGATTTCAGCGAGTGTTCGACATAGCCAATTCAAAACACTCTATAATAAGGCACCGCTTATTTTTAACCCTTTCCCACATACAACACATCTGCAGCAGATGGCATTGAAAACATCTCCTCAAGATATGGAAAATATATAGAAATGAGGGTATAATTACTGCAAAAAGGTTGAAAAATTCGTTTTGAGCAATTTCACCTTTTTCCTCAATGTTTTCGAAATTCGTCTGCTGCAGATGCGTCAAAATGCGTCTATAGGTGGGAAAGGGTTAAAACTCAATACAGTAATATAAAACTGACGGAATATAAAGATCATCACTATAAGACGAAAACAAAATAGAGAAGATTTCTTGTAAATTTCCGATGGAAAAATCAGCGGGCGAAATTGTTCGATAGCGTGACGTGATTCAATATATAATATCCAAAACAGCGGCAGAAATGCCAACTTGTGGATGAAATGTCTTCAGAAATACGAAAATGGTGATTAAAAGAAACGAAACAAGGATTGTTTTCTGGAACAGAAATATGTTTTACAATATAAGAGAGAGAGCGAAACATTGTACGACTGAATTATACGGGGGATTTACGATCCCCCAAAGAGCTTTCGATAATATGTAAAAAAAGGAAACCGTTTTGTCTCATTTCTTTCGTTGATGTTCAGCTTGAACTTATTTGAACCTCGTCAATCGTTTAGATGTCGTGTTGCCTGCGTGAACAGGGAATACTCGGGCAAGTATGTGGTTCCTCATAGTCTCACCGGTAGTTGTTCGACATGAAAGCAGAGCCTCGGTAGCTCAGTCGGTAGGCTGTCAATCCAGGGGTTGTGAGATAGAACCTCAGCCTGGCCAAGATTCTTTCCGACGTTTGACAAAAGTCAATGCGACAAGCGTCATTCTTTTTCCACCAATGAGCTAACAGTCTATGTGGAAAGGTTGCCAGTTTTGTGGAAAGAATGTTGTGTGGATTAATGGTTTGAGAAAGCCAAGAAACACATGAGTAGATGAACTGGCCGCCGTGATATGACTGAATTGTTCTGAAAATGGCGCTATAACCCCCAATCAATCGACATGAAAAATGAGTCATGTAGGTTCGTATCAGCATGTACTGTAGGAGTCGGAGAAGCTTATGTAAATAATATGTGAGCATTGAAGATATTGATAAGAAATGTGTGGATGCACATGCTGATCCTAGCGGCACTATTTCAATAAGCTTACTTGTACTTTTTTCTCAATGGCGACCTCAAATATTCCAATATGCAATTATGGACAGAAACATTGTTTAGTAAATTATATATTTCAATTTTAACAGGAAGAATCACTTTCTTTACTGAAGCGTTTACTGAAATTGCAGAATTTCAAGCAGGATTTCGTTCTGGCTATTCAACCATTGATAGCTATTGTTAACAAGTGTCTCAACATGAAGCATACATTTGTATATATTACATTTATTGACTTTCAAAAGGAATTCGATTCTGTAAACAGAGCAATTTTGTTTCATATACTTCGTAAACAGGGATAAAGGGAAATTTATTTAATGCAGTCAAAGCGATCTATAATTCAGTTAAAGCATTAGTTCGATCATGTTCAAATTACACAAACTTATTCGACTGTCCAGTGGGCTTGCGTCAGGGATGCAGTTAAATGAACTTAATGATACAAAGGCAGACAATGGAATTAGAGGCATACACATATACTATAGCAGCAGACTACTTTATTTTAAAAACATTGTGGCCAAAGGTGAAATTGCTCATGATGAGGAATTTCTCCTTTGGCCACAATGTTTTCACCTTTATTTAACAATTAAGCTATCCTTTAAGGAGATTTTTCAGGTTTTTGTCACTATGTTTTCAAAGTCGTCTGCTGCAGGTTTGGTGTATGTGAGAAAGGTTTAAATAGTGCTGTTTCTGCCGTCTCTGTAATTTGCTGTTTAGGAACATATTTACAACATGTATTTGGTCCATCGTTTTCGCAATCTTTGCTTGAAGTCGACTGAAGGATTCGATTAGAACAGTTTTGCTATATCAATGACTGTAACGCTCTTGATATCATTCATGTCATTGGTGTGATACTTGCTCTTGGCCACACAAAGCCATCTATAATTCGTGCATCACCGTTCTAGCAACAACACTGCTATCTAAAGCATAGGACAGTTTAGCTGTTATCAATGCATTTGCGAAGAGAATCAATGGATTTATCAAGTATTGGCTAACCTTATCTAAACATTGACATTGATCGTTTAAAAACGTGCCAATTTAGTTAATTGATGCTAACGTTTAACCAGTTGAACTCTCCAAAAGCCTCCGCGTCGCGTCAATTGAAACCAGCCTTGCAATCAATAGAAAGTTATACCCCGAAGATAAGAGCAGTGTACCAGGAAGATCAACGTAAATACTACCCAAGAGCATGCTGGAAATATCTTCCTGTTCTTCCATGCATAGGATCCAAATGGATATTTATTTACGAAAATTACTTTAAGCCTTGTTTGACTTATTTGCGAACAACGCATGGTCAGATGCTCTGACTGGTAGCACATGATTTACATATGTCAGTCTGTCCCGCGAAAACACAGTATTCTTCAGTCTGTCCCGCGAAAACATAGTATGTCAGTTTTTCCAGCGAAAACACAGTATGTGTCAGATTTTTCAGTATGATTCAGTTTTTCCATTGAATGTGTCAGTTGTTATCAGTGCTGTTTTGTGCATTTAGTTCAAGTACAATCATATTGAACGCAAGGAATGTCTTGTTGTGTGTGCACGTGCGAAGCATGTTGAATCGTAGTTGTAACCTCTGACGAAAGACTAGAAATATAGTCTCACTTGGCCCTCGCCAATATCCATTTAGGTATTGCCCATACAGAGATGCAATAAGACCTGTTATCGCCTGTCGCGGTCGTACCATTCTAACTACAATGCTACCTCTCGAAACGATTACTCTGTGTAGCGGAACCTCTTTCAAGACGACAGTTTAAAACTTTCACTATGCTAAAGAAACGGAAATGGAAAATATGATTGACAAACAGGTTAGTCTAGGGATGGAGCGGAAAACATGATGGTTAAATGAGAAATTGCAATGTTTTCACTTTCCAACACTTTTTGTTTATGTAGGCAGCATTCATATATGTCAATATGCGTGTTTACCAGGAGCCTGTTTAACTTACTTCTAACGAGTGACGCATTTCGAAAACGGCTGGAATTCTTTGTCTACACAGGATGTTAATCTGGAGCGATTGCATAGTTCTTTTACAAATACTCTGAATTGATGTGAACAATTTCCCGTTTTCCGTGTGTAGAACTAAGAACTATTTACAATTCTCATAACCGGAAGCTGTCGGAAACTTAACCATATAATTCAGGTATTACTACACACGTTTAGCCAACATGATCCGAACATGAACACAAATATACCTCTTCCGAAGGCCTTACTAAATAACAGGATTCCTATATTAGTAGAGTAAAAAGGCACACATTTCTTGAAGAAAGCAAACACAATGTAATTCATTTAATAAATCTGAATATCTAACAATAGCATGGCTTATTTCCATATAGTCGTAACTTTATAGTGTTACAAAAGATCGTTACGCCAATTTTCAAGGAAGCCCTTGTTTATGTGAATCCTCCAAGGATTTTAGGTCTGGGTTCTCATCACTGCAGTTGTATGGTACCATTGATTTGGCTGGGAGTGAAGCCAACTTCTGTCAAAGAATAAAAGGATATTTTGATGTACTTTGTGATACTCTACCAGAAAACATGGGGCCTTATGAGGAACGTTTTCTGGATTGTAAATTTGATAAACGTCGCCAGAGAAGCCTTATTTCGATGCGTGTTGTTGATATGTCTTTGCAAATACATGACTTAGACTGACTAGAACTTCATAATAATAAAGCAGCTGTAACACAAATTGTTGCCACCGATTGCGACAACATCAATCAATGCGAGGTTACTTTTAACACTTTGATTGCTGGAATCGAGTTTGTGAAACCTGTGCCATCAGTATATAACAATGCCAGCTGAGGCATCAGCGCCGTCTGACCAGGTTCTACACTGTTAGTTACTCAACGCAGCATTTTATCTAGATGTTCCTAGAATGTCCTTAAAAATATCTAAAGCTGGACAGGTTTATTATAAGATTTCTACATTGAAATTATAAAGGTGATTCATAAATTGTGAATCTAGTCGTATGAGGGGTGTAAAAGTTAATATGATATTAAGAGCATTTCTTTTGGTAATATTGAAAGCAAAACAAACAAATATAAGACATAAGTGGTATTCATATGTTTGAACACATCCCTTCAAAACAAGTTTCCACTTAATCAAAATAACATTATTTTAAGAGAAACTACATTGTGCAAGAATATCAATTTTCAATATAAATGAACACATGTGTTAAGGTTTGAAAGAAAATTATTATAAAATATCAATTTTATTAAAAACAAATTTCTAAAACCTACATGCTTTTCGTTTGTACATAATAACAAGTATTTTTACAAAACATGAAGACAATACATTTGTGAGCTAATTCTACTATTGATAGAGATGTGTATCTGACATTGGTTTGGTTATGTTTGAAGGGTGTGTTACCCCGCTGTCAACACTTCATTACACATGTCAGTATCTAACATCTATAACTTTAGATATATGAAAAGAAAGTGAACTAGGCGGTCCTCCTGGATGAGAAAAATAGTCACTTAGTATGCATCGTATGTTTATCCACTGACTCCAAACACGATCTCTAATCAATGAGTAGTATGTTTATCCACTGACTCCAAACACGATCTCTAATCAATGAGTAGGCCACAAATGTGAGTCTCTTCATCACAATACATACTCCTCTTGTAAACTCCAAAGATCCTCTTGCTCAAGGTGTATACCGTGGATTGCTGGAAAATATTTCAATATTTAATTTTTTCCGTTCTTGTTGGCTAGAAAAATATTCAAAGTTGTACAATCTTGTTTACTAGAAAATCGTTAAATATGAATGGTTCACGTTCTTGTGTGCTAGCAAATCGTTGAATATTGAATTATATTAACTTGGACCACATTGAATGAATGAATGAATGTATATTGTTTTATGGCGCATCGACAGCTAAGGTCATTTAGCGCGCAATTCAATTTAATTATTCATGATCCCTGGGTAAACAAACCAGTACTAGGCTAGAAAATGTGCCTTGCCCAAGGGTGGACCACATTGATGGCTGCTCTATATGTCTATGTCAACATTACGGACCAGGTAAACATATTCATGAATCTACAATTATAGAAAGCTCGGTATACATTCTCACATCTGACAGAGTAATATTGGCATAAGTAAAATATTCAAAAATCCATAGGAGTAAGGCGGGTACCCAGGGATACGAACGTACGCCAAATCGTACAATTCACAAAAACAGTTAAAAAGTGCATTTAAAAAAAAAAAAGGTCTAGAGTGATAAGGTTTGATTTCGTCTGAAAATGTCAATAAATCTGAATGTGAATATAGCTAGTTTGTGTTTTCCGTATAACCATTTGAGTTCATCATATGCTTTTTAAGATTGCAAACTTTTCTCTGTGGAATATACCCCTACCTCAGCCGTGTGTATACTAGATGTTCATCCAGGTGGTTCTGAGTTGATTACATAAGAAATGTATTTGCTGTTCAACAAACAATTGATCTGCTGAAATAGTTACAACCTGACGCATAGTTCCTTTGTTAACCCTTGTCCACCTGCAGACGCTTTCAGACGCCTCTGCAACGGACGACTTTTGAAAACATTGTGGCAAAGGTGAAATTGCTCATGATGAACAATTTCACCATTTGCCACAATGTTTTCAACTCTGCTTAATAAATAAACATTTTCCACATTTTTGATAAGATATTTTCATAGTCGTCTCTACAGATTTGTTGTATGTGGGAAAAGGTTTATATAAAATAAAGTTGTCATTTCAAAACTCTTTCAAACATACAACAAATCTGCAACTGACTACTTGATATATGGTAACAAAGATAGGAGCTCTCTATATATTAAAGAACAGTTATTTTAAAAGAAATTGAAAACAAGGTGGCAAAAAGTAGAAATTGCTCAGTTTGAAAATGGACACAAGAACATTAGAACAACACTATTAAGAAGAATAAGTGTTTTGCAATTTCGCGAATCGACGGCAATTTTTCGCGTAATTGCTGACGACACTTGACATCCATTTTAAAAAGGACAGTAATCATTATTATTGACCATTCAGAAGACAATTAATGGACTCCGTACTTAGGTCGCCGTACCGATGTGAAAACCCAGCCACACCGAAAGGTGTCTATATAGTTTATGAATATGTATACACGCGAGCGCAGAAGATTAGTTATCTACATGTTTGGCTTTCATATTTCAAGAGCAAGAAGCTTCATCCAAGTATGTCAATATAATTGGGATATCTCATTTGGGAATTACGAGAGCAATCGATCCATGGACCTGAGTTCGAATCCCGGCTCGGTCATTCATTCTCTACAATGATTTGTAAATACATTTGTGACTAGCACCATTCGTCTTCCATCAATGGACTGAATCGTCTATTGGTAGGAAGTCGTTATTTCGGAAGGATATATCGTGAAGTACAGGCGTGGGAGAGATAACACTCTGTTTTGAAAAGCAGCCAGTTGCTTGGAAAGTATGCCGTGTGGAGTACTGGTCTGAGAAAGCCAAGAGACACATGTGTAGGTGAACTTGCTGCCGTGATATGACTGAAGCATTGTTGAAAACGGTGCTAAACCCTTATCAATCAATCAATATAGGAGAGAAAGCATATTGGTGAACTGGCGAAATAACTGAAATACCTTTGAAAATGTGTTGAACTCCAGACAATCAATCAGTCATCTAAGTATATCCACAGGTGCCAGTCTTGTTTAAAATCTAAAAATAGCATTTGACTATATAGTGTCAATATATATATAGTCAAATGCTAGTTTTAGATTTTAAACGAGACTGACACCTGTGAGTATTTCATGCGCATGTGCGAATCTTTTGCCGGTTTATCTGCACGAATAAATCACCCAATATAATATGTATGCGTATCGTATTTTTCCCCTGGTGCGATTCCTGTGTACTTGATGTAGCAGGCCTTTGATTATAGGAATGCAATTATGTACATAATAACCGACACACCAGGATTAAATTACATATGTTGTTTGCTTTCACGATTTCGAAGGACCATCCTAGTTTACCCCTTCCCCCTCAATGTAGACGCATTCTAACGCATCTGTAGCAGACGACTTTTAAACTACGTTGACGAAAAGAAAAGGTTTGCTCATAATGAGCAATGTAGCCTTTAGTCTCAACGTTTTCAACTCAATTCAATAATATAAATATTCATTATAAATATATTCCCGATGTTTGCGGAAATGCCTTTAAGGTCGTCTGCTGCATATTTGTTGTATGTGGGAAAGGGTTAAATATGTATAGCAATTCGGTTTGACAGTACAACAATATACGGTTGTTAACGCTTTCTGAGGACTCTGCAGCAGACGGCGTTTTGAAAACATAGTGACAAATGAAGAAATTGCTCAAAACGAGCAATTTCTCCTTTTGCCACAATGTTTTCCACTTTTAGTCATAGGTTATCCATTCAATTAAAGAGATTTTCCTTTTTTTGACAAAATATGTTCAAAGTCTGCTGCAGAATTATCGTATGGGTTAAAAGGGTTAATGGTCTCTCTCATAATGATTGATGCTGTGGTCAACATTTTAGTTCATAGGGTACAGTTTCTCTTGGTGATTGCGAACTAATGCAATGCTAGATAACACGTGTTCTGTAAATGGCGTACTATTTGAAACAGTGAATTTACGTGGATATAATCAATTGTTATTTCCCGGCAATCGACTGATAAGCAATTTGGAATCATTATAATGTACACGGCCCGTGTCTGACGAGTCATGGTCTAATTGAATAAACGTTCAGCAATGTAAAATATATGTGAGAATGCATATTAAAAGCTCACCTGCTTTTTTATAAGTCGAAAAAGGGGCATTCCTGAATAATTAATATAGCCAGAGTTATGTGACTTGGTATGACATGCGTATTGTTCTCTGGAACGTATCTACCAAGTTTCATTTGAAAGAAAATGAACGTTTTTTGAGTAATGGGGTAAACCGACGCAGACGACGTAGACGACGACGACGACGACGCCAAAGGTAGCATAATGCCCCGACCTTTTTTTCTTCGAAAAACAGACGAGCTTATAAAATGAAAGTGAAACACGAAGAATCAGATCCAGTTTATTGTAATAATCGGTTGTCTTTGAAGATGATTGTTTTAAATGGATGTGAAATGACTGGAAAATAGTGCGTTGTTTAATTTGTGTTTTTGTTTTGAGACACTTAAGATCGGCGGAAATGGTTTTCTTTGTTTTTTTCATTGTGAAATTGAAAAATCATTTTAACCCTTTATAACAAACAACAAAATGCAGCAGACGATTTTGCAAACATTTTGGCAAAAAACCTGGAAACTTTCTGTAAACGAAAGTATACTTATTGTGTATGGTTGAATATATTGTGGAAAAGGCGAGCAGGCAACCAGGTTCGATTCACTGTCGAGACATACTAAAATGATAGTTGCGGTTTGCCTTTATGGCTTCCAGAACTTCGATGGGTGGGTGAAATATCATTTCAATTAAAAAATTAAAATGCATATATCATTTTAACATTTGTAACAAAATTAACATTTGTAAGGTAAAATACATACGGTATAGTTTAAATAAATGACATAAACATATGAGAAACGTGTAATTAGTTAAGTAAAACTTTGATTAATTATTATGTGAATTCGTAAAATAGCACCTCATTCGTAGTTATATCCATTTATCACATAAATACCCTTATTTTCAAGTTGAGAACAAATCACGGAACAACGATATCCAACATGTGTGATATTAAAAACACGTCATACACGCGACAACTCATGACGTCATTTTGACCTTTATCTTTATTATGTTTATTGTTAAGTTGTTAAATTTTACACATTGAAAAATGCAATAATACGTTATTTTGAATAAATGACGAGTCTTAATTGTTTAAAACATTGTTGTTTTTTTTTCTTATTATTCAAAAATGATGAGGGCTACTTTTTTATGCGGTGAATCACAAGTTCTCATGAAGAATAGGTTATTCGGTCTTTGTTTTGATGTTGTCAATAAAACACACTGTTTAGGTGATAAAAAGAATCCATCACTCGTTTTTCTTTGGAGAAGATTTCTTAAATTCGTCTCGAAAAAGAGAGTTATTAACCTCGCCAAGAGGCTCGGTTAATAACCGTCTTTTTCTAGACTCATTTAAGAAATCTTGATCTCCAAAGAAAACTCATGATGGATCCTATATATACGGTTCTTTTCTAGATTCGCGTTGTGTATTGGCCATATAAAACGTATTAAACTTATTCTATCATTTTTCATTAATTGTTTGAATTTATACAGCGATGGCTAAGTATGCTAATACTTTGGAAGTAAATTAATTCTTAGTTTACGATACATATGACATATAAGTATAAAATGATATTCATTCTCGATAAACATTCAAATTGCTCATTTTACATTTTCCCTAGAGATATTGTTATACCAGTACCAGTATGATACAGTATGCAGATACGCTAACCGGTACTACCAAGGTGTATTAAAATTTACCGAACAGGACAAACGTAAGGATGGTGTTGGCCGAACACACCATTCACATATCAGGTTTTAACGTTCACTAGCCCGAGCGTAAGGTGTAATTCATATGGATGCATTTTAATTCCCCCTGGTTATATTGCCAGGAAACGTCTGCGCGACCAGATAGTTTTCACAAATTTCCCGTTGCTCCTACATGAAATATAGTCCTACATCCAACATTTGACAAATCTGAAGTGTTGTCTCTGTAACAGCTTCGACTGATTCCATATAGGTATGGCAACAGCACCCCAATATGATTAAACACGGCTGAAAAAATGATATGAAAATAAATTATAAATTGTAATATTGTTGTAAACGATTGAAAAACTAGGATAACAATATATAAATAACCAATGAAATTACAATAATCATGTAACACATTCTAATCGGCGTATACTATTGTTATCTTCACATGCAGGATACCAGCGTTGAGAAAGGTCTTTAACCCTTTCACACCTGCAGACACAATTTGTCGCAATAGCAGCAGACGACTTTTGAAAACATTGTAGCCAAATGTGAAATTGCTCATGATGAGCAATTTCTCCCTTGGCCACAATGATTTCAGCTTTATTTAACAATTACACTATCTTTTATGGAGATTTTTTCAGGTTTTTGAGATCATGTTTTCAAAGTCGTCGGCTTCAGATGTGTTGTATGTGGGAAAGGGTTAACGTTCCATTCGCCAATGAAATTGCAATTTTCATGTAGAGCTAATCGGCGAATACTATTGTTATCTATGCACGCAGGCTATCGGCGTTGAAAAACGTCTTTAACTTACCATTCACCAATGCGACTACTACATGCATGGGTGCTTACTTTGTATAACCGAGTCACGGTATCTCAGTCGGTAGCGACATGTGCTTTCAATCCAGGCGTTGTGGGAGATCTTTACTCCGACTTTTGACAAAATTCAATGTGATACACGTCATTTGTCTTCTACCAATTGGCTAACATTCTGTGTGGGAAAAGAGACATTTGCTTTGAAAAACAGTTGTGAGAAGCACTTGTGTGGGGAAGCCAGGACCCACGTGGATGCCGTGAAATCAATGAAAACATGTTAAATATTATTTCGTCGTTGTGTTATCACAGGCGTCAGAATTTTGTTATAACAGCAAATATTGATGTGGTGGATCATGAGAAAAATCATTTATGAACCTGTCTCTACCTGGGACCAGGTCGTTTTAGACGTTTTCCTGCTGAAATTATTGCCCGAATCGAGCAAGGGGGTAAAATGCCGTTGCACACCTTGTCATTATTATTACACTATAATGACGTATAAAGGGGGCTATTTATAGAAACACGTGCGGGATTCCCCAAATTACCATTACGATCATTATGATGCGTATAGACAATATAGAGAGACTTCTTTAGTATTTTAACGAGGTATTGTGTGATTTTTTTTCGCATTTGTTGCTGTAATAGAAATTCGGACGCCTGTGGTGTTATATGCAATAACTCTATAACATTGATCAGATATTCGCCGTGAGCGAGTTGTTAGCGCCCGACATTTGAAACCAGGCGTCCCGTGTTCGTTCTATCGCAAATGTCCTAGCCGCGTACTGGTTGGTGTATATATGTGATCATGAATAAGTGAACTGTCGTCGTGAGATATCTGCAACCAGGGGCGTAGCTCCCTTTAGGCACTGTAAGCACGTGCCTACACATTTTTTTTCTAAAAATGCCCCCAAAAATGCAGCTGCGGCGATACACATCTGCGTAATGTATCGACCAGATCAGCCTGCGCTTTCCGCGCAGACTGATCCGGCCGACACATTCCGTCTAAGGGGGGATACATAGAGTAGTGATTTCTGAAACAGAAAATCCACATGAGGTGAAAAGTGTATATCCGGGTACGCCTGCGTGGCATGCTTAGGTTGATCCGGGTCGATACTTTACGCAGAGTCCACAATGTTGATTTTCTCACGAGAAGGCTTACACCTTGAGTATTGCCAAGCTACGGCCCTGGCAACAATGTTCAAATCTGCGTTAACCCCAATAAAACAAACAAAACTCCTCCCTTTAGGCCTTCCCAGCATAAAGCAAAGCTGCAGCATACGACTTTGGAAGTATTTAGTCAAACGTTTGTAAAACCTGTTTGCTGTTAGCTTGTATGATGTTGACTGTATTGAAACAAGGGTTACTCATTTCCCTCATATAGACGCTTTCTGACTCCTCTGCAGCAGACGACTGTTTGAAAACATATCGACAAAAGAAGACATTGCTCAAAACGAGCAATTTCTTCTTTTGTCACCATGTTTTCAACTCTTTTCAATTATTTTAGTCTCATTTAAAGCAAGTTTCCAAAATATTTTCGATATGTTTTCAAAGTCCTTTGCTGCAGATTTGTTGTATGTGGGAAAGGGTTAAGAACTGAAACGTCAAAATTACGCAAAATGCCCCCTCTAATTTATTGTCATAACCGGTTTGCTTCGCGATATAATCGCCCGTAATGGTTCTAAATTATGGCTGCGTTGTGACGCACTTGTGTCATTCCCAAATAGCTGCTAATCTTTGCGTCTAAAAGCAGTCCATTATTCTGATAAAACTAAAAGGGCGCCCGTGCACCCAGTCCAGAATATGAACGCTTATTGGGCCTCTAATGCAGAAAAGTCAAAGTCAACATCACTAAGCAGTCAGTCCTCAGAGGAAAGCATAAAGATGTAGGATAAAGATGTAACCACTTTCCTCATAGCATGAATCTACGACAAAAAGAAATGGAATAAATTTATTTATACATGGACGTTTAGTCGTTGTACAGACATAAAACACTCTGACAAATAAGAAGCATTTGCTCATATAAGAAAATTATCATTTGCCAAATGTTTTCAAAATGATACTGATGCTGTTTAACCCTTTCCCTCTTACGATAATTCTGCAGCAGACGACTTTGAACGTATTTTGTCAAAACATAGAAAATCTCCATAATTTAATGGATAACCTATGACAAAAAGTGGAAAACATTGTGGCAAAAGGAGAAATTGCACGTTTTGTCACTATGTTTTCAAAAAGCCGTCTGCTTGCGTTTGCTTGTGTGTGAAAGGGTTGAAACAATAAATACCTTGCTATCAAAGGGAAATTGTGAATGAGATATCTCATTTTAATGAGCGTTCTTCTTTAAAAGTGACAAATCATTTCCTGTTTCAAATTTATTAATTATTTCTTTGCATGAAGAAAATATGCCATATTACAAATGAGCCGTTCCACGAGAAAACCAATAGTATATGGCCTCTGCGTAATGTATCGACCTAGATCAGCCTGCTCAGTCCGCGCAGGCTAATCTGGGCCGGCACATTCCGAAACAGAACATGCACAGGTGGCAAAAGTGTCTGTCCGGGTTAGCCTGCGCGGCATGCTTAGGCTGATCCGGATCGATACTTGAGGCAGAGTCCACAATGTTGGTTTCTCGCGGGACGGCTCAAATGAATTTCTGAAAAAATGAAAACTGAAATAATTTCTTAATTTCCGCTCTTCGTTTGATTCTGTTTACTATAGTTTGTATTGTATTCCATTCTATTACATTATCTTATATGCTATATCTGAAGCGCAGAATGTAAATTCTTGAAAATTAGGAAACACACTGGAATTATCCTAACTATTTGAAAACATTGTGGACAAAGGATGGATCATCATTAGGTTTAGTAGTTAGAACGTCCACTTCGGGAGCGGAAGACCAGGGTTTGATCCCCGATCGAATGGTTTTACGGCTTCCCTTGGCTTTCCTCGGCTACGCTTTCAGATAAAAAAAGTATACACAAAGACGTTTGAGGAACAAAATCAAGCTTCTGCACTGCATGTCAAAGTCGTTAATGCGTAATTGTGTTCAGTTCTTAAACGCCTAAAACACCATGATAGAACTGAAATATTGTTAAAAGCGGCGTAAAACACCATGTATACACAAAGACGTTTGAGGAACAAAATCAAGCTTCTGCACTGCATGTCAAAGTCGTTAATGCGTAATTGTTTTCATTTAAACGCCTAAATACCATGAGAAAATTGAACTATTGTTAAAAGAGGCGTTTTCTGTTCTTAAACGCCTAAAACACCATGATAGAACTGAAATGTTGTTAAAAGCGGCGTAAAACACCATTTATACACAAAGACGTTCAAAGAACAAAATCAAGCTTCTGCGCTACATGTCAAAGTCGTTAACGCGTAATTGTTTCAGGAGGAAATCAATCCTACAAGTCTCTGAATTGCATACCACGAGAACAATGATACAAACTTCATTTTAGCATCAAGTGAAGAACTGTGTGAGTGTGTGTGCATTTCCCTCGGACTCGCCAACGTCTTCAATCACTGTATTATTAGAATAAATACATCAGTTTCTGCAATTAATAACATAATTGGTTTTTCTCGTGGAACGGCTTACATATATTTAACTCTTCCACTGCCTAATTTCACAAGGTCGACTATTCCATGTTGAAAATTGGACCGTTCTATTTTTCGTCAAACAGGATATTTGGTAAAACTTAATGGCTAAGTGCAGTTATCAGAAGTTAGCTTGCGCGAAATACTTAGGCTAATCCGGGTCGATACTTTACGCAGAGACCACACTGTTGGTTTTCTCGCGGGACGGCTCATACAGACGTGTAGTCCGCGTCTATGCTAACATCACGAGGAATCGGGCATCTTTTCTTTAGAAGCACAAGTATTGATTGCTCGCATTTCTACTGAAGGGATCTATTAGTTTTGACAGTTGTAACAATCACACTTTTGACAATTACAATAAAGCAAGAACAGACAGAAGCATGTTAATGCCAACATGCCTTACCCTTTACGTAGACATCGTTATTTCATCCTCGGTACCCAGGCTATTCATAAAGTATATCATATCTTTTATAAATAGCCTGGGTACCGAAGATGCGTTATTTACACTGACTTTAAAGGTGCTCATTTTAAAAACTGTTCAAAAGTTGTCTTAAACTTTTAGAAATATAATTCTAGGATTGAATTAGAGTAATAATTTCACATTCCAGTACAAAAAACATCTAAATATTTTTTCAACATTTACTGCAAAAATAGTTTTGAACTTTTTATTTCTTACTTTGTTGTCGCTATATTCAATATTTGCAGAAGTTTCAACATTTCAAATTGGTTATCTTCATCTGGTGTTCAGCACTTTTAAACCTTCTTAGCCGAACCCTGGCAGCTTAGTTGGTAGCGACGCGAGCTGAAAAGCAAGGAGTTGCGAGTTCAAACACTAGATCGGCCAACATTCTTTCCGACGTTTGACAAAAGTTATTGTGACAAGCGTCATTCGTATTCAATCAATACGCTGACAGTCTATATGGAAAAGCAGCCAGCTGATTGACAAAAAAACACTGTTGCGTGGAGTACTGGTATGAGGAAGCCAGGATATACTCGGGTATATGAACTGGCCGCCGTGGTACGACTGTAAAATTAAAGAAAGCGGCGATAAACCTCAATCAATTAATCCGTTCTGATGCTGAATATGCTGTCCTGACCAAATACTGATGCTTAAGACTTTGTTAACTCGGTTTCAGTAGTCAAAAGGCTTACTGTTATCCCGTGCCCATCCATGTATAAACCTTTTCCACATACAAAGCTTTCTGACGCCTCTGGAGCAGACGACTTCTGAAAACATTGTTACACAAGAAAAACATTCTCCTTTAGTTACAATGTTTTCCAGTCCATTTAATAAATAACGTTTCATTTATAGAAAGCTTACATAATTTTGCCTTGCGATTTTCAAAGTCGGATTCGTATCGCTTCGCAAACTCACACATAGATATAGCGAATATCTCATGAGGTAGCAAAGACCGAGTAAAATGCTTTTCTATCCTACTCTATTGCGAATATGTACAGTCTTTAGTCAATTTTAGGCATATCAAGGTAAACAGTACAAAGCCTTGTCAAACTAGAACTCTAGTACCAGTCGTTCTCCTCAAATGTTACAATAAACGAGCATGTACATTCCCACAGATGGGCTAGAAGCATCTGTGAAATGGTGTTGATTCTGATAAAGGGGAGCAGGTGCACGCTCTGATCTGAACCTACAACGTTCAGAAATTCGCACATGTTCGCTTTTAAATGATGTCAAGCGGTAGTGTCAACAAACCACAAATCCGCCCGACATGGCTCAATGACGAAGTAAATTTAAAGCTTTACATGTTTAGTGTTAATACCCCTTGACAAATGCTTACCTTGGAGCCGTCCATTGTTACATAAGAATGCCATTTCAGTCCTTTTATGATAATTCATTTATATCGTGTTCAAAGGTGGTGCAGAAAATCAGACCCATTTGTGCGATTTCACGTATTTACTTATCTTCTTCGCGCAAATGTTTATGCATGGGGGCCACACAAAAGCTGTCTTCATCTTTCCCTGTTTATTGCCGCAGTTCACATGCGTCCACGAGTTTCATCCTCGCAGTTGTCTCTCATGTTCCATTGTACTCCACCGTGTTTTTCTAGGTGTTTCCTTCCCCAACATGTAATATATATGCATATGTCAGAAAAGGCACATTCGATCCAGTCTGCGCATAAAAGCTTTTGTGACCAGAGTTGATCCAGATCAGACCGTGCATCCGCACAGCATGATCCAGATCTACATAAGATCAAATATTACTTTCACAAACATTGTTAGAAAAGAGAAGTGTACTTCACTTTATTCAGACATCTGGTTGACGCTACACGATAACGATCGATCTTGTCAAAAAACAGTATAACATAGTGTATACTTATTGAATAGATGACTTTCATGTGTTGAACTACTTCATGTATATATCACGATATGAAATTATTTTTTTATCTGTATTTGTAACCACGATGTACTTATTTTTCATTAATTTAAAATAAAGTATCTATCTATGTATCTATCTATATATCTGTCTTATTTGCAGTTGGTAGTACATCATGATTGTTTTATGTTGAAACTATTGTAAAAGAGGGGTTTAACGTCAATATTTTCTCAAAGTGGACGAATTGCATGTTTGATTTAATACAATGAAAATTTCTGAAATGTCCGTCTTTCTACGTCTTATCATATAAAAATATTAACATAAACGGTTTTCACATCAGACCACATATTTTCATCATATAAGGGGAATAGTTTGTGAAATTTGAAATTACAATATGCAATTCATACAGTAGGACACGTCACACATGGTCCATTAATTTAGATTAACGTCTCTAACGTGTGATCCTTTGTACTTTGATCCGTAACAAATTCGGATAGTAAAGGTAGTTCGGTTTGACAAAAGAATGTCTTTTAACCCTTTTAATGTTATCTTTTATTGACTTCTATGAAGTTTGATGAATTTGTTCATTTCTCATATTGTATTATAGCACTTCTTCAAAGTAAAGACAACGTTTAACCTTTTCCCTCATACGACAATTCTGCAGCAGACGACTTTGAACGTATGTTGTTAAAACATAGAAAACTTTCATAATTGAATGGATAACCTATGACGAAAAGTGGAAAACATTGTGGAAAAAGGAGAAATTGCACGTTTTGTGCAATTTCTTCTTTTGTCACTATGTTTTCAAAAAGCTGTCTGCTGCAGAGGCGTCCGAAAGCGTTTATATGAGGGAAAGGGTTAAGCTCTTGCATCAGACGAATTTTGAAAAAGGAATATCTTTATTGTATCAAGTATTAAACCGACAATCGCTGTGTAGGTTCAGGTCATCTTGTTAACCTGCTCTGTCTGATCAGAACCTACACAGGTTGACAGAGGTTGCTTACAATAGTGTGTAAGTAATATGTGAACAGTGTATATATTGATCATACTACGCGGATGCACAGCGTGATCTGGACCTACAGTATTCACAAAAGGTCAACTTGTACTTTTACAAATACATGTATACTTCAGTTAATTAGATGCTACATGTATTGCCTAGGATTTTATTTAAACATCATACCCAAATACAGACACGACTCAAGACACCATTGTGGAAAAATGTGAAACCAAACTCAGCATGAGTAATTCCTCCCTTTGTCTTAATGTTTTCAACTCTATTTAATAATTTCACTTTCAATTTTGGAAAGTTTCTATAATATGTCCAGATGTTTTCAAGTCGTCTGCTGTTGTATGTGAGAAAAAGGGTAGAAGCGGGCGCCAGGTATATTAATCCTTTCCCACATACAACAAATCGGCAGCAGACGACTTTGAAATTATACTGGATTTTTTTTGGGGGGAAACTCCCTTTACATAAAAGTACATCAACTAAATAAAAAGGTGAAAACATGGTGACAAAAGGAGAAATTGCTCATTTTGAGCAATTTCTTCTTTTGTCGCCATGTTTTCAAAAGCCTTCTGCTGTAGAGGCGTCAGAAAACGTCTATATGCGGGAAAGGGCTAAATTATGTACATGATTAACCCTTTTGTCATAAAACTATATGAAGTTATAGCCAAACCTGCCTCAAATAACATGCACAATTAAGCCTTTGATTGTGCCTATAGTGTGTATTAGTTTTAGTTATAAGGCTGAGAACAGAAAGAAACTGGACTCAAGTTAGGCAAATAATGAAAAAGTACTCAAGTTGAGAACATCATTAATGGCATACTCAAGTTCATATACGTATTAGACTGTACTGAGACTGTACAGAAGTTAATATTAGTCAGCTCTTATGTTGGCATCAGTACATACGGTACTCAAGTTGACATCAATATTAAACTGTACTCAGAATGAAGTTAGTATTACACAGTACACTATTAGTCATCGCCATTAAACAGTGACTCATTTAAGCATCGCTATCAATATCAGACTTTGCTTTCGTTGACCTCATTTTTTACACTATGCTCTAGTTGACCTCAATATTAGATAATGCTATAGTAGACATCAGTTTTAAACTTTGCTTTAGTTGACCTCAATATATGACTTCGCTCTAGTTGACCTCAATTTAAGACTTTGCTTTAGGTGACCTCAATATTAGACTTTGCTTTAGTGGACTTAAATATTAGACTTAGCTTTAGTTGACCTCACAATTAAACAATGCTCTTGTTGACCTCAATATTATGCTATGCTCTAGTTGACCTCAATATTATAATATGCTCTAGTTTACCTCACTTTTAGACTATGCTCTAGTTAACTTCAATATTAAATTATGCTCTATTTGACCTCAATATCGTGCTATGCTCTAGTTGACTTCAATATTAGACTTTGCTTTAGTTGACCTCAATATTAGACTTAGCTTTAGTTGACCTCAATATTAAACTATAATCTAGTTGACTTCAGTATTGAACTATACTCTAGTTGACTTCAATATTAAACTATGCAGATGTTAACTTCAATATTAAACTATGCTCTAGTTGACCTCACTATTATGCTATTGTCTAGTTGACCTCAATATTAGACTTTGCTTTATTTAGTCTCAATATAAGACTTAGCTTTATCTGACCTCATTATTAAACTATGCTCTAGTTGACCTCAATATGAGACTTTACTCAACTTGAACTCAATATCAGACTTTGCCTTAATTGACCTAAATATTAGACTTAGCTTCAGTTTACCTCATTATTAAACGATGTTCTAGTTGACCTCAATATTAGGCTATGCTCTAGTTTACCTCAATATTAGACTGTGCTCTTTTTGACCTCAATATTAGACTGTGCTCTAGTCGATTTCAATATTAAACTATGCTCAAGTTGACCTCAATATTTGACTATAATCCAGTTGGCTTTAATATTAAACTTTACTCAAGTTGAACTGAATATTATACTATGCTGAAGTATGAATCAGTGTACTAGCTTAATATTCTAAAATACAATACTTACAAAAATAAATTGACAAAAGTGTTAAACATTACTCTTATGTTATCTTCTTCGAACCATGAATGTTGACTCAGGCATGCGTTCTAATGTTCATTTCATTTAAAACGATCACATAAAGTCGTTCCACGAGAAAACCAACAGTATTGACTCTGCGTAATGTATCGACCAAGCTCAGCCTGCGCAGTCCGCGAAGGCTAATCCGGGCCGACACATTCCGTTCCTGGGGGATAGAGGTATCGAGTAATGATTCCTGAAACAGAAAACCCACAGGATGCGACAATGTTGGTTCATATATACTGTGTTCTGTCGTGTTACATATTTTTATAATTCAACAGCAATAGAAAAAGAGGGTTTTTTGAAAAGTAAGTTTCGATATCAAATAATGAGATGTAAATAATATCAAATGGGTTACTATTCTATTATTTTTCTTCAGATATCTCACAATTCTTTATATACGGTAATATTTAATTGTCTGTTTAGAATGTCGCGTTTACTATCCAATCCACTTTTGACAACACGCTGCCAAACGAAACGATCTTGTGATCTGATGTAATCGCTTCTTGTTACATACTAATGACCGGACAACAAATTAATTATTGATGGGGTTAATCGTTCTATTTACATGGTACCCAATTATAATAATAGCATAATCTATACATTTGAATCCATACCTGAGGTTTAGTGTAGACTTATAACCTGATACATGTATTTAACTCGCTCGCCTCAATATTTTCTCAATTATCCTGATTTGTTTGTTTGTAGAGTGTTTGACGTCGATTTCAAAAATGTTCAGGCATATATCAAGACGTTTTGGACGTATTTGCAGCAAAGACCAATTGACTATATTTCCTTTTGCAACATTTCAATATTAAAATCGTTTTCAACTGAAGTAAATAGGCATAGTTTGTGTCTTCATGTTTCATAAGTCTTTTGTTTCGGATGTATTGCTATTTAGGAAGGGTTAAGCCGTACACAATCTGATAGTTTAGTTTGCTAAGAATCATCTCCGGTGATATCTGTAACGTAAGAATCATACGTATGGACCAAGTTAGAACTGTTGCTGGAAAATGAAGACATTCCTTTATCCGACAATGTTTTCGAATTTGGCTGCTGTAAAATTCATCTGTTTAATGACAAGGGTCGACCTTTGAAATGCCATTTGATTGTGTTGAAACAGCTCGAAACGTCAAACATCAGTAAGACGTCAGACAGCGAATCTGTGACGTAAATAGGGTTTAAGCATATATAATCCTGTTGGCTATAATATGGGATAATTGATATATAATGTATATTGCAGCAATAAATAAAATAGTGTAATAATCTTTCTTCACGTCAACGAGTTTGATTTGTGCTTCATGAAGTTTGCAAAAATAAGTCGAAACAATGTTGTGTTTGTTTACCGAGTAAATATCGGGTCAGAACGTCTCTTGATCTGGGATTTATCCAGGAATTGGAATATTGTTCATTAATCTAATTATGACTTGTGTGTGATCTACCATCCTTCGTGGAACTATACTATCAGTTTCAAAAGACCAGGACTTGAAGGATGACAACTGTACGACCTGAATCGAAACCGGTACATTATTATTTGCAATTCTTTACAAACGTAGCTATTTCCACAACTATGAATATTTGTTATCATTTTCTCTAATTTCTGAAATATTTTCAAAGTCGTTTGCTTAATATTTCATTAGCAGTATTCCGATATGGGTTAGGGTTGAAGGTGTACAAGTACATGCTACGTAGTAAATTGAACTTTGGATTGCCTACAATTCATTTTTTTCATTTATAACCTTATGTTGATGTATTGGTAAAACACGATTTTTTTAAAACATTTTTGGAAAAAGAAGACGCATCTTTAAATTAGTATTCACTCTTTGAAAGCTATGTTCATGTCTATTTGAAGATCTTGCTTCAATCCTTCTCGATATTAAGTATTGTCTTTTGCTTGTTTGTTTTTTCTTCTTCTGTTGTTAAATATAAAAACACAGATCCATCTGATAATATTGTCATTTCTGTTTTTATTGTTTGCAACGGCAAAACTGTTTTTACCTACATTATTATAAATGACGAGGGAAATATAGTGAGATGTCAGTTGTTTCGTCAAACAAGATATGTAATAATCTTTATAAAATAATCCAACAGTTGAATTATAATAACAATAGCTAACTTGCAAACTTAATATGTGCTTCATGCTTTTATCCAATAGAAATATTGGCGTTAACATAAAAACGAGAAACACACATTAACTAAGTTGCACATTTCACATTTTTTATGAAGGGAAGTCACAAGAAGATCAGAAATCTTCTTTCAGAGGTATTAAGATAAGCCGATCACATTATTATGGGGAAAAACAAATTATTGAATAAAATAACCATTAATATAAAAGAACGCGCAAGGCCGTAAAACCAAATGGCGCAGAAACTGCTATTACTATATCAGCCAGAGCATGAGAAATATCATGAGACACCATTTGAGGACAGATTCGAATCTAATCAGCCTGTGCATATACATAGTTTGATCAGAGTCTACACTCTCCGCCTTCGTGGGTATTACATCTCCTGTACTATAAGTGAAGATAAGTTTTCTTATTCAGTATCGTTACTATTAAGGTCAACCTTACACTTCACTGATAACCCGGGCCGAAGTGTAGGTTCTTTTCTCGTGTCCTGTCTTCCATACGGATGAACCGGTGTCATGCCGCCGAATTCATTATCATAAAATTCCCGTCAAATCTATAAAGCCATTGCTCACTAATGACAAATTGATGATGGCTAAAGCTAAAGTTTCTTTCGTATCTCCATAAACAATATTTTGTGTTAAAATAGCTTGCGCTTGCGTATAATATATTCGAGTTATAATACAATAGAATGCTACTGTTCTTTTCTGACAATCATCGATCAATGAAGAAACCTTTAACGTGACTCGAATATGTCGATGACTCGAATATGTCGATGACTCGAAGATGTCGATGACTCGAATATGTCGATGACTCGAATATGTCGAATATGTCGATGACTCGAATATGTCGATGACTCGAACATGTCGATGACTCGAAGATGTCGATGACTCGAAGATGTCGATGACTCGAAGATGTCGATGACTCGAAGATGTCGATGACTCGAAGATGTCGATGACGCGAATATGTTGATGACTCGAAAATGTCGATGACTCGAAGATGTCGATAACTCGAAGATGTCGATGATTCGAAGATGTCGATGACTCGAAGATGTCGATAACTCGAAGATGTCGATGATTCGAAGATGTCGATGACTCGAAGATGTCGATGACTCGAAGATGTCGATAACTCGAAGATGTCGATGATTTGAATATGTCGATGACTCGAAGATGTCGATGATTCGAAGATGTCGATGATTCGAATATGTCGATGACTCGAAGATGTCGATGACTCGAACATGTCGATGACTCGAACATGTCGATGACTCGAAGATGTCAATGACTCGAAGATGTCGAAGATGTCGATGACTCGAACATGTCGATGACTCGAAGATGTCGATGACTCGAAGATGTCGATGACCCGAAGTAACATTTTGGTTTCTTTAGAATCCTATGTTCTAACCCTTTCCCACATTCCACATGTACTACACATCTGCAGCAGACGAATTCGAAAACATTTACTAAACAAACTTTTTATTTCATGAATTAAAGATCAAATATTGAGTAACATTGAAAACATGGTAGCAAAAGGGGAAATTGCTCATTATGATCAATTTCTCTATTTGTCACAGAGTGTTCAAACGTTGCCCACTGCTCAGGCGTCAGAATGTGTGAAATAGTTAATTAAAAGTACCTGTTTGCCCCAAATATTGACATTTAGTAAAAACAAAAAACCTGAACAACAGAACACTTTATATGTGCTCAGAATTGTTTTACAAGCTCAAAATAAGACTTCTGATCGATAGATTTCGAGAATTAATTTGCTTCTGTTCAATAATTTGTTCTATCATTAGGTTTGAATACAGAATATACATTGATAGTTTAGCCTGCCCCGTCTTACATGTACATGAATCTACACTGGTTTGCAGAAGAGTCCAACAAACGTCTGTAAGTAATATACAAAAGTGTAGATCTGGATACGGATTAACATTTTAACATAGAGCCAACTGGTACCTTTTCGATCGAAAGGACTCAAATAATATTAAAACAACGGAAAAAGTATTAAAGATATAAGTATTTGGAATGAGGGGAGAGCACGTACGAAGGTTATATGAAGGATACTAGCCCAAGTCCTTCTTGTCTTTAAACTAGGGTTTATTAATCCAGTATATCTTATTTATGTAAATGCGACATCATATTTCTAGAGAAATGTCAGGTTCGTTTAATAACCAGGACACTGACCTTTCAAACGAGAGACGCCAGTATATGTGAAGTAATATGACAGACATATCACTGTGTGTCTACTACGCACAAGGACGAAACGTAAAGTATACATTGCATGAATGCTGTAACAGTTCTGCGTTCAATAGCCAACGTGTGTTATGCAAAAACATAGTATGCTTTAGCTATTTTCTAAGAAACGAAGTGGGTTTTGACGGTTGAATGTAATGTTTAGTCTGTAATTGAACACTGGGTTATTTCAGCCAGGAGAGACTAGACACGGGATTAAATTACCGCTAATTACGATAGAGTTGGTTATTGTCTCGCAACTACGATGTGTTGCTTTTCTGGCGACCGCGGCAAAGGTTGCGTTTAGCTTAACGTTAAGTTTTCGTAATTTAACTTTTCAAACTGGAACGTAGTTATTCGTATAAATTTAATCACATACTATGCTGTAGATGTTTTAGATTTTTTGGTAAATAATCAGAAATTACTGTGTGAAACATTTACGTTCAGATCAACGTTACGTTTTCGTGTTTTTCTCAAAATGTGCTAGGGCTTTCAAACTACAGTACTAGGGTCATAAATACATCTAATACCCTTCATCATATGTTATGCTGTAGATGTTGAGTGCCATTTATTTGGTGCATAAAAAACATGAATTTCACTGGATGGTTGCGGAATATGAAAATTTGACATAACTTCTTCATTGTACATTGTACTGTAGATCGAATTCCCATTTTGCACATTTATTTATTAGCTTATTTGTTTGAAACTTGTCATATTTTGTGTGTGTTTTTCCTAAGAAAGATCATGTGCTAGGATTAGTTGGTTGATAATAGTTTAACGAAGTTTTCAACAATTTTTGAGTCCCATCACGTGGCATCAATGATCGATTTGTAATTAAGTTGGATTAAATTATGTTTCCGAAAACTTGTCAATGGTGAGAAACGCTATTGCGCAATAAGGAACTAATTTAAACCATCGATATAGATCGATTTAGTACTGAATAAAAAACGATTTTGTAAATATTCAACATATTTATTCTGATCATTAGATCACAAAGATTTCCTTTCATGTATGAATGTCTGCCTGATTAGCTTGACAAATGTTTGATCTAATAGAAATGTCACTATGCACGATAAATTTTTAAGTTGAATGATTCAAATCGAAGTTTGATTACACATGTATATGGGAATGTATAGCATATATCGAGGCCTTGGTGTGAAACAGTTGTAACTAAAAACCTATTTTGAAAACCCTGGTTTAGGGGCAATTTTGACCCCTTTGTAAACAATGCAAATTTAGGTGCCTTTGCTCAGAACGAGCAAAGGCACCTAATTTCCTTTGTTTACCAAGAAAAATGATTTAACGCTTATAAAGACTTTATGGTGAGGTGATTAACCTAGGTAAAAAAAATACCAATTTTAGTTACAACCGCTTCACGCCAAGCCCTCGATATGCATGTAGCTAAATAGAAACCAACATACCTATAGACTAGCCGCATCTATCGATTTGGAGGTCTTAATTTCGCCTTATCGGGGTCACGTTAAAGTACCTTAATAAAACCCCAGTGGGACTACATGTGTAGATGTTTGTCAAAAGACACGTACATGTATATGTATTTAACTCTTTCACTGCCGAATTTCACAAAGTCGACAATTGGATCACTCCATGTTTTGTCAAACAGGATATTTGGTAAAACTTAATGTCTAAGTGGCAAACATTGCAGATTTCAGGAGAGACCGGAATCTGCATTCTTTAGTTTCCTTTGGTAGCGCAATGCTTAAAACATATTGGCGTGAAGTGAAGACTCTAGTCAGACTGATCGTTTGTATAGATTCATCCGAGTTGTTACTGTACGCAAATACAGAGAGAACCCAAATCACCAGACGGGGCGTGCATGTTTATAACCTGATCATCTCCATCGTTCGGCATTCTATTCAAAATAATTTCTTGCAGCTTCTGATAAAGAGTCTAGACTATTATCAGACACGTTGGGTGTGAATGCAGGCTGATGATATGGAGCATACACATGTATTTACACTTGAAATTAATTGCATTTAACAATATCACCTAAATCAAAAGGTTACCAAGAAATTGCTCTTAATTTTGAATTCCCCATTGTAAAATGAGAGTCCTCTGTTTATCTTTATTTACTAACAGGAATCCGCCGTGGCCTAGTGGTTAGCGTCGGGGAATTGGAACCGGGCGTTCCTGGTTCGACCCCCAGTCGCGGCGATGTGGTCATGGTGGAGTACCCTTGGACAAGGCACATTTCCTAGACTATAATTGGTTTGTTTACACAGGGTTCATGAATAAGTTAACTGTTGCCGCGATATAACTGAGATAATGTTGTTAATGATTTAGAACTACACCCCCTCACCCCCACCCCTTACAAGACAATAACAAAATATTTAGAAACATAAGTACGAATGAACCTTTCAGACTCATATAATCTGAACATCAACAATAATGCTTCAAACATGGAAAATGTCCTCAACTTGTGAAAACATTAATGTGACGTACTAGATGAACAAATAATCACTCTTTGTACATACAGTGAACTCGAACCTATTAAAGTTCGAATATATCGATTAACTTGAATCATTTCCTGGAAAAGACCCGTCTTTTGAAGACAGCGTAGCAGCATAACTGATTCACGAACAATCAGAAATGCTGCTGTGTTATCACTAGCCTTCTTTTATTAACAACTAGTTAAGTTGGCTTATTAATTATTACGAAGCTGACAATACGTAAATGAATTTAAAATAAATTCACAATAACTCGAACACATTGATTACTCGAATTAATGTATGGATCCCTTTTAAGTTATCTCGAGTCCACTTTACTTACTCATTTAGTATAGTGTTGATTGAGACAACTGGACTTTTTGAATTTAAAATATTTCGAATTCAAGCTAAAAGATAGTAAGCAGTGATTCAGCTCGTAACGAGCTGTCTCACCTGAAATCTGCATTGTTTGGCTGTGAGTTATAAAAATATTCCAAAAATCTTATAGCTTGAAAATAGAGTCGTCCGAGTTTGAACATTTTAAGAGTCCACTTTAAACAATTCGGCGTTGAACGAGTTAATGTATGCACTATTTATAACGTATGCAGCAAACAATTGATGAATTGATTCATTTTGCTCTTGGTTTGGTTATCCAGAATGTACATGTTCTTGAAAAAAAAGGACACTCGTTTATAAAAGCAACCGACAGACGGTATAATGATTTACTCTTGTCCGCAGAGAATCTTACAGTATAATTTAATTTACCCTTTCCCACGTTACACACAGCAGGGAACTTGGAAAAAAATAGACACAAGTATGGCAATTGTATTTGGTTTATAATTGTTATCTGTTGTCAGAATGTTTTCAAATACCGTGTGCTATAGATTCGCCTAACTGCGTCGTCATGTGGGAAAGGGCTTACGACAGAACTACGGAATGAAAGAAATGTGGGGTTTTTTCCGACAAAACACAAACCTATAAAACAACTCATATCTGAGGCACAACAACGATAAAAATAGTCATAACTGTGTAGAAACATGCGATGTCGCATTTTAAAGTTCCCCATGGACCGCCAAGAGCTGGAACAATTCTATGAAAAACGTCTATTCGTCAACTATTTTATGTCAGATATAATTTTCCTTCCTAACGCTTCTCAAGAGAGATAAGCTTATACGCTATTTTTTATGTTTAATTTGCGTTTTGCGCCGACTACAGCGCCGTTTAGCAGGGGATATTCGGATTAACATTACACTGTATACGATTATCAAATATATATTTGTTTAACAGTCAAAAATGTTGCCTAGACGTGGAAGGGATGACTTTTGAACTGTTGCCCCGAGGCCGATATGCCGAGGGCAACAGTTCAGAATGCCTTCCCCGACACCGAGGGTCAACAGTTCAGAATGTCTTCTCCGACACCGAGGGTCAACACAAATATCCATTGAATAACTTTTGTATTAGTACTTGATCTAATATTATTGTTTAAAAAGGAAAAAGACAGCCATAACATACCAATTGTATGTATCGGACAGAACACGGTTAAAACAAACAACAATACATAGCATATGTTATGAGTGTGGATCTATATATTTAAAATATAAACGCACTCTTGCGAGCAATATGGACTCTGGCGAACCTGTGCTTACACACAGTCGCCTATACAATGTAAAAGTAAAGTGAAGTGTTTGTTATAGAGTCAACCGTTTTCAAAGAGCCAGTCATTTCTTACAGATGAATCATCTTTGTCATGAACATGTTTTACTTCCCGAGTCCTATATTTTAGCCAGATGCAAGGCAGGTAACCGAGCGACAACTTGTCCCCGGATCCCCTAAGGCTATCCCGATACGATTAACTGCAACGAACAAACGAGTTCTAAGGAACATTTCCATCTTATAAAAGGAAAGTTGATTGATTGGGGTTTAACGAAGATTTCAACAATTGTTCAGTCATATCACGACGGTCAGTTCTTCGACCCATGTGTTTTATGGCTTTCTCACACCAGTACCCCACACAAGATTCTTTCCAAGCAATTGACTGCATTTCCACATAGACTGTTTGCCGATTAGTAGAAGACGAATGACGAATGTCACAGTGACTTTTGTCAAACCTCGGAAAGAATGTTGACCGAGCTGGTTTGGGGTTCGGACTCACACCTCCTAGATTGAGGATGGCGTGTAGATCGTAACACATACTAGAGTTATGGATAAGAGAGTCATCCAGATGTCCAGATAATGAGGGGTATTCAAATCTTTTCACAACAATTTCTCTCTTATTATTAAAGCAAATCCTATGTTGTGGGTACTCAAAAGAATCGTCTCACTGAGACAATCCTTTTGAGTACCCACAACATAGGGTTAGATGGCCAAATAAGGATTTTAGAACATGCACAACGCCCCTTAACTAGAGCTCTGGTCATCTCATTGTTCAGGTTCAAAGTCATAACGTTATTAATTTCGGATAATTAAGCCAACTTAACCAAAAGTGTTACTCGGGCATGGATGCGGTGAATTTATATGATATTGTCATTGTTGGTGTTTGTATTACTTTGTTGGGGGTTGCCTTAAAAATCAGAATAGCTACAAACAAGCACATTTTCATATTTAAAAAAGGTAATACTGTCGAAATTTGCTCTTGACCTAGAAATAAAATGGGAGAGTAACCATGAAGGACGAATCATCTACATGTATGCGCATCAAGCGATGGTAATAAAACGTCACGTTTTGTCTAAAAGCAAACATCAATAAGAGGTTACAAAGTTATTGAAACACGCAATGTTGCGTTCTTAAGTCCCACATGGAGCGTCAGAAGTTGAACTATTTGTAAAACAAATGGCTACTGGTATCATAACGAATGTCAAACATTATTTGGTCTACCTAACATAACCAAAAGGTGAATAGATCTTATATATCAAAAGAACTTCTTGAATAATAGATATCAGATTCGCTGCCGCCATATATACGTTTCAGATCTCATTAAGCATTGGACTCGAGTTATCGACGTGTTCGAGTAATCCCCCGATGTATGATTAATTCATGTATGTATTTTCATCTTCATATATTTGTATCATGAAAAGCAATTTAGTGATAACATCAAACAAAGTAACTGACAAATCAGAACTGCTGCTACAGTTTATAAAATACCATTCCGTTTCGGGAATTGGTACGATATATTTGAATTATCCCATGTACGTGGTTCGATCCACGTACGGTCCAGTCATTCCAAATGCTCTTAAAATGGTGCAATGTAGTAATTGATTTGTTACATTTCTCACTAAATACTAAATAGCATCATTTAAAGAGAGATTGGTGTTATATACTTACCCGACTCATCACTGTACGCAGATATATCGCATGAGAGGTCATATCGCTTTCGGATCGTATTTACTCATTTCTACAAGGACGACTTGTGATTTGATAGTTAAAGTTATATTGGTGTTACACACATCGCTTTCGGATCGTATTTACTAATTCCTGCAAGTGCTACTTCTTTTTTCTTCAGATTATGTCAAATTAAACAACAACTTTGACGCAAATGCTGAAATGGGCGTATTCAAATTACCAAATACAGTGTTAGTTAGGTGCCGACCGTTCCTCTTACAATATGTGAACAGGTTTTGAGCGAAAAATGGACGACTTCTGATTTGATAGGTTGATTCGGCTGTTAGTAGTACATGCCCATATGCTCGGTGTGTTAGAACAATCTGAATACATCATTAGATATACAAACATCGTTCGGTGTGTGCGCTACCTTATCTGATGTAACGTTCACGTGTTTTAAGCGACAAATGAACGACTTGTTACAGTAACATAATCTAATCCACCAAGCAAATTACAGTGTTTAAGAAAACAAACGAAAGATGGTACTCAGTAAAGGGATACTAAATGATATCATATTTACCTTAACGTACAGGCTAAAGGGTCGTTAAGAAATAATGCAACAACTAATACTTGCCCTGATGATTACATTGTTTGGTAGATTCGATTACACCTTTGGTCATTACTTTTAATACATAGTTACATACATACATACGGAAATAAAATAACCAATGAATGTCTCTCCTTAAACACGATCATGAATAAATGAACTGTCGCATACGGAAATAAAAATAACCAATGAATGTCTCTCCTTAAACACGATCATGAATAAATGAATTGTCGCCGTGAAATAACTGAAATAATGTTGAAAGCGGCGTAAAATCTCAATAATAATTTAACACGATAGTTCACTGATTTGCCTATGATAGACGTACTCAATACCGATTATCCAATACTTTTTCAGGTCATCAAAGCGTGGGCGTCTGGAAGATGGCGGGGAACGCGGCCGTTACCACAGCGACCAGATTCTTTCCTGGAACGCGTTGCTATGGGCGGCCAAGGGGAGTCACGTTCCCACACACCTGAACGACGAACGAGAAAAATTTCCGATATTAAGTAAGTGTTCTATTTCGATTAGTAGTTTAACCTCTAAATGTCCTTTTTTGGTTTATTATCTAACCTGAGAGTTTCATATGATTCCTACACTCACACCAAACACTTACCCTGCTTTGACCTTAAACAACATGTGTTGACAATGAAGACCAAGATCTGCTTACATTCGTGTCGTCTTATCTCGGTCGTCCTTGTTCAGTACACACGTATTAATGTCTCGCTAAGACTATGATACAAGCTTGTTTAAGTAATATCTGAGTATCATAGTTCTTGATTTAAATGTTTCGGTGCATAGACTTCTATGGACCGACCCTGTTCACAGAAGTAAACGTCTAACTTTACCCTCGTTTAAGAATAGAATATACTTTAACTCCAAGCCACGGTAGCTTAGTCGGAAACACCGCGGTCTGTCAATCTAGAGGTTTTGATTTGGAACATTTATTTCGATGAATAATACAAGGCAATTCGACTGGCGGTAATCGTCTTCCGACCAACAGTATATTCGGAAAAGCAGCTGGATGCTTGGAGAGACTATTGAAGTACTGGTGTTAACTCTTTCAGCGCCACAGGCAATAGTGATGTTTTTTTGCAAACAATGCTGATTTCAGGTGAGTCAGCTCGTAACGAGCTGTCTCACCTGAAATCAGCATTGTTTGCCTTTTAGTTACCAAAATAGTCCAACACTTTCATAAGTTGAGAAATAGACACAGCCGATTTTGAACATGGAAGAGTCTACTTTAAACAATTCGGCGCTGAAAGAGTTAACAAGCAAAGAGATAAGTGGTAAGTGAATTGGAAGCCGAAATACGTCTGAAAAATCGCGGGAATTGGCGTTAACCCCTTCCCACATACAGACATTGCCTTTACAACATTGTGATAAAGGGAGATACTGCTAATAATAAGCATTTTCACAAGTTGCCACTATGTTTTAAACATTGTCAATGATTACACTTCCAATTATGATACTTTCCAAATCTGTCAGGGTATTTTTTTAAAGTGTTATGCTGCAGAATAGTGCGTTGGGTAAGGTTAAGCCCCAATCAATCCATCCATCACTCAATCGGTGAACTAAAACATGTTCCCTTTTTTTGCAGGTACTGGAAGGGGTTTGTAGTCGATCCGTCCGACACCTTTTACTACCGGTGGCTCATGTTTGTGTCTTTTGCAATAATGTACAATGTGTTGTTTGTGATCACACGTAGTGTGTTCTGGGAGCTGCAGGACAACTATCTCTCCCTCTGGCTCACTCTCGACTATATCAGTGACGTCATTTACCTCATGGATATGTTCGTTTCTTCAAGAACAGGTATGACGGAATTTATTACGTTTTTTTCCTTCCATGTGTTTTGTGTATGGTTGTTTACGCCGCCGCGTTTGATAGTTCACTCAAAACCTGTGTTAAAGACCGCCTTTGTTTAGCAATTCCCTGTACATAACAGCAACACTTTTTAATATCCAAATAACTAATTTTCTGTATAAGTTACTCTGTATTTAAAGACCACCTGTGATCAAAGACCAGATTGTTCACTTACCATGCATGGTCTTTAAACACAGATTGGACTGTATTTCAATCATATCAAGGTTCATCTTTTCCCCGGAAAATTCACCAATACTACCGGAAGTATTTATCCTGACGCCGATGTACGTATGCATAAGTTGAAATGGTACCTCTGTAACCCATCAACGGCAAAGATGGAAGCAACCACTACCGTTTTAACCCTTTTCCATATACAGCGAAACTGCAGCAGACGACTTTGAAAATGTCTACTCAATAATATGGAAAATCTCAATAATTGTTGGTATAATTACTGAAAAAAAGTTAAAAACATTGTGGCAAACGGAGAAACCGCTCAAAACGAGCATTTTTTCCTTTTGCCACAATGTTTTCAACTTTTTCACACTATTTACAAGAGTCGTCTGCTACAGATACGTCATTATGCGTCTATAGGTGGGAAAGGGTTAAAGTGTTTGGTGTATGATTCGACCCTTATCCTGCTATAATTACAATTTCATCAAATTACGACCATCATCACATTCATGACATTAATATAATCAAAGGGTTGACGTTGACCCTTTCCCAAATCGATTGCTGTCGACTTGAACCGTTCAGTGAACAACTTTATCACGATGTTTTCAAATGTCGTCAGCTGCAGATGGGTGAAAAGGCGATGTGGGCAAGGCTTAGTTAAAATAGTTTATCTGATCATACATGACTGTTATTAACGGAATTAACTTTGCATTCTTTAACCCTTTCTCTCATACAACAATTCTGCAGCAGACGACTTTAAACATATTTTGTCAAAACATAGAAAATCTCTATAATTGAATGGATAACCTATGACTAAAAGTGGAAAACATTGTGGCAAAAGGAGAAATTGTCACAATGTTTTCAAAAAGCCGTCTGCTGCTTAGGCGTCAGAAAGCGTCTATATGAGGGAAAGGGTTTTAAGAACAATTATATATGATACCAGTATTCGCCAGACCAAGGTAATCTAGTTGCACGTTACACAACATAAAATTATACAGCAAATATGAAAGACGGCAAAGTTAATTCCGTTAATAACATAGATCTAATACAAATTTATACTGATATATGAATCATACAGCAAAGATGAAAGTAGACATTTTGTCACATGGAGGGGAAATTCTTCTATGCACATGCGCACCGGAAGGCGATGGTACGATGATGATAACGCGACATTACGATGATGATAACGCGACAGTACGATGGTGATAACGCGATAGTAAGATGATGATAACGCGACAGTACGTTGATGATAACGCGACAGTACGATGATGATAACGTGACAGTACGATTGTGATAACGCGACAGTACGTTGATTATAACGCGACAGTACGATGATGATAATGTGACAGTACGATGGTGATAACGCGACAGTACGATATAACGATGGTGAAAACGCAACAGTACAATGGTGAAAACACGATAGTATCTCGCATTATCATCATCGTATTGTCGTATTATCGCGTTTTCGTTATCGTACTGTCGCGTTATCATCATCGTACTGTCGCTTTTTCACCATCGTAATATCGTAGTATCGTACTGTCGCGTTATCATCATCGTACTGTCGAGTATCGCGTTTCAGATCAACACATTCACAGGCGATGGCATGTGATGACCCTAACAGTATTCCGTATTTATGTGTATATGATGAACTGGAAATTATTGATTGATCATTTTTAGTATTTTGACCTTTTTTGATTGTGGAAGTAGATTATGTGAAAAACAAGATTCGTCCCAGCCCGATTTCGTCCAAAATGACGAGGGGGGGGGTGGATTCTTTTTCGCATAATGCATGACCTCCCCTCCCCCCCCCCCCCTCCCCTTCCCCCCCCCCCCCCCCCCCCTCCCCCTGCCCCCCTCCCCTCATTTTCTTTTGATTATTTTAAAGCTGAGAGGTAACTCTTTTCAATGGTATATAGGATGCTCTACCTTAAAGACGCTTAGAAAGTCTGACCATTCAGTGAGGGTTGAAACTGATTAATTTACGTGGAAACAAAGAAGGAATGTTTTTCTTTTTCGCATAATGCATGACCTCCCCTTTCTCCGCTACTAAATTGTAATTCATGAGTTCTTAGCAATAATACTTTACCAATATGCAATAACCAGTTAGACATCAAACATTAATGATTTCCTCCAAAATAAGCCGTAAAGGAACACACACTACTTTATTCGTTAAACATGAAGTTTGTTATTATATTTACATAAACCGTTTTCTACAAAACGTAGAAGGTTGCGAAGAAATCAGGGTCAATTACCGAAGTGAATGATCTAATTAGTTCACAGTTTCTGCAATTTTCAAAGCATTCCTTTAAAAGCTCTCTTTATTAAACGATTACTGCCAAATATCACCCACGCTGTTCGTGACTTTGTTCAAAGTTTTCTACGTTTCATACCAAAATAACACAACAAACTTGAATTAACAAGTCCATCAATCAGATGCATTTTGACGCATCTGCAGTAGGCGACCTTTGAATTTATGGTTCATTAATTTGCATTTTCTGCTTTTGTCTTTCAACCCTAATAATTAATGATCTTTCAAATTTGTGTTCATGTGTTTTCAATGCGGTCTGATTCAGACTTTTGGTTTTGAATGATTTCTTGAGTGATTGGTGTTTAACGCCGTTTTAAAAAAAAACCAGTTATATCACGGTGGCCAAGTTCATCTTACGTGAGTTTCCTGGCTTTCTATAGCACATGTTCTCCGCAGGCAAAAGCATACTTTCAAACATAAACCATTTAACCGATTAGTGGAAGATAGATAACCCTAGTCACACTCACCTGTTTGTTTATCATCGGAAATAATGAATGAACGAGCGCGAGTTCGAACTCGAGAAGATCAAGATCAACTTGTACATCCACAAAGTCTAATCAATATATATATGCTGTTCACATATTATTTACATAAGCTTTTAAGAAGCTTCTGTCAACTAGTGTTGGTATTGATAATTGTAATGGTAACCTACGCCTTACGAATATGCCAATTAGTGTTGGTATTGATAATTGTAATGGTAACCTACGCCTTACGAATATGCCAACTAGTGTTGGTATTGATAATTGTAATGGTAACCTACGCCTTACGAATATGCCAACTAGTGTTTGTATTGATAATTGTAATGGTAACCTACGCCTTACGAATATGCCAACTAGTGTTGGTATTGATAATTGTAATGGTAACCTACGCCTTACGAATATGCCAATTAGTGTTGGTATTGATAATTGTAATGGTAACCTACGCCTTACGAATATGCCAACTAGTGTTGGTATTGATAATTGTAATGGTTACCTACGCCTTACGAATATGCCAACTTGTGTTGGTATTGGTAATTGTAATGGTAACCTACGCCTTACGAATATGCCAACTAGTGTTGGTATTGATAATTGTAATGGTAACCTACGCCTTACAAATATACCAACTTGTACATGTTCCCATGGACGGGTTCATATTAACCATTTCACGTGAAATCCTTGATGCTACAATTCTAATTCATTTCGACAATAGTAGATATCGAGTGGTTGGCGTGAAACGGTTGTAACTAAAATTGGTAATTGTTTACCAAGGTTAATCACTTCGCCATAAAGTCTTTATAAGCGTTAAATCATTTGTCTTGGTAAACAATGGAAATTTAGGTGCCATTGCTCGTTCTGATCAATGGCACCTAAATTTGCACTGTTTACAAAATGGTCAAAATTGCCCCTAAACCAGGGTTTTCAAAATAGGTTTTTAGTTACAACTGTTTCACGCCAAGCCCTCGATATGTTACTAATGCTCTATATGTTTACAGTACGCTTGTGTGTATGGTTACTTTACCCCGCTTCCAACAGTAGTTCAGTCATATCACGTCATTTCCTGTATATATTACTTGTGCTGTTGGTAAGAATATACTGACACCAGTGCATCAGTCGTAGTAATATTCCCGCAGCCCTGAAGAGGGAAATCACTAACATCATTGGTATTTTGAATATTTGGTATGACCAGAACGGGGATCCATCCCTGGTCTCCCGCTCTTAATTTGGGAAACAAACTTTTCCAACAGATTTTCAGTAGACGACTTTGAAAACATTTAGGCAAAACTATGACAAGTCTCAATAAATGAAAGTATGATTGCTGAATTGAGTTAAAAGTATTATGGCAAAAGGAGAAATTGCACATAATGTGCTATTTCTCCTTTTGCAACAATATATTCTAAAGTAGTCTGTTGCAGAGCGTTGTTTCCTTGGTAATTTATCAGTCCTACTGGTCCATTTATCCTGACACCGGAAAGCCAGTCGTAATGTTAACCCATCAACCCCGATAGCCTAGTATGGAAAGCCATTACTACAATTCTAAAAGTGTTTGGTATGAGCTGGCCGGGGATCGGACCCGCGACCTCCCGCACCCGAGGCGGCCGCTCTACAAGTACACCACCGAAAACGAGTATATATAGGAAATGGGGGTTAAAATAAAGCATTCACATCAGAATAATGTTAATGGTGTCTAGTTATAAAATAGAGATTTGTGTTACTAACCGTTATATGGATGATCAACCGCTAAAGATGAAAATCAGTTTTCGGACCAAGTTCCGGTAATTACATTTCCCCCCTAAAATATGATGCTCTCGATAGATTGGTCATATTATCCCAATACGACCATAGGTCATACGTAATTCATTTATGTGGGTTTAACTGAACTAATGTAGAAATCATTTTGACGTAGCGTCTGAATTCATCACCACGTGACTGTATCTATAGATACCAGAAGGGCAATATTTGGAAATCCAAGACATCTGAGCCGAGTCGGTATTGAACGGGATCGTTTGAGTAGACCGGAATAGTGAAGATTAAGATGTGAAGATGAGACTATGAATACGCATTCGTACAGTCTCACCAGCTATTTAAGCACATTTACATTAAAGCCAGTTTTTGTCGTAGGTCTGATATAGCCCTACTTACACATCCTGCGTATGTGAATGTTTTCAAATTGAAGCAACGACAATTTTACGAGACTCTCCGTGATAGGCATGATTATGCGAGAGATCTCTAAGAGAGGCTTGGGACACGTAATGATCGCTCTACGATCAATCATGCGAAATAACTATTGAATCAAACAAAAACCCGAGTCCAATTGATATCCAAATGCAATTATGCCATTTGCATATATTGTTTCGAATTGGTCGTTTCTTTCGTTTCCTTGATTGTGTTTTTGAGTCAACGACACCTTCCTTGTTCCCTTGACAATAGAACGGAGATAAACGAGCCGTGCTCTGAGAAAGACGAGCCATTGAGTATTTAAGACCAGTGTGGATCCGGATCACATTGCGCATTCGTGCAGTCTGATCCAGATTCTTCACTGTACGCCAATTAGTCATAGTCGCTTTAAAAGGTATTTGATAACACGAATGGATTTGAATCGGGCAGCATGGGTGTTCAGGTAGATCTCTATCTTCACTGGTCGAAGCTATGGTTGGTTTTCCGACAGCACTACTTAAATATACACGTTACAATACCATTAGATATATCTGCATTTTTCTTCAATACTGTAATTGTTTAGACTGTATATTGTTTTATGGCGCATCGACAGCTAAGGTCATTTAGCGCGCAATTAAATTTAATTATTCATGATCCCTGGGTAAACAATTGTTTAGAACATAATGTTACAGTTTTATCCTGTTTGGTGTCGACGTTAAAATCGTTGTCAACAATATCGCTGTTATATCATAATGTTGCCTGGTATTAATGATTGTAATTAACCCTTTCCCTCATATGACAATTCTGCAACAGACGACTTTAAACATATATTGTCAAAAAGTAGTAAATCTCTATAATTGAACGGATAACCTATGACAAAAAGTGGAAAACGTTGTGGCAAAAGGAGAAATTGCACGTTTTGTGCAATTTCTTCTTTTGTCACTATGTTTTCAAAACGCCGTCTGCTGCAGAGGCGTCAGAAAGCGTCTATATGAGGGAGAGGTTTAACTACTATAGTTAACCCTTACCCACTTGCCGATGCATGTTGATGCATATGCTACCGACTTTTAAAAACAAACCAGTGTGACAAAAAATGCAGTTTGCTCATGATGAGCAATTTCTCTTTCCTATCTATTCATTTATCAAACTGTCATTTATGGAGATATATGGTATTGTTGACCGTATGTTTTTAAAGAATCTTCTGCTGCAAATGGGTTGTATGTAGGCAAGGGTTAGGGGGGTGTGAGAGGGGCGGGGGGCTTTTTTTTCAGTCCTATGGTACGACAGGTGTATCGTAGGCGGTCGGTTATGATAGCTCGAAAACATGCGTTCATGTTGAGTGAATATCGAAAATGCATGACTGATTCAGAGGTCCAGATAATGTATATTGTTTTTATGGCGCATCGACAGCTAAGGTCATTTAGCGCACATTTAAATTTTATTATTCATGTTCCCTGGGTGAACAAACCAGTACTAGGCTAGAAAATGTGCCTTGCCCAAGGGCACTCCACCATGACCGAATTGCCGCGACTGGGGATCGAACCCGGGACACCCGGTTTCGAAATCCACGACGCTAACCACTCGACCACAGCGGATTCCAGAGGTCCATATAAGTGGGAGTATACAACTCGTTTCCCCGACAGTATCTATCTTATCATCCAACCAAACCCCATGATGTTGGTACTCAAAAACATAGTCTCATTGAATTAATTCTTTTGAGTATCCACACCATAGGGTTAGAGGGTCAAATTAACATTTCAGAACATGCAAAGTACCTCTTATCTAGAGCTCAGTGATCTCACAAAGAAGTGAACATGATCACCGCCCCTTATCATATTTCTTGAGAAAACAAACTGCAATGTGAAAGTGAGAAATTGCTCCCTTAATCCGCATTTTATAATTCCCTGTAGATTCGTCAAATGCCGGTTCCATTGGAAAGAAATATCGTACGTCTTGGTGTACAACTCGTAACATCGATGATAAATAAGCCCTATGAACTCTAACGAAAACCCTCGTGGTCAAGAAAGTAAATCAAACCTCGCCTGTATTATTTGAAAGTGTCTTAAAGAATGACTCCGCTGTCAGGGGATTCGAACCCAGCACCATAGCAATACGTTATACGAGTCTGCCGCTCTACGTCTGACTCAGGGCCACTGTCTAATAACTATGGCGATTGGTCACGCTTCTAAGATGTATATATCGGCTCAAATCAAAGTTATGATGTTTAGCCCTTTCCCACATACGACAAAACTGCAACAGACGGCTTTGAAAACATAGTGACAAAAACCTGAAATATCTCAAAAAAAGATAGCTTAATTGTAAAATAAAAGTTGAAAACATTGTGGCCAAAGGAAAAATTGCTCATCATCAGCAATTTCACCTTTGGTCACAATGTTTTCAAAAGTTGTATGCTGCTTTTGCGTCAAAAAACGTCTGCAGGAGGGAAAGGGTTAATACGAAAATGGCGTGTAGAGATTTATTTGTCTGACAAAGGCTGAACAGTTGGATATATGTTTACCCTTACGCAATTCAGCTGTGTTTACTTGAGGTAAACCTTCGTAAATAGGCATTTAAACTTTGGCCATTCCCTTGTTTTAAAACTTGTTCTAAGGCCTTTTCCACATACAAATAATCTGCTGCGGACGAGAGACTTTTAAAAGGCCTTATTAACCCTTTCCCTCATATAGACGCTTTCTGACGCCTATGCAGCAGACGGCTTTTTGAAAACATAGTGACAAAAGAAGAAATTGCTCAAAACGAGCAATTTCTCCTTTTGCCACAATGTTTTCCACTTTTAGTCATAGGTTTTCCATTCAATTGTAGAGATTTTCTATTTTTTGTCTAAATATGTTCAAAGTCGTCTGATGCAGAATTGTCGTATGAGGGAAAGGGTTAAATAAGCAATATGTTAGAAATATACTTTTGGGGGAAAAAAACAGAATAGATTTTGGCGATAGGAGAAATTACTCATCTTGAGCAATACTCCATTTGCCACAATGTTTTCAAAAATCGTCCGCAGCAGATACCTCAAAATGGGTCTATATGTGGGAATGGGGTTAAGAAAGTAGAACGCCATGAAACGCGAATATTGTAGACCACTATCACGGTTAACATCTGCCAAGTACTACTCTGGCTAGAAATCGACAATTTCATAAATGGTATTTTATAGGAGGCAGCGATGGACTTAATTTAACCACGTGTCTATATAAGCGGAAGTCTGAAAAGAACACATGAATAATGGCATACAACAGTTGGCCACCATGGTGGCTTTAGAAGAGTTATGACGGTTTTTATGAAACGCCTCTTATCCCAGTAAACTGTCTGCTTGTCAAAAAACAGTGTGTGCACTCGAATGTCTGTTAACCCTTTCCCATATACAGCAAACCTGCAGCTGACGACTTTGAAAATAGCGAGGCCAAACGTTGCAGGTGAATCTATTGGTTTGAAATGGATCATAAAGATAACAATGTTTGGATTGTGATATATACTGGATATAGTCAATATTTGCGAAAATGTTTCCAGACATATAATAAACGGTTTGTATATTTGCAAATGTTTAGTTGTGCACACACACCCTAATGTCAGATAGTCACGCGCGGTCTATACAGTTGGTACAATCTATTAAATCTTAATCACACTGTTATTTGCTGTATTAAATCTACAGAGGTGGACGGTTGTCTGGATCTGTCCAACATGGTCGCTAAAGTTGATCTATCGACTTGGGATTCCTGTGCCATCGCTCATATAACACTTCTTTCCTTATTCACCGCCTCGGTGGTGTAGTGTTGAAGCGTCCACCTCGGTGGTGTAGTGTTAAAGCGTCCACCTCGGTGGTGTAGTGTTAAAGCGTCCACCTCGGTGGTGTAGTGTTAAAGCGTCCACCTCGGTGGTGTAGTGTTAAAGCGTCCACCTCGGTGGTGTAGTGTTAAAGCGTCCACCTCGGTGGTGTAGTGTTGAAGCGTCCACCTCGGTGGTGTAGTGTTGAAGCGTCCACCTCGGTGGTGTAGTGTTGAAGCGTCCACCTCGGTGGTGTAGTGTTGAAGCGTCCACCTCGGTGGTGTAGTGTTGAAGCGTCCACCTCGGTGGTGTAGTGTTGAAGCGTCCACCTCGGTGGTGTAGTGTTGAAGCGTCCACCTCGGTGGTGTAGTGTTGAAGCGTCCACCTCGGTGGTGTAGTGTTGAAGCGTCCACCTCGGTGGTGTAGTGTTGAAGCGTCCACCTCGGTGGTGTAGTGTTGAAGCGTCCACCTCGGTGGTGTAGTGTTGAAGCGTCCACCTCGGTGGTGTAGTGTTAAAGCGTCCACCTCGGTGGTGTAGTGTTAAAGCGTCCACCTCGGTGGTGTAGTGTTAAAGCGTCCACCTCGGTGGTGTAGTGTTGAAGCGTCCACCTCGGTGGTGTAGTGTTGAAGCGTCCACCTCGGTGGTGTAGTGTTGAAGCGTCCACCTCGGTGGTGTAGTGTTGAAGCGTCCACCTCGGTGGTGTTGTGTTGAAGCGTCCACCTCGGTGGTGTAGTGTTGAAGCGTCCACCTCGGTGGTGTAGTGTTAAAGCGTCCACCTCGGTGGTGTAGTGTTAAAGCGTCCACCTCGGTGGTGTAGTGTTAAAGCGTCCACCTCGGTGGTGTAGTGTTGAAGCGTCCACCTCGGTGGTGTAGTGTTAAAGCGTCCACCTCGGTGGTGTAGTGTTGAAGCGTCCACCTCGGTGGTGTAGTGTTAAAGCGTCCACCTCGGTGGTGTAGTGTTAAAGCGTCCACCTCGGTGGTGTAGTGTTAAAGCGTCCACCTCGGTGGTGTAGTGTTAAAGCGTCCACCTCGGTGGTGTAGTGTTAAAGCGTCCACCTCGGTGGTGTAGTGTTGAAGCGTCCACCTCGGTGGTGTAGTGTTAAAGCGTCCACCTCGGTGGTGTAGCGTTAAAGCGTCCGCCTCGGTGGTGTAGCGTTAAAGCGTCCGCCTCGGTGGTGTAGTGTTAAAGCGTCCGCCTCGGTGGTGTAGTGTTAAAGCGTCCACCTCGGGTGCGGGGTGTAACGGGTTCGATCTCCCGCCGGGTCATAACAAAGACTTTAAAAATGGTATTTGGTATGACCCGGCGGGGGATCGAACCCCCGCCTCGTGTGCAGTAGGTCGCGCATTCGATCTCCCCGTCGGGTCACACCAAAGACTTTAAAAATGGTATTTGGTATGACCCGGCGGGGTATCAAATCCGCGACCTCTCGCACCGAGGCGGACGCTCTACGACTACACCACCGAGGCGGTGGATTTAGATTAACCCTTTCAGCGCCGAATTGTTTAAAATAGACTCTTCCATATTCAAACTCGGACGACTCTATTTTCATGTTATAGGATTTTCGGAATATTTTTATAACTCACAGCCAAACAATGCAGATTTCAGGTGAGACAGCTCGTTACGAGCTGACTCACCTGAATCTGTATTGTTTGCATAAAGCTCAATATTGTCTTTGGCGCTGAAAGAGTTAACATATAATGTATAATGCCCATTACGACCTCGAGTTATTACGATTCCTCTGAGTTAACAATTCGATGGCCAAAGTAATTCGTTCCGGTTCGTTCATGTGACGATTGAACTGTTACTTAAAATAACTGATATCAGCCAAATTGCCGTTTTTCTATTACAAGGGATGAATGTTATGGTTTTTTTTTTTTTTTTCGTAAGAAACTTGAAATAAAAGAATCTGAATAAGACACACGTAGACTAATAACATAGTGTCAGTAAACTGTCAGTAAGACGTCTTCCCGAAGATACATGGCTGACTTTGTATGAGATGAAATATCTTTATATGGCTTTGATGGTTTTGTGTCTCGAGATATGTTTAAATCAATACTTGGTTATGTAGCATGGATAGATAACACGCTATGATGTAAGACATACATGCAGACAAAGAATGAAAGAACATGGAAAGCAATTAGTAATTTTAACATTGCTTGACGTTTATAATTCGAATTCTAAGAAAATATGATTTCTATCCATGTTTGTTTCTCAAGAGATAATATTTGTTGTCACACATACCTTCTTAGCGGAAACATTGCACTACATCGATTAAAAGATAAACATATCTTACAGTGTATGTTAAAGATTACAGCTTTGAAAATAGATCAAAACATCTAATATCGTAAACATTTAAAAGAATAACTTTGATGCGAACTTGAAACACCGAGGAGAAAGAAGAAATTGCTTGTTTTGAGTAAGTTCTCCTTATTTTCCAACATGTTTTCAAAAGTATTTGCTGCAAAGTTCCAATAGAAAAATGGTTTCATACGTAAAAGAACAATATCTGAATGCCTTTCTATGTACTTTCAGGTTATCTTGAAGAAGGCCTACTTGTGTCCAATCCTCAGAAACTGCGAAAGAATTATATTAAAAATCGTTCTTTCTATATAGACGCTGTAAGCATATTCCCAACGGACGTGTTCTATGTGTTGACTGGTTTAGATATGCCAGAGCTTCGATTCAACAGGATCTTCCGGTTTGGACGCTTGCTTGAGTTCTTCGACCGAACTGCCACACGAACTAGCTTCACCAATATCTTTAGAATCCTCAACCTTGTGTTATACATCTTGATCATCATTCACTGGAACGCTTGTATATATTTTGCAATCTCCAACTCACTCGGATTTGGTAGTGACACTTGGGTCTATCCTGGTCTTAATATTACCGCCAATCAACCTTTGACCCGGAAGTACATTTACAGTTTTTACTGGTCGACATTGACGTTAACCACAATTGGCGAGACGCCGAAACCAGAACGAGACATTGAGTACCTGTTTGTTGTTGTTGATTTCCTAATCGGTGTGTTAATTTTCGCTACAATTGTCGGTAACGTTGGATCTATGATCACCAATATGAACGCCACGAGAGCAGAGTTCCAACAAAAAATGGACGGAGTCAAACAATATATGGAGTTTCGTAAGGTTTCCAAAGAACTCGAACAAAGAGTTATCAAATGGTTCGATTATCTCTGGATCAATAAACAGTCGCTGAACGAGGAAGAGGTTCTTTCAGCTCTTCCTGATAAACTTAAAGCTGAAATAGCAATCCATGTACATTTAGAAACATTAAAACGTGTGGCCTTATTCCAGGATTGTGAGCCAGGGCTCCTAGTCGAACTGGTGCTTAAACTAAAGTTGCAGGTGTTCAGTCCTGTGGATTACATCTGTAGAAAGGGTGATATTGGTAAAGAGATGTATATAGTAAAACGTGGACAACTCGGAGTAGTCTCCGACGACGGTAAAACGACATTCGCGACGTTACGCGAAGGTAGTGTGTTTGGTGAGATTAGTATATTAAATATAGCCGGAAATAAACATGGTAACCGACGGACAGCCAATATTCGTAGCGTGGGATACTCCGATTTGTTTTGTCTCTCAAAGGACGACCTTTGGGAGGTGTTAAATCAATACCCGGAAGCGAAGAAGATTCTCATCGACAAAGGGAAGAAAATACTCCGAAAGGACAACTTACTTGACGAGACACTGATGCAGAAGATGGAAGAAAAACAGGAAACAACTGAACAGAAACTGGAAAGAATTGAAGGCAGTTTAGACACACTTCAGACGAGGTTCGCTAGACTTCTCGCCGACTTCAACACCACACAGCTAAAACTAAAACAACGAATAACGCGAGTAGAGAAAGTGCTACCAAAGGATGCGGACGCGATATCTAACGTATCGTACTTGGATACCTGATGAGAAATCGTGTTTTGATTGCTGTGTTCAGTTTATTGACGTATCATACCGCGATACGTACGTACCATGTAGGAAGAGACATTGACAAACATCAATGTGGTTGCAACTAGAGCTGTGTTTGAACCGGAGATAATGGGAAAGAATGAAGAAGACGTATATAAATTTCGGTGACAATAACAATATTTGGTTTGGGTATTTTTGTAATAGATAAGTGTTGATCGAAACCTTAATGCACACTTTTAGTGTATGTATCTTTGCCTACTGCGGAGGTTTCTTTTTCATGGATGTGTGTACCATTGTTTCACTGGTGAACCATCTTAAGTAAGTTAACTACCATCATACAACATTGTATAAAACATTATTCGTGGAAAATCAACAATCATTCATAGATGACTGGATTATGTACCCTGAAGAATGTCTCCGGTTTGTGAATGGAAGCCAGAAGGGTTAGATTGCTTGATTTTGTCAGTTGACATTTTTCTGAAAATAACAATTTTCTCAAAAATCAAATGTTTGATAGTAGCCAACTATTTGGTGTTGAACTACAACGCCAACAACAGTATGTCGTGGGTGATGTATTGTTCCATCTGTAGAATATATAATTACTGATTTATACACATTTGGAGAGTTCCGTTAACTCTTGATGTAATATAACGCATAATGTACACACTTATTAGCCTCCAGATAGGGAGTTCATAGATCAAAATCAATATGAATCATATCATTCGGACTAAACTCTTTCAACCCCGTACGGCAGACACCTCAATTCATACATTTGGGCAACTCCATTGTTCATGTAATAACAGTTCTGGATTATTTTGTAACTGAAAAGCTATCTTTGCTGATTTCAGGCTCACTCACCTGAACGTGTACTGTTTGCAAAAATCTCAATATTGCCATTGGCACTGAAAGAGTTAAATAGTTGCATTAACAGCTTCATTTAGCGGTGTTCCGTGGAAACCAACCGTAATGTTTTTGCGGACAGTGTTGATCCAGATCAACCTTCACATTCGCGGTGTCTATTTTGACTTTCCACTGATCTCAAATAAGTCATAGAAGTATTGAAGAAACATTTTTTAGTTGGATCCGATAAAACGTAGGCGGATTATTTGTTAACAGGTGTAATCATTACGTTAAGGTTGTTTTTCCTGCAACACCGCTCAATGTATATTTTCATTGACAGTTTTTTCGAATGGGCGAGCATGATGTCCTTTTCGGTCGACAACTGGGTCGTTGTTTTTAGTTTGAAGTGCTCAATGTGAGTTATTGTGATCGCATTCCTGCGTCCGTTGTGCGTCGTCCGTCAACATCTTCTCCTCTGTAACCAGTGGGTCAATTGGGATGAAACTTCATAGAAAGATGACCTTACCAGGATTCCTTCACATGTTTGGGATCCATGTAGAAATCTTGTTTCCATGGCATCGAAACAAAAACAACTTTAACATTCTTCATCTCCCAAACGGATTGGCCGATTTTCAAATAATTTTGTAGAAATGTTCCCTGGGTAACCCTCTATCAGATTCCTTCAACCCATGTTGATTGGTAAACAAACATGGCTATAGTGGAAACTTAAAAAATCTTCTCTTCCGAAAGTGTCAGGCCGATTTTCAAATAATGTTGTAGAAATGTTCCTTAGGTGACCCTCCATCTGATTCCTTCAAGCCATGTTGATAAGTAATATAATCATGGCCGCTAGGGGGCGGGCGGTTTTGCCGTATATGGTTAAAGTTGAAACTTTAAAGATATTCTCCCCCGAAAGTGTCTGGCTGATTTTCAAATAAATTTGTAGAAATGTACCTTCAAGCCATTTTGATTTGTCAAAAAACATGGCCACCATGGGGCGGGGCTGTTTTGCCTTATATGCATATAGTCAAAACTTCAAAAGAAATCTTCTCCGAAAGCCTCTGGCCGATTTTTAAATAATTTTGCAGAAATGTTTCCCTCTTGTTTAAGTATATAGGATATTGACAAAATAACTTGGTTACTAGATGCACATTTCTAAACCTAGCGTACCAATGTCAATTTTACATAGAGTTTGATAACAAATTGAACATTTCGAAGTACCTTACTTTTAACAATTTTTGTTAATCATTTTCTAGTCAGTGAAATTCATTTACATTTAGATAATAGAGAACTCTTCATACGCTTTTTAAAGTGCTTATATATAAGCCTTTCAACGAGAAAACCAACATTATGGACATGCGTAATGTATCGACCCAGATCAGCCTAATCTGGATTGACACATTCCGTTTCAGGAGGATAGAGACAGAAACAGAAACTCCATATGCTGATCCGGGTCGATACTGTACGCAAAGTCTACACAGTTTGTTTTCTCGTGGAACGGCTCATATCATGTTACAAGTCACACGGACATTGTCACCCGAGCAGATTGATCAGTATCGTCCCTGGCTGCCAACTTGCCGTATAAAGTTCATGATAGAATCCGCCGTGGCCTTTTCGGTTAGAGTAAGGAATTTGGAACCGGAGGTCCTGGATTAGATCCTCGCTCGCGGTGATTATGTTTGAATGCCCTCGTGCAAGACAAATGTCTTAGCCCAGTACTGGTTTGCATATCTAATCGTCAAGAATAAGTGTTCTGTCGCCGTATAAACCGGCGTAAACCCCAATCTAAACCAGCAAATAGAAACTTGTAAAGCCTATGCTTTGACAAAATGATGAATTGGAAGGCAAAGGGTGCAAGTCGGAATGTTTTGAACAATGCAGATCCGGATCAGTCTGCTCTCGTATTATAACAATATACACACGCCACCAGAATTATTATAACAATCTACACACGCCACCATAATTATTATAACAATCTACACACGCCACCAGAATTCTTATAACAATCTACACACGCCACCAGAATTCTTATAACAATCTACACACGCCACCAGAATTCTTATAACAATCTACACACGCCACCAGAATTCTTATAACAATCTACACACGCCACCAGGATTCTTATAACAATATACACACGCCACCAGAAGCTTATAGCAAGTTTATGTAACTGTTATGTGAGATAGAGCTCTTGATCTGCACTTCAAAACCTCTGAATGTCGCGAAGCTTGTTCAATAGACAAATTAGCGCTTGAAATACATTATATTCTTTGACAATAAATTAACATATACGCATAGGTGATAGTTGTTTAACCCTTTCTGACATACACTCGCCGAGCCCCGGTAGCTCACTCGGTAGCGACGCGGTCTGTCAATCCAGGGGTTGAGTCCTAATCCTAGCTCTACCAACAGTCGGTCCATTGTTTTAAAGTCACTGTAACAAGCATCATTCGTCTTCCACCAGTGAACTAACAGTCTATGTGGAAAAGCAACCAGTTGCTTGGAAAGTGTTTTGTGTGGATTACTGATGTGTGAAATCCAGGAAACACATGAATAAAAGAACTGGCCTGCGTGATATGACTGAAAATTTGTTAAAAACGGATTTAAACCCAAATCAATCAATCAATCAATCTGACATGCAGTCATATTTTGACGTATTTGCATCAAAGAACTTTTGATAACATTGCATGGAAAATGAAATATTGCTTATGATGAGTATTTCTCACTGCAACAATTTGTTTTATCTCAATTAAATAAATAATTGTTTGTGTTCATAGAAACTGTCCGCATCGTTCTTTGCAGATACTAGTAAATATGTTGGGGAATAGGTTTAACTATAGTACATGCGATCTCTCTCTGTAGCGGTACATGTTGATTCGAGTCATTTCTTGACGCACTGTTCAGAAGATACGGTTTTCATGTGTTCTGACGTATTAACCATCCTCCTCATAAAGAAGCAGTTAGACGCCTCTGCAATAAGGGAACTGTTGAAAACATTGTGGCAAAAGAAGACATTGCTCATGAGCACTGTCTCCTTAAGCCAAAATGTTTTCAACGCCATTCAATAAATGATTATTATTTTATAAATATTTTCCGTATTTCATAAATATGTTTTCAATAATCGTCTGCTGTAACTGTGTTTTATGTGAGGATTAACTCTTTCAGCGCCGAATTGTTTAAAGTAGACTCTTCCATGTTCAAACTCGGACGACTCTATTTTCATGTTATAGGATTTTTGGAATATCTTTATAACTCACAGCCAAACAATGCAGATTTCAGGTGAGACAGCTCGTTACGAGCTGACTCACCTGAATCTGTATTGTTTGCAAAAAGCTCAATATTGCCTTTGGCGCTGAAAGAGTTAAGTATCGGACAATCCAGATCAACAAAATGTACAAGGGGGTCAATAGGGGTTGTCTCGGATATTCACCTACATAGGGAAAGGAGATTGATTGACTGAAATGAATTGTCTGAAGTCTTGGATAATCACTGCTAGAAATCTGCAGGGAAATAATGGATCGTTACATACTCCATTTAAACCCTTTTTATCCCTATATCCTGTTGTTGGTAGCGTCCGGTGGATTGATCGATTGATTGATTGAGTGAGTGGGGCTAAACGCCGTTTTCAACAATTTTTCAGTCATATCGCGGCGTCGAGTTCACCTACTCATGTGTTTCTTGGTTTTCACACACCATTACTGTACACAACATACTTTCCAAACAAATGGCTGCTTTTCCACATAGACTGGTGAAAGACAAGTGACGCTTGTCACAGTGACGTCGGAAGGAATGTTCGCGTAACTGGGATTTTTACTCACAACTCCTGGATTAACAGCCCACGTCACTACCGAGGCTCGAAGCAATATTAAAATAAATATATGGATGTCTTGATAAAAGGCATTATAAACCGAATTCAAACAAAATCTGTAGAACATGGTTAAACTGTTCATATTGAGTATGCTTTCCGAAGGATGTATGTTACGTGCGCGTTTAAAGTCAGGAGAGAAGTTATTGCAGATATGGTTTGTTCATCAAAAAGTTGTCGGCTTTTCTATTAAGTGGTTCGCTACGTGAGAAACATGTTATGTTTCATGCCAAAAGCTGTTATATAATACTGAATTTATTACTGCTGTCATATGTTCTTTTGTAAGGTCGTTTATATGCTCTGATAGACAAATATCTAAATATAGATTGGTCCCAATTGGACGGAATGAGTTAGAGGGTGATCTAGACAGATAAAGGTTTATTGATTAGACAAATTCGAAAACATCATGTCATAAGTACAAGGTATGTCTAAGTGAAAGTATAATTTTTAAATCGAATTGAAAACATTGTGGCAAAAGAAGAAATTGCTAACGATGAGCAATTTTTCCTTTTTCAACAATATTTTCAAAAGTCGTCTGCTGTAGGTGCGAAGTTAACTATTTCCCTCATATAGACGCTTTCTGACGCTTTTGCAGCAGACGGCTTTTTGAAAACATAGTGACAAAAGAAGAAATTGCTCAAAACGAGCAATTTCTCCTTTTGCCACAATGTTTTCCACTTTTAGTCATAGGTTTTCCATTCAATTATAGAGATTTTCCATATTTTTACAAAATATGTTCAAAGTCGTCTGCTGAATAATTGTTGTATGGGGGAAAGGGTTAAACAACGTCATCCGAAATGGAGTCAAAGGCGACTTTACATCATGATGGAGTTGCTTTTATTTATTTCTATTAAATTACAGGCTTCCGTGATGCATTTCGTTTAAGTTCATGGAAATTGTACTTGCTTTCGATCCATTCAACTGTTTCTTGTGTGGGAGATATTACACCCAAGACGTAAATTGATTCATGGTTCGTGGCGGTTAAAAAATAGGCTTGACTTTATAATATCACGCGATCAACATATCCTTTCCCTCATACAGCAATTCTGCAGCAGACAACTTTGAACATATTTTGTCAAAATATAGAAAATCTCTATAATTGAATGGATAACCTATGACTAAAAGTGAAAAACATTGTGGCAAAAGGAGAAATTGCTCGTTTGGAGCAATTTCTTCTTTTGTCACTATGTTTTCAAAAAGCCGTCTGCTGCAGATGCGCCAGAAAGCGTCTATATGAGGGAAAGGGTTAATACAGTCGGTATCGTCATCCATATCCGGTTACGTACTCATCTATGAACTTGATTTGCTAAATAGTATCCCTATCCCACATAAACCAAATCTGCAGCAGACGACTTTGAACATTTGTGTTTAATAACAAGAAAAGGTTCAACATATATAAGCATAATTACTCCGGTAGGGTTGAAAATATTGTTTCATATTGAAAAATCGCTTATTATGAGCAATTTCTCCTATTGACACACGTTTTTAAAAAAGTCGTCTGTTGCAGAGGCGTCATTAAGCGTCTATATGTTGGAAAGCGTTATCAGGACATTGGTAGCAAAAAAAGTAGACACTGACATTTTCTTCCTTTGCCATAATCTTGTCAACACTATTCCATTGAAACGTGCGCCGTTCACCAATCCAGGCACTAAACGCGATGTGCGTTGCTTAACTCCGTAATAAAGTCAACCACTCTACCAACGTCGATATAAAAGCCGGCTCCTTCAGCAATGCTGTTGAAGTGGTATTTGTACATATATCCCATTCCCGTAACATGTCTCCCTCTTTCCTCTTGACTTCGACCAAAAGTCACACAACTGTACAATAGCAGTACACCATATAGAAGTCTAAGTAACATCACCGGCAACCACCGGGGTCCGGGGATGATGATAATGTCCCTTTTAAACTCCAGCCAATGCCACCATTTATAAAGTGTACTTTACATAGTTAAGCAAACGCGAGTCACCCATCCAGGCATTAAACACGATGTACGTTGCTTAACTTTGCGAAAAATCCAACAACTCGACCAACGTCCCTATTAAAGACGGCTTCTACAGCAGGGTTGTAGAAGCGGTATTTGTACTTATACTCCTTTACCGTTACCCAATATATTAATCTTTCATTTAAAGAGATATTCAAGACTTTCGCATAAATGACCTTTAATGTCGTCTGCTGCAGATTTGTTATATGTGTGAAAAGGGATTAAGCCACGTAACAGTTAGACAAGGTAAACGTTGACGTCTATACAACAAACTATGGTAATCAAAGAATTTGTTTATAAAGAAACAGTATTTCTACTCGTCTCGTTATGTGCTTTATTTTTTAAAAAAAAATAATACTAAGTATTTTACCAATCAAACGAAGACAAACTTCGCGCCTTTTTTATGAGACAGGGCTGTTTGTTATTTATTGAACGTCGGTATTGAGTAATTTCTTATTTATACACGGATGTTTTTGAATAAATACACTATCTCCTTCTCACTATCAATCACGTACAATTCTAGTAAGAACATTACAGCCGTTCATGGAACTTTGGGGTCTTTATATTCTTCGATAAATTTACCATTAAAGCGCACGGCTAGTGACTACGGCCCTTAGATTAATGAATCTGCGTTCAGTAACCGATTCGATGTAGTGCTGGGGGGTCCGCCTCGGTAGCGGGAAACCACGGGTTTGATCCCCGGCCTGGTCATACTAAAGACTTTGAAAATGTTAATAATGGCTGCCATCCTCTATGCTCAGAATTACGGGGTTAGCATTACGACTGACTGGCTTGTGTCAGGATAAATGGACCAGTAGTACTGGTAATTAACCCAGGAAACGCCGTTATATAACTGAAAAATGATGAAAGTGGCTTAAATCACCAAACAACAATTATATATGCGTTCAGTAAAGACGAACGGCCTTACCAGACCATTAACCGCACTGCCCGCAATATAGGTTAAAAATCTCCGACGCTAACAACTAGGCCACGGTGGATTCCTGTGTTATCAGGGACGTAGCTCCCTTTAGGCACTGTAGGCACGTGCCTACACATTTTTTCTAAAAATGCCCCAAAATGCAGCTGAGGCGATACACATATGCGTAATGTATCGACCAGATCAGCCTGCGCTGTCCGCGCAGACTGATCCGGCCGACACATTTCGTCTAAGGGGGATAGATAGAGTAGTGATTCCTGAAACATAAAATCCACAGGAGGCGAAAAGTGTATATCCGGGAACGTCTGTGTAGCATGCTTAGGCTGATCCGGGTCGATACTTTACGCAGAGTGCACAATGTTGATTTTCTCACGAGACGATCTACACATTGATTATTGCCAAGCTACGCCCCTGGTTATGTCATAAATTGTTTAACCTAATCTATAACAGTTACTTATATTTTGAACTTAAGTTAATTACGGTTCCTTAACATCGTTTCATATGTCTGTGTGTGTGTACAAGTTTAGACAATAAATTCCAATACTAAGATTCCCAAATATTGTACAGATGATATGTGTATCATGCTGAGAAGTGAGTAGACAGAGAGTGTTCTGTTAACCCCCTTTCCTACAATTTTATAACAAATATGCAGTCGAAGACTTTGAAAACATCCAGTCAAAATTATAGATACCCTATAGAAATAAAAAAAATATATATAATTATTGAATTAAGGTGAAAACATTGTGACAAGAAGAGACATTGCTCATTATGAACAATGCCATCTTTTATCAGAATGTTTTCGAGAGACGTCGAATGCAGATGCGTTGTCAAAATGCGTCTCCACGTTGAAATTGATTAGGATACATATATCGTCTATAAACATATTTAATACAGAGAGTTAGTAAACTCTTTCGCTGTCGAATTTCACAATGACGACTCTCCCATGTTAAAATCGGACCACTCCATTTTTCGTCCAACAAGTAATTTGGTAAAATGTAATGCATTAGAGGCAAGCAATGCTTATTTCAGGAGAAACAGCTCGTGACACGCTGCCTCATCTGAATCGGCATTATTTGCAAAAACCTTTAATTGCCCTTTGGAAGCGAAAGGGTTAATGACGTATGTTCATTTCACCACTACAAATTATAGATCCTGTCAAGTATCGTTAATTAAATATCGGTTATGGAAGCGTACATAGAAGAATACAAATTGATTATTTTATACAATACTACAAGATATTCATTCTAGCTAAAAGTTTATAGCAGGCGGAATTTTGATTGTCGAGCAGTGCAAGAGAAATGATACGAGTCCCGTGTAGCGATTGATGGGATGTCGTATTGTCTCTGCGTTTACGGGATCACGTAAAGGAATATTGGCGTACACCCAATTGGGCTACAGTTCTAGTTGTGTTTGTGTTTTAAACTGCATCTATGACTAAATAACATGTATACGGACTGTGAAGGGTCTAGCGATACTGTATGGATGTACAGGTTCGCCTAAGTCGGCTCTGTACATATACGCATTAGGACCCCCCGATATCGCTACAGCGGCTCATTTTTATACATCTGATAAACTCTTAAGATAAGGCAAAGGCGATCCTCCGGCCAGTTAATGTGTGTTCTGGATTGCCCGCACCACGTGGCCACACAACAGTCTTTCCAAACAACTGGCTGCTTTTCCACACAGGCTGTTTGTCAATGTGTGGTATACGAATGACGATTGCCGCATTTACTTCCGTCAAATGTCGGAAACAAAATTGGCTGAGTTTGCTCGAACATTCAACCCCTGGATTCACCGGGGCTCGGGTCACAAATATCAGGATTTGTAATACAACATTCTTGAAGGCCATTTTGAATTGTCAACAACAACAACATATCCATCGGTTGGTTTGGCTATTTTACCTTATATAAATGCGTATTATCGAAAACTTTGAAAATCTTCTCAGAAATGGCTTTTTTATTAACGTGGAAAAAGTTTCAAAGACGTTTTCCTAAATGAGCTCCTTTCAGATTTCTTGCATAAAATTTGATCATTTATTAAAAAATGCGCAATGTATACGTACTATGTTCCCGTACGTGACATACGTGAACCTATTGAAAGCTTTAGTTTCATTTGACACGTATTGATAAGTCAGACAGATAAACATGTCGAGCGTTCAATAGACACTGACACCGATTAATAGTACGCCTAAACCCGGTATGTTTCAGCAATTTTCCGTATAAACGCACTTCGTCTTCTCGAAACGAAATGGGTTTTCACGTTTGACGGTAACGTTGGATGCCTGTTGAACACGGTCTTGCAATGTAGTTCGTAATGAATAGCTTTCTGTGTATGCCATGTTGATAAAATACGACTGACACACTGGCTAGGCTAGTTTTATCAACAATTTAACTGATATGGAAACTTTGACTCTTTCGTGCTCAAAGCTTTTGTGGCCTTGTTCTTGATCGATACGAGCGATTTAGATCAAAGAATGTGTTTGAATGAAGAGATACAGAACCGATACAATTGACACTTGATGGATTAATTTGATTAAATACGGGTTTATCAATGATCTCCCAGCAAATACATGACAGCCGACTCTTTCGACATTCGTTAAAGACGTGTGTGTGTGTGTGTGTGTGTGTGTGTGTACAAAGTGCTCGAAATGCAGGCACTTCAGCTTGTCGTAAAACACAGTGTTAACTCTTTCAGCGCCGAATTGTTTAAAGTGGACTCTTCCGTGTACAAAAGCGGGCGTCTCCATTTCTCATATAATAAGAATGTTGGCATATTTTGATAACTAAAAGGCAAACAATGCTGATTTCAGGTGAGACAGCTCGTCACGAGCTGACTCACCTGAATCTGCATTGTTTTCAAAAATCTCAATATTGCCATTGGTGCTGAAAGAGTTAAGATAGAACTGTTTTTCTGAAAACGCCTTATACAAAGGCAAATAATTAAGCTGAGTCTAGCGCTTTGGAATATCTTTGACCACCCGTAACGGGATCATATAAGGAAACATTGGTGCAAGAGTAATGGGGTTACAATTCTAGATTTCTTTGTCAAAATATGAATGTATGACTTTATTACATGTAGAGTGAGGACTCTGGTGAGGCTGTGCGGTTTGACAGGTTCATTTGAGTATAATGAACGTTGATATAATTAGACAGAACGTGGCTTGACGCAGCGCGTATAGTTAAGAGGTACAGTGTATGAATGTGGGAGTTCAAGACAATGATGGTTTAATCCCTTTACCCATTCAATTCCTCTAATCGTTATGCTAAGTGCTGATTTTTCGGGAAATATTTATACTTATATATTGACTTGTCTTTTCTGAATGTTGATGAACAATGTAAACCAAGATAAGAATGCACTAGTGTACAAACTTATCTTGTTCTATGTGTACTGTAATTGTAAAAACGGGCATACATAATATTCAAATGGTGTTTAAAGTGGCGCTCAGCAAGATAAGGCTTTATCATCGACGTAACCGAAGCAGACCGTGTACATTTGCGAAATACTGCATGTACTGTACTTTCAGTTTGCTAAACTATTCTCAAAGTTTGTTTTAGTGGCGTCAATGCTGAATTCTTATCTAAGAGTGTAAAACGGAGAAACTTGGTTAGTGTTTTGAAGAGTGTCACTCAAGTCACAGGGAAGTCTACCTTTGGGACTAAGTTACCAGCTTCAGCACTGGATCAGGCAAGCAGAATACTAACAACTCAGATGTCCAGATAACGAGGGGTATTCAGCTCTTTTTCCCACAATTTCTCTCTTATTAATAAAGCAAACCCTATGTTATGGGTACGCAAAAGAATCGTCCCACTTAGACGATTCTTTTGAGTTCCCACAACATATGGTTAGAGGGTCAAATAAGGATGTTATAACAACCTCTCTTGTCTAGAGCTCTGCTGAACTTATACCAATCTATCTACTAAGATAATATATTGAATTTATTACGACGACCGAAAACATCAATATGAAGCTTAAAAGATAAATACTGATACAACACAATGAAAGAAGTTTTAGAATAAATGATTTAGAACATGTATAGAAAGTATATTCCCAGAGAGTCGGATTTGTTGTGGCTCAAACGAAGGTATTTCTGTCTTAAAGATGTGAATGTAGAAAATGTCCATCTTTATATTAATTAAAATGTTATGATGTTGACCAATTTCATAAGTATGCTCAATATCTTACTTGTTATTTCTTTAAACATGTTCATTCAATTACTTTGTGTACATAGTATAACAACATCGTCATTGTATCATATCATTTGAGCCCGTCAATGGGAAAAGGTACACGTTGACATTTGTGCATAGATCAATCAATGCATCCACACAGTCTGGTCTACACTGTTCACAAAAAACAAACATAAGCCTGTCAACGTCTTTCATCATGTGTATATAATGATAAGACAAATAAGATGCGCATGGCGATCTGAATCAACACTATCTATAAATGCCAATGTTAAAGTTTTCCCACGGACGGATTCTATCATGCCCTTAGTGATCACTTATAGTCGCAGTTACACTTTAGTCTGTTCATTAACAATTATAAATATTGTAAACATTAATTGACTGCGTACTGGTGAATACATCAACCCGTTCACTGCAAACGGAGCTAGGTAGACTCGGTACTGTCGTGAATTTCTAAATTACTCTATGTAATCTAACTAACGAACGTTCACGAATGCAGTGGATTGAATGATGTATTCAGAGTCGTCGGTCAGATAACCTTCGTAATACATCCTTATCACACACATTAAAGACAATACGAACTCCAATGAAGCAGACTTTCTGATTGGCCTAACTTATATTACTTTGTGAATTAAAAAATGGCAGAAGAATAGTTAGAATGGTCTGTGGCAGTTCAGCAAGCCAATAAGGTTTTATCCTTTACATTCCATACTTATGATAACTTAATGTACACATTACCCATAGCTACCGACGATAGGTTTTTGAATGCCGACCCTGAAGTGATATTACCGAGTCTGTTCTCTCAGAAAATAATGACATTTTGCAATTCAAGCAATATTAAACCTGATATGTTGTATCTACCAGTACATACATGATAGCTGACACAAATGTAAACTGTAAATCAGATGGGGGTTTTGAAAGCGCATGTGACTATGTAGCGACCGACGCCGAATCAGGTCAGAGTTCTGCTTACCTAACACGCATACATGAAGTCCTCGGGTATCTGGTAGGTCTAATACTTGATTGCAATTCTGTGTTAGACTAACATCCCAATATACTGAATATACTGAAAGTACTATACTAGTTGTTAGATTTATAATATAAGAACAAATATATTTTTTGCGATCAAACTATGGATCCGTGTATAAGCGCGCCCATGGATAAAGGTAGACGTTGGCCTTTGTGAACAGTAAAGCCTGTGCAGTCTTATAAGAATCTACACAAATTCAGAATGAGCAATGGCACCTAAATTTCCAGTGTTTACCAAGTAAAATGATTTAACGCTTATAAAGACTTTATGGCGAGGTGATTAACCTTGGTAAAAAAAATACCAATTTAAGTTACAAAGGTTTCACGCCTTCTCGAAATAGTTTACATGTACATAAACTAACTCTTATGTTAATTTTGTCAAAGAAAATAAAGTATGTTTCACGAAGCCTTCATTTAAGCAGACATTCTGAGGAATAGACGACTTCTGCAGCCATGGTAACAATGAAGAGAGTGGACAAACTGTCCTACGCTAGCTATTCAACTGTGTGAGATTTACACAGTCTCATGATCCTAGTTTAATTTCCAAAGGGGTTTTCAGTTTGGAAGAACCCAAGGAATGTTTTATCGTGTAATGGTTTGCCTTTGTTCGATGCGGACTTCATCGGACATAGCTGAAGAAGTAATTTGCTGTTGTTATATTCCAACTTGTATTCAATTCGTTGCATATTTTCCTGATGTTTCCCAAGGAAAATAATAGCAACAGTATCCTTTTCAGTGGAAGATTTACTGAATAATGAAAGCTACATTACGTTCAGTTTATGTTTACGTCAGCTAACAATATCTGTATTTCGATGGATGGATTCGCTAACGTAAGCTTACGTTAACATATTTGGTTGTATATCCAAAACATTTCCTTTACTAGATATGAGCCGGGTCTAGAGATTTACGGTATTCGAGTATCCGCCTTGTCTCAACAGAGCCTTCGATGTCCTTCTACAAGTCACTTAGCCCTAGCTGTATCTTTTGTAACGAGCAATTTATCCTTTTGCCACAATGTTTTCAACTATTTTTCAGTAATATACCTACTATTATTGAGATTTACCATATCTTTTAGTAGACATTTTCAAAGTCGTCTGCCGCAGATTTGCTGTATGTGAGAAAAGGGTTAAATGATCCCATTAAGGTGATTTATTAAGACTCCAAATCGCATGAAGTGACTCATTTATTAAGATCGGTGGGTCTTATGGTCAAAATATGACAACTTTAACGTTGCCAATGTATTAAAATTGTTTTTGTTGTTTTAAAAATACAAATGTACTATTGCAATAGCGTTAAACATGAACTCTAGATGTAAGTTATGTTTTTTGCAATAACATATTATTATGTTGTTATTAACTTATTTGAAAATATATCAAATAAAATGTTTTGCAATATACTGAATTGAAATACAGTTCCTTTTCATACAATTTCCCCCTCTCTAGTGAGCATCCTTTTGAAATATCTCGTTACTTTATATACACACCTTCCGGTAGGGCACCGCCTCTGTGGTCTAGTGGTAGAGCGTTCACCTCGGTGCGGGAGGTCGCAGGTTCGATCCGCAGTCGGGCCATACCAAATACTTTGAAAATGGTGGTAATGGCTACCCTTATTGGCACCCAGGGTTGCGAGGTTAGCATTATATAAATATTGCATGGCTTCCAGTGTGACAGTACATATTGTCAACATGAGGAAAATAATGTTACCCGAGTCACACTGGAAGCCATGCAATATTTATTTTATTATACCGAACAAAATTGCACGTTTATTGGTTCTCTCTTCTAGAGACCCTTAAAGTCGGTCTTCGTTTCTGTCCGTTTGTTTGTTGGTTCTTTCTTCTAGAGACCCTTAAAGTCGGTCTTCGTTTCTGTCCGTTTGTTTGTAAAATGTTTGTGGCAAGCGTAGGGCCAAAACTATTCAACGGATTTCGACCAAACTTGGTAAGGATGAAAGGTCTAGACTCTAGTTGTTCCTTTTGTAGTATGGTTGCCATAGAAACCACCGTTGCTATGGAAACGGGCGAAAACTCCTATCTCCTCCCACAGTTTTTCGAATTTAGAAACCACTCGGTGTGCGTTGTGTAGCCCATCAGTTGCTACATCGAATGATCGTCCCGAGTTTTGATCCGTCTCTTCGTTTTCTTAATATCTGAGTTGCCGTAAGGGGTATCATTTCCGCGGAAAACACAGACACGTCAAAACTAAATATATCGACACAAAAAGAAATGGTTTCCTATTACCTGATTGGCTAAAAATCCGGACACGACCAAATATCGACCAACCAAAGAGAGCACTTCACATAGCCATTACAACTTCCGTTTCCCGTTCTTTTACACGAGGAGAAGAAATATTCAAATGAATTTGACGCTGTTCTCGCGACAACTCGATAGCTTGTATCATTATTCGTGCGGTGTCGTGAGAGTAGAGACAATAGAGAACCATCGTCGCAGTATGCTTGTTCTGTACCTTTGTAGGGGAGGTGAACATGGGTAGATCTACAACACACATATGAATATACCGGTTAACAGTATACTGTTACATGGCACGCGCGTCTAAAATGTGACGTTATTGTTTGAAATGACGTCAAGGACGTGCATAATCAACATTTTAACGCGTAGCTCCCTTTAGGCACTATAGGCACGTGCCTACACATTTTTTCTCAAAATGCCCCAAAATGCAGCTGCGGTGATAGACATCTGCGTAATGTATCGACCAGATCAGCCTGCGCTGTCCGCGCAGGCTGATCCGTCCGACACATTCCGTCTTAGGGGGAAAGATGTATAGAGTAGTTATTCCTGAAACAGAAAGTCCACAGGAGGCGAAAAGTGTCTATCTGGGTAGGCCTGTGTGGCATGCTTGTATAGAGCAGTTATTCCTGAAACAGAAAATCCACAGCAGGCGAAAAGTGTCTATCTGGGTAGGCCTGTGCGGCATGCTTAGGCTGATCCGGGTCGATACATTACAAGGAGTCCACAATGTTGATTTTCTCACGAGACGGCCTACACATTGATTATTGCAAAGCTACGCCCCTGGTACTGGTAGCTAACACAATAAAAGCCGTGATGTAACTGAGAAATTGTTGAAAGCGGCGAAAACACCAGACAATCAACTTCTAACTGGCTATGATGTATTTTAGGAATATCTTATTATTCCCTCTCTAATTCAACCAACCCTTATCAACGGAATCCTGTTTCGACCACTCAACAATAGGCCTCTAATTTCACTTTGTTGCCCTGAACATTTGACCCCGACTTGTTGAAAAAACTAAGTTTTCTGGTCGATATTATCGTGCTTATTTCAGGTCGACAAGTTGGAATTAGCGCGATATTAGACCATAACGACCCGAAAACTTCGACTGCAATCGGGAAAGTAAACTACATGTATTATATCAGGTAAACACGACTATTTAACTTTAATTATGTAGTTTTATTGATTGAAGGTTTAACGCCGCTTTCAACAGTTTTTCAGTCATATCACGGCGGCCAGTTTACCTACTCATGTTTTTCCTCGCTTTCTCACACCAGTACTCCACACACCATAATTTCCTAGCAACTGGCTGCTTTTCCACATAGACTGTTAGCCCATTGCTGGAAGACGAATGACCTTGTCACTGATCTTTTTCAAACGTCGGAAAGATTGTTAGCCGAGCTGGGGTTCGAACTCGCAACCCCTGGATTGACAATGCGCATCGCAACTGCTGAGCTACCAGGGCTCGGCTTTTTTTTAATGGTGTAAACAAAAATTCGTGATTCAATCGTCGTAATTACAAAGTCACCTCAGAATATTCCCACAATTTTCATATCAAAAAATATTATCTTTTCAATGTAACAATATGGAACGCCTTATTTGCTTATATACGGTAGATATATTTCATTTTATCATGCAATGAGCAGATTACGTGACGTATAACACTGGTATGATAAACCTTTTGTTTACATGTCTACTGGTATGATAAACTTTTATCTTTATCAGTCTACTTATTTTTAGAAATGACGTAATCGCTGGAACTACTTTTTCTGAAATATAAATGAGCCGTTCCACCAGAAAATTATCGAACCGGATCAGCCTCAGCATGCCGCGCAGGCTAACCCGGTCAGACACGTTTCGACTCCTGTGGATTTTCTGTTTAAGGAATCATTGCGCAATACCTCTATCCCCCTGAGACGGAATGTGTCGGACCGGATTAGCCTGCGCAGGCTGATCTGGATTGATACATTACGCAGAATCCATAATGTTGTTTTTTATCGTGGAACGGCTCAATTATGTTGATAGTATAACAGTCAAAGCAATGAACAAACATAAAATAACAATCAGAAATAAAGTTATTATTGTTTTAATTACATTTAAACACATTTTACAATGCAAATACAAATCGAAAAGAATATCGTTATATAAATCACACGGGATCTGCATGTTCAGTCTTACTTGATGAACTGTCTTTCTTCGTTGAAAATGTCGCATACATAGACCTGTTTATTCTCACGTGATCAGTTCATAGGTAACCTTGTTTAAATACAATCTGAAGCGAGTAATGTCCTATAATGAGAAGCATATCTATGTTTCCACAAGTCATTTTAATGCACTTAAATGACTCCACGTTAAACGACAAATGTTTAATTTCTATCGTCAGTCTGTGTCTTACCACGAGAAAGGGTTCACGAACATCGATCCTCATCTACCCACGGATTCCTCTTCCATACAGCAGTTCCGACAGAAAATCATTTTACGTTTAGGCGAGATATCCAGAAAATGTTTCTTCTAGTTAAATAACTTATCATTTACGTACAGCTAGTGTTTACATGATTCTTAAAACTAAAAGTTTCGTAACGTGTCTTCGACATGTCTACCCACAACAGTGATGGTATCCTTTTCCAAAAATGAATGTCTCCAATTTAAACGACGACTAAGCCTGAGCATCACACTTGTCTTGAATATATATCTGTATTTAAACTTTGAGTGTTACTTGAACTTCCTTAGCCTGAACTAACTTTATACATTGACTTTCAGATCCAACACAACTATTCATTTTCAAAACACGGCGGTTGACATACATGTTGACCTATCGTGTGTACTGAAGCGACGGCCAATCCGCAATACTTACACTTCTACTAAGAATATGTTCGAGTTAATATTGGCATTTTAAGGTATTACGTCACACCAGATATACAAATTAAGTAGTAATAATCGAGAAATATGGAGTTGAAGTCGGAACTCTTTAGCTTCCGTATGTCGTGTGTACACAATGTAATTCGGCGCAGATTTATGCACGCGCGTGAAGTCATTCTATTTTAGGTGAGGTCATTCATGAATGGGCTTTTGTAATTTTGTATGTTATTTATTAAAACTAGTTAAAATCAATGTAGATTTACCTGAAACCCTTATTTTACATGCAAGATAAATAGAATATTACGTCCCTGACGTAAGATATGAACTTTATCAGACTCGGCTGTGGGAAAGGATAATTGTCTCGCCAAAGGCTCGCCAATTATCAATTCTCCCAACCTCGTCAGATAAAGTTCATATCTTACGTCAGGGACATAATATTCTCTATATATGCAGTAGATCTTTTATTATATGCAGTAGATATTTCATTATGTGTGGTACTTTTTTCTTTATATGCTGTACTGTATTGGTTATATGAAGTGCAACTCTTCTTATATGTGGTGGTACTGTCTTTATATGCAGTGCATTCGAATTTGTGTGCGGTACGAAGACCAATATATGCAGTAGATTTGTTATTGTGTGTAGTAGATAAAACATGCGGTTTCCTTATATGCTGTGCTTCCATCATTATATGCGATAGTATTTTCTTTATATGCGGTAGTTTCGTCATATATTTCCGAACAATACCGATTATTGCCGGATTGAAACGAATCCGGATGTTTCGTACGAATAAATCTAGTGCACTGAGAGAGTTTAAATGCAAACACAGGGAAATATCCGAACAATCTCATCATAATGACGAAACTACCGCATATAAAGAAAAATACTACCGCATATAATGATGGAAGCACAGCATATAAGGAAAAAGCACCACACATAATGGACACAGTGACTACCACATATATTTAAGTTTGCACATCATATAATTTAAACCACGTATAACGTTGTATCTACTACACACAATAACAAATCTACTGCATATATTGGTCTTTGTACCGCACACAAATTAGAACCTGTGGTGGGGTCAATTTTGAACCCAGTCATCATTTGAACAATCTTAGTAGAGGACCACAATAATTAATGCTATACACTGATTATTTAAGCTATAGGCCTTTCGGTTTCAGACAGGTATATTTTCAAAGCTTTCCCCTATAAATCTCTATCTAAACAGGTGACTCTTACCCAGAGTCATCATTTGAACAATCTTAATAGAGGACCACTAGACAATGCTACACACCGACTAATTAAGCTCTATGCCTTTCGGTTTCAGACAAGAAGATTTTCAAAGAAATTCCCTATATATCTCTATATAAAACAGGTGACGCTCGGGACGAGGCCAATTTTGACACAAGGGGCATAATTTGAAAAAGTTTTGTAGAGTATCACTAGACAATGCTACACACCCAATAGTTTAGCTCTAGGCCTTTCGGTTTTAGACAAGAAGATTTTTAAAGTGTTTCCCTATATATCTCTATGTAAAACAGATGAACCTGTGGTGGGATCAATTTTGAACCCAGAATCATCATTTGAACTATCTTAGACTAGTAGAGGCCCACAATAAGTAATGCTACACACCGAATATTTTAGCTCTAGGCCTTTCGGTTTCAGACAAGAAGATTTTCAGTGTTTCCCTATATATCTCTATGTAAAACAGATGAACCTGTGGTGGGGTCAATTTTGAACCGAGAGTCATCATTTAAACAATCTTAGTAGAGGACCACAATAATTAATGCTACACACTGATTATTTAAGCTATAGGCCTTTCGGTTTCAGACAGCTATATTTTCAAAGTTGTTCTCTATATATCTCTATGTAAAACAGGTAACCCCCGGGGCGGGACCAATTTCGACCCAAGGGGCATACATTGAACACTCTTTAGAGGATCACTAAACAATGCTACACACAAAATATTTAAGCTCTATGCTTTTCAGTTTCAGACAAGAATATTTTCAAGGAAATTCCCTATATATCTCTATGTAAAACAGGTGACCCCCGGGACGAGGCCAATTTTGACACAAGGGGCATAATTTGAAAAGGCTTTGTAGAGTATCACTAGACAATGCTACACACCGAATATTTAAGCTCTAGGCCTTTAGGTTTCAGACAAGAAGATTTTTAAAGTGTTTCCCTATATATCTCTATGTAAAACAGATGAACCTGTGGTGTGGTCAATTTTGAACACAGAGTCATCATTTGAACATCTTAGTAGAGGACCACAGTAATTGATGCTTCACACCGAATATTTAAGCTATAGGCCTTTCGGTTTCAGACAGGTATATTTTCAAAGATATTCTCTATATATCTCTATGTAAAACAGGTAACCCCCGGGGCAGGACCAATTTCGACCCAAGGGGCATACATTAGACCACTTAAAGAATGCTACACACAAACTAGTTAAGCTCTATGCCTTTCAGTTTCAGACAAGAAGATTTTCAAGGAAATTCCCTATATATCTCTATGTAAAACAGGCGAGATCACTAGATAATGCTACACACCGAATATCTAACCTCATGCATTTCAGTTTTAAACAAGAAGATTTTCAAAGTGTTTCCCTATATATCTCTATGTAAAACATGTGACCCCTGGAGCGGACCAATTTCGACCCAAGGGGCATAATTTGAACAGTCTTTGTAGAGGACCACTAGACAATGATACATACAAAATATTTAAGCTCTAGACCTTTCTGTATCATGCGAGACAATTTAAAAAGGTTTTTTCCTTTTGGATTTCCATGGTAACCAGAATTCTGCATGGAATTAATTTCTTTGAACAATTTTGAAAGAGGATCACTCCTACCAAGTTACGTCAAAATCCAAACAGCGTTTTAGGAGATGTCATTTAAAGAAAGTTGTTGTTGACGATGGACGTCCTGACGTCTTTACGACAGTCGATGGACATCAGGCCATCACAATAGCTCACCATGAGCTAGGATGAGCTTATAACAGAAAAATACAAGTTGGCTGCTTAACAGAGATGACCGTAAACACAAGTGTGCTGTATATGCGAACAGTGTGGAAACACAGGCCCTCTAGTCTTAACTTTACGCAGCTGCATGAAGACATCCAAATAGCTAGACCTCGCTCATCCTCAAATTTCATATGAGCTGTTCCACGAGAAAACAAGCATTGTGGAGTATGCGTAAGGGATCGACCGGATCAGCCTAAGCATGCAGCGCAGGCTAACCGGCGTATACTTTTTTCGCCTACTGTTGATTGTCTGTTTCTGAAATAATTACTCTGTACTCTATCCCCCTGAGACGGAATGTGTCGGCCCGGATTAGCCTGTGCGGACTCTGCAGGCAGATCTCGGTCGATACATTATACGATCCATAATGTTGGTTTTCTTGTGAAACAGCTCATATTCCAAATTTGATGAATATTCTAAAGCCAACTCCATCACTAAATGTCTAATCTGATTAGGAAAATCGTTTCTATATTTAAATCGGATTACATAAATTTGCCGATGATTTAGACTGTCAATGTTTGACACGTTTGGATAATGTATGAATTCACGAGGCAATTTAGGATCTTTGTTCGCTTCAATTATTTTTTTCTTTAGATTTTCTGTTCATAACCTATAGACAAACGAAAACAAATATATAAGCATAGACTTTATTTCTAGCAATAATTTAAAACAAACAAAAACATAAAGACCTACTAACATAAACGTTCCTGAGATGCAGTGGACGATTGTTAATATAGTTACACAAACATATATATAAGCCATACACCATGTAAACCAAAGCTTTCATTTAATCTGATCCAAAAAGACTGCAATACGTTTATCTAAACATCATTTGACTTAATTCCCAACTACAGACGCTTTTTAACGCATCTGCAACAGACGACATCTGAAAACATCATGGAAAAAGAAAAATTACTCATAATGATCCATTTCTCTGTTTGCCACAATGTTTTGAACTATTTTCAGTAACAATACTTTCATTTATAGAAGTTTTCATAATTGAGCCGTCCCCCGAGAAAACCAAAGTTGTGGACTTTGAGTAAAGTATCGACTCGGATCAGCCTTAGCATGTCATGCAGGCTTACCCGGATTATACACGTTTTGCCTCATGTGGATTTTCTGTTTCAGGAATCATTACTCTATACCTCTTTCCCCCTGATACGGAATTTGTCGGACCAGATCAATTTGCGCGGACTGCGCAGGATTATCTGGGTCGATACATTACGCAGATGCCATAACATTGGGTTCTTTCGTGGGACGGCTCATATATTGGCCTAGAAAATTTCAGTCATTATATTGATTGCGACTCAAACAATGAAGGTCAATATTTTATTATTCGGCAGCATAAACTTCACATGTACCAATACTTTCTGACATAACATAACATATACACGTACTGTTTACACGCACTGTAGCTTGCATATCAACTTACAGCAAGGGGCTACACTTCAGTCTTGTATTTACTCTGAACATATCTTCGTTTATATAATATGTAGTTTGACAGCATCGCCTCTCAATTACAACGTGCATATGCAAAGGTTTGCCTGAGTTTTCCCTATTGTGATGATCCCGTTCTTGGTAAAAGGTACTCATTGGGTTAAGTTAACAGTGTAGATCCAGATTTGCCTGTGTACATAACTGTCTCATAACTGACATATTACTTGTAAGAAGCGTGTCGACTTGTGTGGATTCTGATAAGACTGAACAGATGGAGTGCCTTATTTAGCCTACTGTTCAGAAATGCCAATGTATACCTTTTCGAAAGAAACGCTCACATATGCTATAAGGCGTCTTTTCAAGACAAGGATCTAAAATGCTACTCAAAACTTTTCCATATGCAGAAGCATTTTAAATTATATGTTATGTTACCAGACCCTATGATCTAACAGAATTATAATTGCTACTTAAAACATTACATTTGGTAGTAAAATATACAAAGATGGCCCTTGATCGATCACCAGGGTAATAGTAAAGTATACAGCAACAACATTAGTACCGTCACTTACTGTGACTTAAAACCCTATTCCCAAAGGATTATTTCTATCATATTTTCAAAAAATCAGACTAGAAGTTATAAAGAAGACCATTTTCAAATTCTTCTCATTTTACCCTTTTGCTGGTGGCACCTGGAGGCATCATATGTACATTCCAGTGCAGCATTGTTGAAATTCATCCAATGGTGTAGTTTGAAGTGTTAATCTTTAATTCAGGGCCAATGGGAATGTTTAGATTTTTGCAAACAAAACAGATTTAGTTGGATCAACTAGTAAAAAGCTGTCCCACCCGATATCAGCATTATTTGCCTTATGGTTATCAAAATGTTCCAAAACTTTTGTTACATGAAAAATAGAGTTGTTTGATTTTGAACATGGAAGAAGCGACTTTAGGAAATTCAATGATGAAAGAGTTAAATTAACAATGGACAGATGGACGGACGGATGGCAGACAGACAGACAAACATCCCAATAGATCCCCTTGAGCTGTCAGTTCAGGTGATCTAAAAACCCAAATCTTTTTACATCTCATTATATGCATCACATCCATGTTATTACACTAGAGACAACATTATAGAGTTAATAAAATACTAATAAAACAATAAACTAGAAATATATATTTGGCCATCTAAAGGTCTAAACAAAATCAACTATAACAATAACTTAAAGCTAATAAAAATCTCATGGCGAAACAAAGCTTCTTTGGCAAGTAAAATGTCTACAAACAACAACAATATTCACCCACTGGGATAAGTAATTAAAATATAATAAGCCATGCTCAAAGAAATCAGTATATAGAAGTTTGTGCATTCATGCTGTCTGTTAACGAAAACTCAGTTTCCAAACAGTGTAGAACCAACTCAGACTGTATGAATGTGCATATTGATACACAGAGAAATATAAATACATGTATATATCTCTGGTTTATACCATCCACAAATATCTTTTGGTTGGTTTTAAGAGGGATGAGCCATATCCGGCCAAACGGAATCTTGTTTGTTTTGTTTGGCCGGACACCATCAAAATCAAATCCCATATTCCAGCCAAAGTCATTTGCCAATGTCTATATCCCCATTGACCCTTGCAAACCTGCATTATGAACAATTTCTTTTTTTGTCACAATGTTTTCAAAGTCATGCTGCAGAGGCGTCAGAAAGCCCAAATATGTGGAAAATGGTTAACTCACTTTTGAAGATACTTTCTGTAGCAGTGGGAGGAGGATGCAACTGCAGACAACATATCTTTAAGTCTTTTTTGTAAAGGGGGTATTGCTAAGACAATAATTTACAGAAAAGCCGGAATGGGCATTGACTGCTAGTGCCCAAGACCAATTTCTCCCTTTGTATGACAAAATTAATATTCTCATTCCATTATCCATTTCCCGAATAAAAAAAATCTGCAGCAGACAACTCATACAAAAAAAAAATCAGTAAACATTGAAACTCTCTTTAAATGAAAAAACAATGATTGAATAAAATTGAAAACTTTGTGACAAAAAGAGAAATTGATCAATTTTAGCAATATCTCTATTTGCCAAAATGTTTTTTAAAAAATGCTTGCTGCAAAGGCTTCAGAAAGCAACTCTATGTGAAAAGGGTTAATTTAAACAGAATAACTATTCTTAGGGATTTAAAAGAAATAGGTAGTGGGAGAAAAAGTTGTTAATCCATTCACACTTACACATTTGCAAACGACCACTAATGAATACAAAATGAGCAATTGCTCCTTTGCCAAAATACTTTCAACTCTATTCCATAATGACTCTTTTAATTTAAAGAGATTTTCCATAATCAATCCAGATGTTTTCCAAGTCGTCTACTGCAGATCTGTTTTACATGGGAAAGGGTAAACAAGAAAAATAATTATGCAAATATAATACAGCAAGGATCCATGGCAGTAGTTTCAATATTTCCATAATCCATAAGTTCTCTCTGGCAATTCTACGCTCTCACTTGTGCAAAACTGATTTATGAAAATCGCTCTTTATGAAGCTTATACTTTTTAACCCATTCCCACATGCATCTACAATTTGACATGTCTGCGGCAGGCGCTTTTGAAATCATTGTGGCAAAGGGAGAAATTGTTCATTATGAGCAATTTCTCCTTTTGCCACAATGTTTTCAACTCGATCCAATTATTATATTTTTCTGTAGATATTTTCTTTATTTTTTTCCTAGATGTTCTCAAAGTTGTCTTCTTCAGATCTAGGTAGTTTATCCCTTGCCCTCATATAGACGCTTTTGACGACTCTGCAGCAGACGTCATTTTGAAAACATATTATGGAGATTTTCTATGTTTTGACAAAATGCGTTCCAAGTCGTCTGCTGCAGAATTGAAGGCTTCAACAAATCTGAATGAGAGCGAATGTTTATTTCCTCTAATGCTTTCTACCTAGGAGCCTGAAAGTGTTACTTTTGTCTATAATGTTTTTAAAACCTTTGTGGTAAAAATTTTCAGCAGTCATCTATGAACACATCAATGCAAATATATTAAAAATCTACATAAATGAAAGTATATTTATTAACCCTTTCCCTCATACGACAAATCTGCAGCAGACGACTTTGAACGTATTTTGTCAAAAAATAGAAAATCTCCATAATTGAATGGATAACCTATGACAAAAAGTGGAAAACATTGTGGCAAAAGGAGAAATTGCATTTTTTGTTCATTTTGTTCTTTTGTCACTATGTTTTCAAAACACCGTCTGCTGCAAAAGCGTCAGAAAGCGTCTTTATGAGGGAAAGGGTTAAAAGAGTTGAACATATTGTGGGAAAAAGAGTAATGGCTTGTTGTGAACATTTTCTACTTTTGCCACAAAGTTAACCCTTTCCCTCATATAGACGCTTTCTGACGCCTCTGCAGCAGACAGCTTTTTGAAAAAATAGTAACAAAAGAAGAAATTGCACAAAACCTGCAATTTCTCCTTTTGTCACATGTTTTCCACTTTTAGTCATAGGTTATCCATTCAATCATTGAGATTTTCCATTATTTGACAAAATATGTTAAAAGTCGTCTGCTGCAGAATTGTCATATGAGGGAAAGGGTTAACACAAGTCATGAACTGCAGATGCATCAAAATGTGTCTACATGCTGTAAAGGGTTTATAGGTGATAAAAACATAGAAAAAAATGTTTTTATAACATAAAAACGAGTATCTGAAAATCCAACTAAACTTCATCAAATTATCAAATAACCCTTTCCCACATACAACAAATCTGCAGCAGCCGACTTTGAAAACATACCCACATAATTGAGGAAAATCTCTATAAAGGGAAGTGTAATTATCAGATAGAGTTGAAAACATTGTGACAAATGAAGAAATTGCTCATTATGAGTAATTTATCCATTTGTCAAAATGTTTTCAAAAGTCGTCTGCTGTAGAAGCGTCACAAAGTGTCTATAGATGGGAAAGGGATAAACTTAAAAAAAAATGTCTGCCTTTCTCCTGCTACCAGTAAATCAATTGAACACTCACCACACTTAACCCTTTCCCTCATATAGACGCTTTCTGACGCCTCTGCAGCAGACGGCTATTTGAAAACATAGTGACAAAAGAAGAAATTGCTCAAAACGAGCAATTTCTCCTTTTGCCACAATGTTTTCCACTTTTTGTCATAGGTTATCCATTCAATTATAGAGATTTTCTATGTTTTGACAAAATATGTTCAAAGTCGTCTGCTGCAGAATTGTCGAACCTGCAGCAGACGACTTTGAAAATATATTGGCAAAAAAAACAAGAAAAATCTCTCAAAGTGAAAGTATAATAATTGAAAGGAGTTGAAAATATTGTGGCAAACAGGCATTACTCATTATGAATATTCCACAAAAATACTGTGTATTCATATAAAGTCATAAGTGGGAAAAAAAAAAAAGGTTAAAGCTACAGGGTTAATGAAATTTGCATCAGTTGATTGAAATATTCATATATATGACCATACAAATGCATGTAAATATCATCACTACAATTGGCTGATGGAATTTGATATCTGTCAACCTGTTGGAATACATTCCCTTTGGTTTTGTTAAAAGTATCCAAAATGTGTATAACAGAATAATTAATCTACAAACAAACTCATGAAATAATGCCAAGTTTAACCTATAATTTGAAACATGTATAATATTCATTTGTATGATGTGCATGAGTTTTATATGTTGTATTTATTTTGTGTTCAAGTTAATCTCCAATTGATTGGAGGAAACAGGGACACTATATTACATAATATAGTGTCCCTGGAGGAAATAAATAAATAAATAAAAAGGCATGTTACAAGGCATGACTCAGAATGATCAATTAATTCTTACATATCAAAACAAGAGGGCCAAGATGGCCCTAAATCGATCACCTAATTGATAGTAAATTAGTAGCAAATATTTAACTGCAAATATCTGCAAAATGTTATCACGGAGTGCAAATGAAACTGAAAGGAGTGGACACTTCTCAAGAAACAGCTTATCAGTAAAGGCCATTTACATCTTGAAATCTAACAAGAACTTTAATAAGAATGGAATTATAAAGTTTTTGTCATTTTGCACCTTTCCTGATGCCGCCTTGCTGCCCTGTTTTTCAACGAAATCAATATGGCTTCAACAATTTATTTAGAGGGTCACTTAAGAAACATTTCTACCAAATTATCTTGCAATCGCACAAGTAGATTATGGAGGAAAAGGATTTTAAAATTTGGGTATTTTTCTCACTTTCTGATGCCGCAGCAACCAAAGTTCTCAATGGAATTTAAATCTTTGAACAATTTTGAAAGAGGACCACCAAAGGAACATTCTTGTGATGTTTTGTGGAAATTGGTCTATTGGAATGGTAGGAGTTGGTTGTCATTTGTAGCTAAAAGTTCAATTTACCCTTTTTGTGCTGACGCCTGGTTGATATGATTGTGTAACCAATCAAAACAGCTTAAACAAATTAAATAGAAGATCATTACAGTAAGATTCGTATTATATTTTCTTAAAATCAGACACACTTTCATAAAAATGGAATTTTCAAATTTTGTCATTTTGGCCCTTTTCTGATGCCGCCTGACTGCCATGTTTTTCGACCAATCAGTATGGCTTGAACAATTTTTATAGAGGGTCACCCAAGGAACATTTCTACCAAATTATATTTGAATCTGACAGGCAGATTCGGAGGAGAAGATTTTTAAAGTTTGGACATTTTGTCCCCTTTCTGATGCCGCAGCAACCAAAGTTCTCATTGGAATTTTAATCTTTGAACAATTTTGAAAGAGGACCACCAAAGGAACATTCCTGTGATGTTTTGTGGTAATTGGTCTATTGGAATGGTAGGAGATGGTTGTCATTTGTAGCTAAAAGTTCAATTTACCCCTTTTGTGATGACACCTGGTTGCTATGATTGTGTAAACAATCAAAACGGCTTAAACAAATTAAATAGAGGATCATTACAGTAAGATTCGTATTATATTTTATTAAAATCAGACAAGCATTTGCATAACAAGAGGCCCAAGAGGGTCAGTATCGCTCCACGGCCATAAGGCAAAAATCAAATCTCCAAACAGCCCTGCCCCCTAGTGGCCATATTTTTTACCAACCACCATGGCTTAAAGGAATCTTGTAGAGTGTCACCCAAGGAATGTTTCTGCAAAATTATTTGAAAATCGGCCTGACACTTTCGGAGGAGAGGATATTTTAAGTTTTCATCATAGCCATATAAGGCAAAATAGTCCCACCCCATGGCGGCCATATTTTTCAACCAATCAACATGGCTTGAAGGAATCTGATAGAGGGTCACCCAAAGAACATTTCTACAAAATTATTTGAAAATTTGCTCAACACTTTCGGAGAAGAAGATTTTTTAAATTTTCACTATGGTCATATAGAGCAAAATAGCCCCGCCCTCTGGCGGCCATATATTTCGACCAATCAACATGGCTTGAAGGAATCTGATAGAGGGTCACTCAATGAACATTTCTACAAAATTATTTGAAAATCGGCTGAACACTTTCGGAGAAGAAGATTTTTTAAGTTTACACTATAGCTATATAAGGCAAAATAGCCCCGACCCTGGCGGCCATGTTTTTCCACCAATCAACATTTCTTGAAGGAATCTAATAAAGGGTCACCCAAGGAACATTTCTACAAAATTATTTGAAAATCAGCCTGACACTTTCGGAGGAGAAGATTTTTTAAGTTCTCTCTTTAGCCGTATAAGGCAAAATAGCCCCGCCCTCTGGTGGCCATGTTTTTTTACCAATCAACATGGCTTGAAGGAATCTGATAGAGGGTCACCCAAGGAAAATTTCTACAAAATTATTTGAAAATCTGCTCAACACTTTCAGAGAAGAAGATTTTTTAAGTTTTCACTATGGTCATATAAGGCAAAATAGCCCCGCCCTCTGGCGACCATGTTTTTCGACCAATCAACATTTCTTGAAGGAATCTAATAAAGGGTCACCCAAGGAACATTTCTATAACATTATTTAAAAATCAGCCTGACACTTTCAGAGGAGAAGATTTTTTTAATTCTCTCTTTAGCCGTATAAGGCAAAATAATCAGATTATTAAAATTTAAAAATCAGCCTGACACTTTCAGAGAAGAAGATTTTTTAAGTTTTCACTATTTTTTTCTTTTGGTTGCCATGGAAACCAGAATTATGGATGGATCAAAAAAAATTGAAGGAATTTAAGAGAGGACATTGAGAGGATGCTTCCTATGAAGTTTCAACCAAGTGGTTAGTGAGAAGAAGTCGTTTTAAGTTAACGCACGGACGGACGCACGCATGCACGACGGACAATTCGCCATGACATATTAAGCTCGACTGGCTTTCAGCCAGTGGAGCTAAAAATGGAATTTTCAAATTTTGTCATTTTGCCCCTTTTTTGATGCCGCCTGACTGCCATGTTTTTCGACCAATCAGTATGGCTTGAACAATTTTTATAGAGGGTCACCCAATGAACATTTCTACCAAATTATATTTGAATCTGACAGGCAGATTCGGAGGAGAAGGTTTTTAAAGTTTGGACCTTTTGCCCCCTTTCTGATGCTGCAGCAACCAAAGTTCTCAATGGAATTTAAATCTTTGAACAACTTTGAAAGATGCCAACCAGAGGAACAGTCCTGTGATGCTTCACGGAAATTGTCCTTGGAGTTTGGGAGGAGATGATGTTTAAAGCTAAAAGTTAACGCCGGACATACGACGGACGACGGACAAAAAGTGATCAGAATAGCTCACCTTGAGCCTTTGGCTCAGGTGATCTAAAAATACAAATTAATGACAATAAAGTATTTAAACTTGAACCCTTTCCAACATACAACAAATCTGCAGCAGATGACTTTGAAAATGTCTATAGATGCACAAATATGGTAAAATATTAATAATGTTACATATTTAATATGCATATGCACTAAAATGAATCTGCATGTTGGAAAGTGATAAACCATATTGTTTTCTTAAAGCCATTCATAATCATCGACTTTGGCGCTAACATTGACAAATACGCAAATAATGTGAAAGTAGAAGTCATTCTTCCCGATGAGAAACGGTCCTTTTATTCAGAATAACATTCCCAAATATTTTTCCAATTATCAAAAAATCCTTTAACCCTTTCCCTCATTTAGACGCTTTCTGACACCTCTGCAGCAGACAGCTTTTGAAAACATGGGGAAAAAAGAAGAAATTGCTCAAAACAAACCAGCAAGGAGTGAGATCAAGCTGCATATACATGCATTAACCCTTTCTTACATACAACAACTCTTTGTGACTCAATTTTGATAATTTGTTAGGAAAAATAAGGAAAATCTCTACAAATGAAAGTACAATTAAGGAATCAAGTTATAACTTTTGTCCTTCAAATAGATGTTTGTTAAATAAGACATTTCTCCTTTTGCCACAATGTTTTCAGAAGTGTGATCTGCTACAGATGGTTCAAAATAAAATGTCTGCATGTGGGAAAGGGTTAAAGGCATGGTCCATGGAAGAAAACCATAAATAACATCAAAATAATGCAACATGAAAACCTATATTCAATCTTTTTCACATGTGAATGCATTTTTACACATCTGCAGCAGCCGACTTTTGAAAAGAAGCCATTTTTCCACAATTGTTACCCAACTTTACTCAATAATTAAACATTTATTTATATATATATTTCAAATTTTTGTCTAGATACTTTCAAGTTTGTTTGCTGCTGATATGCTGTATGTAGTAAATGGTTAGGCAGTTTATAAATCAATAGTAAACAAGATCGAATTGCATATTAATATAGTTTGAGCTTACCCCATTTTACAGTCTCAAGTGACTCTAGGACAACCATTAAACAAACAAACAATTTCTTCATCAGGCTGCACATAAGCGCAATCTGATCTGGAATTTCAGTGGTCTTGAATGTTCCCAAAGTTCATGTTTTAAAGGCATGGCTCATTTCACTTGGCATTTATTGTAATTTCTTGTCAGTAGCAACAACAGTCAGACGATACATGGCTGATTAACTTAACAGTTACTAGACCTTATGGAGTTAGTCTGTCTGCTATGTTAATGATCCTTTATTTGAGCAGAGCAAAACAAAAACAATCCTTCGGAGATTCAACTACTGGTGGAGATTTTAATCACAATTACGTTATGTCTATGCTTAGCCCTTTCCCTCATATAGACGCTTTCTGACGCCTCTGCAGCAGACGGCTTTTTTGAAAACATAGTGACAAAAGAAGAAATTGCTCAAAACAAGCAATTTCTCCTTCTGCCACAATGTTTCCCACTTTTAGTCATAGGTTATCCATTCATTTATAGAGATTTTATATTTTTTGACAAACAAGTCGTCTGCTGCAGAATTGAGAGGCTAAAGATAAAGGATTCAAAGATGCTGTAAGAACTGAGTGAAGACTAGGACGAAGCATGATCAGACACCCTGCACTAGCTGATCTGGGTTTTGCCTTGTTGTAGATGGCCTAAGTCACTCTATCTGGGTCCAATTCCACCAACATAACTTAGCACTCAGTAATCCTAAAATACTTAACCCTTTCCCACATACAGCAAATCTGTAGGAGAAGACTTTGAAAATGTCTACTCAAAGATATGGAAAATCTCTATAATTGTAGGTATAATTATTGAAAAAAAATGGAAAACATTGTGGCAAAAGGAGAAATTGCTCGTTTTAAGCCATTTCTTCTTTTGTCGCAATGTTTTCAAAAAGATGTCTGCAGCAGAGGCGTCAGAAAGCGTCTCTATGAGGGAAAGGGTTAAAAGCACATTTCACAATTTCTGTTTCCCTAATATTTTGTAAAACATTAATGGTGGACTTCATTTAAGTAAATTACTAAGTTGACATAAATAGTTACCTTGGTGACTAACAAAAATTGTTAATTGGCAATATTATAAGGGAAACAAAATATAAATGAAATATACCTAGAAGTTTTTAAGTATTAATTAGCACTAAAGTAAGATTGGTGAAATTGGACAATGGCGTATCTCAATCAAACTCAATGGTCTTTGATGCCTCCAGAACTAAAACAGGCAAACCTTGAATTATGGTTAGGTTAACAGTGGAAGGACACGGCCTGGTAAGATTACTTAGAGTAAACAGGTCTACTTTAATTCATCAAAAAATGAGTAGGCAAAATGTATTTTAGCATGAATAAACAAACATGATATTAATATGTATATTGAGATTCAAAATAATAAAAATATATATTGAAATCAGAGAGTGTAATAATAGTAACTAATAAATTATTATAACTTAAAGACAAAATTCTTAGATATTTTAAAACACAATAAATACATTACTTTTTAAGTAGCTAATGCTGCATTTCTAGTGACAAACATGGAAGGAATGTGTGAGCAAATGAAAGAAAATAAAATGAGCTATTAATTATGAAAGCTAGTCTTTTGCAATCAGGCAAAAATATGGCAATTCTCATCAATGAAGGTATTATTATTATTGAAAAGAGTTAAAAGCATTAGTGCAAAAGGAGAAATTGCTTATATGAACATTTTAATCTTTTGTCATATTGTTTTCAATAGTCATGTGCTATAAATGTATCAAAACCTCTTTGAATCAGGGAAATGTTTGATAATAAATACTTTCTGAAATTCTCTAGCAAAACCTATGTTGTTGATAGCCCTTATAAAGTGATGAATAAAACTCTTCTCCTAATTTCAATCCACTTTCTGATATGCTTTTTTATAAACTCTTCCAAATTGAAAGGATCTGGAGAAAGAATAGTACATCTCGAGGGCTTGGCTTGAAATGGTTGTAACTAAAATTGTTATTTTTTTACCAAGGTAAATCACCTTGCCATGAAGTCTTAATAAGCGTTAAATCATTTTTCTTGGTCAACAATGAAAATTTAATATGCATTGTTTACAAAGGGGTCAAAATTACCCCTAAACAAAGTTTTCAACAAGAAACCGCTGAAGATGGTAAGGCCGGATTGTCGGCAATTTGACCTTGAAAATCAACAAACCAAGGTCAAGGTCAAAGTAACCATAGAAATCAATAGAACTTGTTACTAGTAACCTTCAGGCAAAGTTTCAAGTTTGTAACCCTTTCCAGTGCTGAGATTTTGCCTCAACCCGAAACATTAACCAAAATGTTGACGGACAGACAGACAGACGGATGGACGTACGTACGAACATTACCAATCTATAGACCGGAATTGCTAGAGCAATCCGGCCAAAAAAGGTTTGTAGTTACAACTGTTTCATACCAAGCACAATCAACGTATGATTTCAAGGTAGGGTACAAAGCAATAGGATGAGATATTTCTCCCCTTTTCTGAAAGCATCTTCAAAAGTCATCTGCTGCAGAGTGGTCAATAGTGGTCCATATTAGAGAGAAGGTTCAACTAATATATATAACAGATAACATATAACAGTACACATGTTAATAATATCCCTTTCCAACATACAACAAATCTGAAGCAGACGACATTGTAAACGTCTATTTAAAAATATGCATACCCTCCCCTCCCTCTATAACTAAAAGAACTAGAACTATCACTGAAGACGATAAATACACCCTAAACAGCACCTTGACTTACACCATAACTTAATATGTAAAAGGGCCATAACTCTGTAAAATAACATGCAATTGTAACCCCTCCTTTTGGTATAGAAGCTTCATGTAAAATATTATTGAATTCCACCCAGTGGTTTGTAAGAAATAGGCCGGACAAAATATGGTGTCCGACCGACCGACCGACAGACAGACAGACAAACCGACACAGTGACTCCTATATACCCCCTCTTCTTCGAAGGAGGTATAATAATTATTGGATAGATTTGAAAACATTGTGGCTAAAGGAGAAATTGCTCATCATGAGCAATTTCGCCTTTTGCCAAAATGTTTTCAAAAGTCGTCTGCTGCAAACATGTTAAAATGTGTCTGTAATTCGAAAATTGATAATTATAAGGACATACAATGTATATTAGAATAAATTAGGAATGTATGTACAAATACATGTATAAAACACTCTTCAGTTTAGATCCACAGACCAGCCTGTTGCTACAGAATCCAAACTTTGGGAAACGCTGCCACCTTCCTCTCCCATCGCCAGTCTACGACCCATGACAGCCTGAAACATGAACAAAGAAATATCAGTAAAACTTAGCGCTGCCTTTAACTTTTCCCACAAGCAGATGCATTTAGACGTATCTAGATATTATCTAAATAAACGTTCTGACAAAGTTTCAACGGGCTCAAGTTAAAAATACGGCTTCCAGAGTGATAACAAGATTTTTCATAAATTTGGTCTAGTGACCTAGTTTTTAAACGTACACGACTCACACAATACTGTAGCTCATCTTTGAGCTGAGGTGAGCTAAACAGAATAATATCACAAAAATTGCTAATCATCAGCAGTTCTTTTTTTAATTTGCTTCTTCAAATGTGATCTGCAGGCAAAACAAAGTAGTCAGGAAGCAAAAGATAGGTAATTTTTAAATGTACTAGTTTTTCATCTTTTACCTCAATGTTTTTAAATGATGCATGTACATGCCTACAGAAAAGTAATGAACAGGTAAATTTTCATAACCCCTTCCCACATGAAAACATATTTGGAAACAATGTAATCAACCAAGAAATTTCTAATAATGGCAGTCTCAATGTTTTCAACTCTGTTTAATAATTAAATTTCAATTATAGAGATTTTCTATTTGTTTAACAAGATGTTCTCAGTCATCTTTTGCAGGTTTGATTTAAGATGTAATTAATGTGTTTGTTTGTATGACTGATGTTAAGCAACTTTTCAAAATGTTGATCATGATATTCTCAAACATACATTACCTTTCTTAGTATGTCAGCAATAGATGACAACTTTTCCTTGCTAGCTCCACTCAGATCATCTACTTGGTCACGATGTGGTCTAGATATTGATCTCAGGTGATCCTTCTGGTCTCTTAAATCTAGTGATTGGATGACAAAGGAAGGTAATCCATCGGATGGCTGGGGAGCCAGCACATCATCTGATTGGTCATTTTGCAGTATGGCTGGTTCTCCAATTATTTGAGACAAGACTGATTCACTTGAAGTAGATTGTTGTCTAGTTCCAATTATATTTTCTGGTCTGACTGGTTTGGAGGTGTTTCCAGTATTTCTTCTAACAATAAGCATTCCTTCTGATATGCTCTGTCTATGATGAAGTCTTGTCTTTAACTCATCCGTCATACTTAATCTAGGAGCTTCTACAAGCATACTCCTGCTCAATGTTGACATTGATGCTGACAGATTCAAAATAGGGGGTGGTGGAGGGGGAGGGGGAGGGGGAGGGGGCACTGGGGACGAGGGGCATTCCCCTATTAATTTAGGGGCTAGAGGGTCCTTTCTCAGCTTAACTCTAATTTTGCTTGACTTTGACGTTTTCTTCTCTATGTCAACCCCTTCTTTGGATGTTCTTTTCTGACGGACTGGCCTTCTGGGTTTTTCTTCACTTGCTTTCAGGTGAATTTTATTATCCATTGCATTACTTTCGACAGTGTTAATAATAGATTCCCTTATACTCCCATTAATGTCACTTCCAATTACTTTTATATCAGATCTATTTATTTTTTTCATTTGATTATCTATTCCACTAATAGGACTAGGCTCTTGTTTGACATGCGGGATGTTCATGTCCGGAGCTTTCATTTTACTTTTGCGTGGAGTTATAACTGGCTTCTTTTTCTCCTTCACTTCTTCAGGATTCAGCACTACTCTGATTGTCTCTCCTCCATCATGTTTGACTTCAGATGACTTTGCAACTTCTTGCATTTGATTACTTTGTGTTGGTTCTTGGATTTCTGAAGATTCATGTCCATTAGGTACAAGACTGTCCCTTTTCAATGACTGTTGTTTCAATGCAGTAGCAATATCAGTGTCATTTTCTATATTTGTATGAAAATCAGTCAAGGAATGTATATTATGTTGTTTAGCGTAATTAGTATCAAATGATTGTCTTGCTAAGGCATCTCTCCTTTCTATTTTTTCACTGCCAAAACCTTCCATACTAGCAGATTTCAATTCTTTTCCTCTTGTTTTGTTAGTTATTTTAGGAATGATTTCTCTATCATTAAAATCCCAATGCTTTGAAATAGAATCACCCTTTGTTACTACACACACAGAATGTTTAGACTCCTCGACAGATTTCATACAATCTTTGCCAGTCACGACATGACTACACTCAACACTTTCCCTCTTCTTAGTTTTATCAGTCCGACTATTGTCCACTTGACTCATACTTTTCTCAACACTTTTATCTACAAAACCTATTTCTTTATCCACACTTTTCCCTGTAAAAGAATCTCGACTAGATCTCGATGAAGCCAAATTAACATCAGGGTTTTTGTTCACATCATTACTTTTATGAGAACGAGTTCTGTCCGATTGTAACGATTCAGGATGCGCATCGAGGGATTGTGATACACTTAACCTTGTTTTGTTTTCTATGTACTTCTTCACTTCATCTATGACATCAGTCCTGCTGTGACTTCTTTCCGTTGACATAGTATCCGTGTCATTGTCAACAAGGTACACATCACTCCTTCTACCTGGATTATTCTTCCTATCTGTATCTACATTGTCTGAAAAATCCGTAATCCCAGTATCAATGCTTAACTTGGAAATAGCTGAGAGTGAGTCTGATAGTTTAATCCTATCTACATTTGAATTAATTGGTACTTTCTGAATCTGGTTAGTCTTAACTGGAATGCCAAAAAAGCTATCATGGGAACTTTCTACATTTCCAATCAATATTGTACTCCTATCAGACTTGTTGCCACCTTTTGTAGGCGAAATAGTACCATCCCTACTTTTTTCACATGAAGAATTATCACATTCCAAGTCCAACACGGTACCCTGCCCTAATGTCCCACTCCTTGCACTATTACTCTCTGGATGCAACATGGTTCCTTGTTCTGATGTATCACTTCTAGCACTGTTAATATCTGACTGTAGTGATTTATCCATCAGTTTCTTTGTTAATGACACCCTCTTCTTTCCCGAGTGAGGTCTCCTATTGTTGAATGATTCCCTCATCAGAAAATCATCACTACTGTCCACAGAATCTTCTAGATTTTTGTTTCTTCTCCTGCGACTTCTGGCGGACTCATTTAGGTGGTTACTTTCATTTAATACAACAGCAGATGGTGTGGAATTTCCACTGCTCCTATTGGATAGCAGATTAAGACCCATTTCTGAATTCAAATTTTTATTCACACTGCTTTTCTCTGCTCTCCCAGACTGGTTCTCTCCATCATTTCTGTATGTTCCATCATCCAAACTAATAGACAACCATGATGATCTAGAAATTTTATCCCTTTCTACAGAAAATTCTTTTCTAGCAGATTCAATAGAAAGTGCTAAACTTGGTATAAACACATTGACAGGCCTTCTCTGAACCTTATGCCCATTAGCAGACACAACAGTGCTAGCTAAATCGGAAGATGTAACAGATCCTTCATCATCAGAATCACTTGAAATGATGTTGTCCTCTGATTCACTTTCTGTAAGACCCTTCAGTGTAAGATCAGATTCGTTAGATAATGTTCCAGCACTAAGGGTTGTAACAGTCTCCGATTCCCACCTATCCTGCTCACTAGTTATCTCCCTTTGTGTGTCTCGACTTCTAGCACTTTCTGATGCATAATTCTTCATATTCAAACCATCTATTGTAGTTTTTTGTCCCTTCTCTAAAAGTACATTTAGAGTAAGTTTTTCCTGAGGAGTTTTGGGTGTTAGAGCTTCATGTTGAATTCTAGGTGTAACAGTCAACATAAAATTCGGGGGACCCTGTAGATCCAGTGTTTTAGTGACTAGCTGGATGATGTTCCTTGTTGATTGGATATTACTGAGAGCTTCATCAGGAACACTGGCTTTCTTGAACAATTCTCGCCATGCTGGTGGAAACTCCAGGTTTTCAAGAAGTGGCAGTAGATCCTGAATTATAAATAGGCTGCATTCTAGTAAAACAAACCTTAACCCTTTCCCTCATATAGACGCTTTGTTTTCCACTTTTAGTCGTAGGTTATCCATTCAATTATAGAGATGTTCTATTTTTTGACAGAATATGTTAAAAGTCGACTGCTGCAGAATTGTCGTATGAGGGAAAGGGTTAATGCATTTGTGACCAGTGTATATCGAGATCATAATGTGCATCTACGCAAGCTAATTTAGATCTGCCCTGATCACTTATTGGACACAGAATATGTCTAGAACCTTCTGACAAACTGCATGTAGTTCTATCAGAAAGCAAAGATACAACACATTTACCACAGATGGCAAAATTACCCTCAGTTTGGACTAATTTGAATAGGGCTCAAACAAGAGGGCCATGATGGCCCTGGAATCGCTCACCTGATTATTTTTTTTTACTTTAGCTATATAAGGTTTTTCAACCAATCAACTTGGCTTGAAGGAATCTGATAGAAACATTTCTACAAAATTATTTGAAAATCGGCCTGACACTTTTGGAGGAGAAGATTTTTTAAGTTTTCACTATAGCCATATAATGCAAAATAGCCCTGCCCACTGGCGGCCATGTTTTTTGACCAATCAACATGGCTTGAAGGAATCTGAAAGTGGGTCACTTAAGGAACATTTCTACAAAATTATTTGAAAATCGGCCTGACACTTTCGGAGAAGAAGATTTTTTAAGTTTTCACTATAGCCATATAAGGCAAAATAGCCACGCTCCCCTGGCGGCCATGTTTTTCAACCAATCATATTGGCTTGAAGGAATCTGATAGAGGGTCATCCAAGGAACATTTCTACAAAATTATTTGAAAATCGGCCTGACACTTTCAGGAGAAGATTTTTCAAGTTTTCACTATAGCCATATAAGGCAAAATAGCCCGCCCCCCCCCCCCCCTGGCGGCCATGCTTTTCGACCAATCAACATGGCTTGAAGGAATCTGATAGAGGGTCATCCAAGGAGCATTTCTACAAAATTATTTGAAAATTTGCCAACCAGTTTTGAAGTTTTTTTCATTTCGTTGCCATGGAAACCAGAATTCTGCATGGATCCCAAAAATTTGAAGGAAATCTGGTGAGGTCATTGAGAGGATGCTTTCTGTGAAGTTTCATCCCAATTGACCCACTGGTTACTGAGGAGAAGAAGTTGACGGACGACGGACGACGAACGACGGACGCCAGACAAAAGGCGATCACAATAACTCACCTTCAAAACACGTATCAAACAGGAGCGCCACGGAGCGAACGCCAATGATCATCTGTTTTTCCTTAGTTGAAAAAGGGGCATTACTGGATAACAATTTAAGTAATGTGACTTGGTATAGACATGCATATTGTTCCTAAGAACATGTGTACCTAGTTTCATTTGAAAATGTGTAAACATTTTAAGTTATGAGGTAAAGTTAAGAGTTTCGCAATAGCTAGTCTTTTTATCTTTGAAAAACAGATGAGCTTTAAAAATATCATTGAATGTTGTTTTGACCCTTTCAATGACAAAAAACACAGCTGATACGTTTGTAGTAGATAACTTCAAGATAAAACATCTAGGCAAAATGTGGACTTGATCAAAATGAATAATTTCTCCTTTTTCCACAAAGTTTTCAACACTTTGTTACAATTTTTAATATGAAGTTTTAAAATTATACAAAGGTCTTCAAATATAACAGGATTCAAATATTCAATCAATTGAAGCAAACTTGAAATATAACTGTAAGTTTAATGTAGGATGTATGAATGCAAAGATAGAGGAGATTTTGATTATGAATATTTCAGAATACCTTAAATTGTGGTCTTCTGGCAGGATTAGGGTCCCAACACTGTGAAATAAGGAGCTGTAGACCATCAGGGGCTGATACAGGAATCTCGGGTCTCTTGTTCTTTCTCACTCGCTCCAATATCTACAAGATATTAAGGTAACAAATATTTCACATACAGTCCTACTTTGAGCCTGATCTTGGGAAAAGGTACAAATTGGCTTTTGTAAACAGTGTAGAGCTGAATCAGCCTGTGCATTTGTAGTCTGATAAAGATCGACACTGTTCACATATTACTTACTTAGGTTTATTGGAATTTTCTGTCAACTTGTATAGATTCTGACAAAACTGAGCAGATGGACAGGGTGATCTCAAACTACACTGTTCAGGAATGCAACCTTGTACCTTTCCCACGGACAGAATCATTTAGAAAAGATTAGACAAATACCTATCTTAAAAATCTCTAAAAGGAAAAAACAAGTTTCTATTTCCCGCCATGTTTCCAAAAGCTATTATCAAAAGATGCTTCAAAATACAAAAATATTTTATAACAGGGTGGTTTCATATTTCTTACATTAAACAAATTTGCAGCAGACTACTCTATGAAAGGATTGAAATTATTGTAGCAGCAAGAAAAAGAAATTTCTCATTATGAGCAATTTCTTCTTTTGCAACAGTTTTTTCAACAGTTGTCTGCTGCATATGCCCCAACATACATCTGCACATTGAAAAGGGGTTTAAAATAGTACCTTAAATACACTGATGTTGTGGTATGGTTCTTTCCTAGTCAACATCTCCCAGAGTATGATGGCAAAACTGTATACATCTGATTTTGGGGTGACCTCCCCTTTATTGAGGAGTTCAGGTGACATCCAAGCAGGAGATGAAACATTCGTCTGTTTGGTCTGTGTTTTAGACTTCAAGCCAGCATCATGTCTGTACAAATATTAACATCTCATCTTATATGATATTTCTATAATTGTATAATTCCCCCCCAAAAAAAAAAAAATTCATGAGTGTTTATTTATCATCACTTTTATTAGATGAGTTGATTAACCCTTTCCCTCATATGACAATTCTGCAGCAGACGACTTTAAATGTATTTTGTCAACAAATAGAAAATCTCTTTAATTGAATGGATAACCTATGACTAAAAGTGTAAAAAACATTGTGTCAAAAGGAGAAATTGCACGTTTTGTGCAATTTCTTCTTTTGTCACTATGTTTTCAAATAGCCGTCTGCTGCAGAGGCGTCAGAAAGCGTCTATATGAGGGAAAGGGTTAATATGATATGCCACAAGCCTTGGCAACGAATTTATTAAAAGTGATAATAAATAAACTTGATTAAGATATTCTAATTATCACATAAAGTGATTTATGAGGCATATTTGGAAAAAACGTACTTAACGTTTCCCATATTTCTACATGGAATTTGCCTATTTGGGCGCCAAAGTGACTAACGTTATGACATCAAAACGCTGAAGTGACGTCATTTTCATAGTTTGGTTTCCGTGTTGTAATAAAGACTTGAGAGGAAGACTAGAATCCAAACTAGTAGTGTCATATGATATTTATGTAATGGGATTTTGACACTCCCAGAGAGGGCTTTATGAATAAATTTATAATAAGAGTGTTTGAAGGAAAACATGTATTGCCTGTCAATATGTCAGTAAGTGAAAGCCTAAAGGACAGACAGATAGATGACAAAGAAATTATCACTATGTGTCTGTATACCATACAGGCAAAACATTATACAGTGACACTTTGAGACTGAAAAGAAAACTGCAATTGTAGCAATCAATTAGATTTAACACATTCCCACTTGCAGACATATATATGCTGATGCAGCTGGAGCAGACACTGTTAGAAAATATTGTTACAAAAAGACTTATTGCTAAATTTTTACAATTTACCCTTTTGTTTAGATGTTTTTTAAATTCTATTCATTAATTTTACTTTTATTTATAAAGATTTCAATGGTTTTGTTTAGATGTTTTCAAAGTGGTCTGCTGCAGATTTGTTGTATGTGGGAAAGATGTTAACCTTGACATTTACAAATGATATAGGTTCTAATCAATCTCAAAGTTTCAGGGCCTCCGCTGTCGGTTGCCAAAGTCGCCAATTGCGAAGAAATAATCAAAGTGGCGCAAGAAAAAAAAGAATTTGCGAAAACGCTTGTGAAAGAAAATTCTCGGCAAATTGAGCCGCCATTTTGTTTTATAAATGCTCTAAGCGGCGTATATTTTCAAAGATATAAGCATTCTATTGACTGTTTCATCTCTGTGTATGCGTATCGCGACAGGTAACCAGTCTTGATATTTGACAATATGAAGGTCAAGCGACTGTTGTTTTTCACACGTTTTATCAATATATCGGACAATTTAGTGTGATAACGATTGATCGATGTTGTTATTACCGATTAAAGAGGGACGGTCGTTAACATTTGTTTGTTTGTACTTTGATATTTCTGATTGGACGTACATTTTAATTTGAACACCGTGTTTGGTCCGTAATCAGGATGCGTGTATGACCAAACAATTGATGCGGATTTCAATTGATGGCCCCAGTATTGAACATTTTAATTTTAAGGATGCCTTTAAGGTTTGGGCTGGTTTAAAGACTCGCAGAATTCTGGTTTGAGACTGATGTTCTTGTATATATACTGTATGTAAATATGTAAATATAAATATAATCATGTTTTAAATGGAACAGAAATGAAAAATATGTGCTTTTCATACATCTTATGTTATTTCATAAATAATACATGTGCTATTGCTAAAGACATGAATGAAATAAAAGAGAAAAAAACAATACCTTTCGTTTTACTGTGTTTTTTATACCCTTTATCCGTTTATTTTGAATTGGCCTTCAAAATTGGCTCAATTTTGGCTACAACTTTTTTATTTTGGCTTTTTTTCAATTTTGCGAAAGTATTGGCGAAAGAAAAAAAATAGCCAGGGGAGGTCCTGAGTTTGCTTCCAGTACTGTCACAAGACTTATGGGACAATCCCAGAGGTAGCTCACTATTACAATAATGTTCCAACTTGTAACCTTTTGCAGAACTCTCCCTTGGAATCTCCAAATCTTTGGTACAGTTGACAGGTGATGATATTATATCTAAAAACTTTAGTAAATGTTTTTTTTTCATGGCCTGTTTCTTTTTGGGAACAAAAAGAGCGCTGTGGAGTGAACACCAATGCGCATCTATTTTTGCATGAATTTCTAAGTCCAAAAAGGGGCATAACTGAATTAATATTAAATCCAGAAATATGTGACTTGGTATAGACATGTGTAATTATTGCTTTAGGAACATGTGCACCAAATTTCACTTGAATATGTATTACCGTTTTTGAGTTATGACGTAAGATTAAAGTTTTGTGACGACGAGGCCAAGGGTATCACAATAGTCTGACATTATTTTCCTAAAAAAAACTAGACAAGCTAAAAATGAAACTTACAATTAATCCTGATTTTCCGTTGTATTTAAGATTAGACAAAATGCACTTGATAGAATTTTACAGAAGCCATACCTTAGTTTTGAGAAGCCAAAGTCAGCAATCTTTGCCCTGAAACTCTGACAGAGTAAAACATTCATAGATTTGAGATCTAAATGGATCACTTCTGGCCTGTGACTGTGTAGATATTTCATTCCAGCTGTTACATCTCTAGCCACTTGAAAATACTGTGCATGATCAAGAGATTCACTGAAATGTTTAAGATGTTACTGACATTAAAAAACTTGTTGGAATTCAATTCTTAAAACATTGTGTGGAAGAGATGTAATAAAGCTTGCTTTGTAAACCTATGAACAAAACACACAGCTAAGGATCATTTTTGCAGCAAATGCTTATGAAAATCTAGAGGGAAAAAAGGAAATTGCACCTGATGAGCAAATTTATATTGTCCAAAAATGTTTTCTGACCATTCTATTTGATAAAAGTCAATAACTAATATATCAGGAAATGTTTTAAAGTTGTCATTTCCAAAATCTAAGAAACAGCAGGCAAAGGCAATTTTAACCCTTTCCCAAAAGCAGATGACCTTAAATACATTAAGTAAACAAGAGGGCCAAGATGACCCTAAATCGATCACCTGATTGATAGTAAATTAGTAGAAATATCTGGGAAAAAGATCAAGGAGTGCAATTAGAACTTCAAGGAGTGAACACTTCTCAAGAAACAGCTTATAAATAAAGGTCATTTATATCTTGAAATCTAACAAGAACTTCAATTAGAAATGAATTATTAAGTTTTTGTCATTTTGCACCTTTCTTGATCTGTTTTTAATATAAAACAATATGGCTTGAACAGTTTTTTTAGAGGGGCATTTAAGGATTCTTTCTACTGAATTATCTTGGAGTCTGACAAGCAGATTATGGAGGAAAAGGATTTTAAAGTTTGGTCGTTTTACTCATGTTCTGATACATGTATGGTGAGTGTAAGGAACGACAACTCTGCGAAGGAGATTGCCCTTGCATAATACTCTGCCAAGTGTTACCTCCCTTAGACCATAAATCTAATAACCATATGTCATTTGAAGCAAAAAGTTTAATTACTCCTTTTCTGATGCTGCTTGGTTGCTATGCCTTTCAACAAATCAATATGGCTTGACAAAGTATGTAGATGATCAATGAAAGAACATTTCTACAAAACTATCTTTAAATCAGACAAGCACTTTTATAAGGATGCTTTATTAAAGTATTGTCATTTTGCCCCTTTTTTGATGCCGCCTGACTGCCATGTTTTTCGACCAATCAGTATGGCTTGAACAATTTTTATAGAGGGTCACCCAAGGAACATTTCTACCAAATTATATTTGAATCTGACAGGCAGATTCGGAGGAGAAGATTTTTAAAGTTTGGACATTTTGTCCCCTTTCTGATGCCGCAGCAACCAAAGTTCTCAATGGAATTTAAATCTTTGAACAACTTTGAAAGAGGCCAACCAGAGGAACAGTCCTGTGATGTTTCACGAAAATTGTCCTTGGAGTTTAGGAGGAGTTGATGTTTAAAGCTAAAAGTTAACACCAGACGGACGACGGACGACGGACAAAAAGTGATCAGAATAGCTCACCTTCAGCCTTCGGCTAAGGTGATCTAAAAACATGGAAAGTCTCTTTAAATGAAACTTTAATCATTGAATAGAGATGAAATTATCATAAGCAATTCTTCCTTCTGCCATAATGTTTTCTAATCTTGCTGCTGCAGAGGCATCAGAAAGCATTTGTATGTTTAAATATCCACTTACTTTTTAGGGTCATGCAGGTAGTTATAAAGACTTCCCTTTGACATATATTCTAACACCATTATTGGTAGCTTGCCTACTGTGCATACACCAATCAGCAACACAACTCTTGGATGTCTTAGCTCTTTCAAAAGGCTTAACTGTTTGGAAAGAAAGATAAAACAGATAGGGAATTAAACACAAATACAGCAGACGACTTTGAAACAATTACATTATACACAAAAATATGGAAAACAAAGTTCAGTCATTGAACAGTTATAATCAGTGTGTCAAAAGGAGTAATTGCTAATTATCAGCAATATTTTACTTTTGGCAAACTGTTTTTATAAACAGTATCTGCTGCAGATGTATCAACATGAGTCTATATGTGGATAAGGGTTATTAAGAAAAATATAAATGACCTTTACAATAGTGATGTCAATAACAATCCAATTGATTGTTTCGTGTTTTATGCTGCTTTCAACAATTTCTCAGTTATATCACAACGTTTCCTCGGTAAATTACCAGTTCTACTGGTCCTTTTATCCCGACACCAGCCAGTTAGTCGTTATGGTTACCCCACAACCATGAGTGCCAAGGAGGACAACCATTACTACCATCTACCTATACACCACACAGGCTGTCCAATAACAATCCGAATTAAGGTCTCAAGACATTTAATCTATTCAGTGGACTTCAAGCACAAGAGCCCCGCAAGCAAACCCCAACACTCTTCTGCTTTTATCTTAGTCAAAAAAGGGGAATTACTAAATATTTTTTAAAGCCACAGTTATGTGACTTGCATATTGTTCCTAGGAACATGTGTAGAAAAACAGATGAGTTAATAAAGTTAATGAATAGAAATTGTATATCTTGAACCTAATACACTTTCCTGCAAGCAAAAACGACAAAATCATGGATCCAAATATCAGGCTTCAACTTAATAAATAAATGTATTAATTTCACAATAAAGCATTCAAGCTCAATCACATAACTACAAAGAATCTGCTAGTAAAATGCACAAAGCACAAGCAAGTACCAATATTTATGTCGGAGCAAATTGCATGAATGTCTTTTCTCGCAATGTTTTTGTAAGTCAACGGCTCTAAATGTGTAAAACTTTGTTTCTGTCAGGAAAATACTTGATCTAAACAGAAAGGATGCATTTTAACATTGTTGCAGCCAACGATTTTTGAAAACATTGTGGCGAATTGAGAAATAGCTCACCATGAGCAATATCTATTTTTGTCACAACTTTATGAACTAATTATACTTTCATTTATTGAGATTTTCAATGATACTTGGTACATGTTTTCCAAGTTGTCTGCTGGGGACTTTGGAAAGGGTTCAAACATGTATAAAACAACCGAAATTCACCAATTTACCTCAGCAGTGAAATAGTTTCTGTCTTGTGACCTCAGTGGGACCTTGAGTTGTTTAACAGCGACCTCTGACCCCTGGTACTGACCTTTAATTACCTGTGAGAATGCGCCTTCACCAATGATATCTGAAATTGAATTCAACACTTGAATCACTACAAGGGTGTTAGATGAACCCATGGGTCACCTTGCATTAACCCTTTCCCTCATATAGACGCTTTCTGACGCCTCTGCAGCAGACGGCTTTTTGAAAACATAGTGACAAAAGAAGAAATTGCACAGAACGTGCAATTTCTCCTTTTGCCACAATGTTTTCCACTTTTTGTCATAGGTTATCCATTCAATTATGGAGATTTTCTATGTTTTGACAAAATACGATCAAAGTCGTCTGCTGCAGAATTGTCGTATGAGGGAAAGGGTTAACCCTTTCCCGTATACATCAAATTTGCAGCTGTTGATTTTGGAAAATCTCTCTAACTGATGTTTTTATTGAATAAGGTTTGAAAAAGTGTGCAAAAAGGAAAATTTAGTCATTATGAGCAATATTTCCTTTTGCCACAATCTTTTCAAAATCCATTTGCTCCAGATGTGTTAAAATGCATCTGCAAATGGGAAACGGTTTATTGGTTCAATGAAATTGTGCCTGACAATATCGACAGAGATGTGATCCCCTTGTGTCACCCTGACATATGTTATAGGAAAAGATGACTTTTGATGCCTCTGCAGCAGATAAATTATGAAAATATTTCAGACAAGTGAGACATTAATCAGGATGGACAAGTATTCCTTTGACAACAACATGTTCAATATTAAGACTATGCAATACTTTCAATTTTGGAGTAGTTACAAAAAAAACCAGTGTTAACAAGATTGGCCTTCTATTTGACCTTGTGAACTTGTTATTGACATCACATGGCCAAGTTTTGAAATTGGCCATGATTTGATGCTGATGTAATTATGAACTGACGAACTTTCATGAAGTTTGGATGTAAAATGTTGCCTGTATAACAAGGCAATTGTTGACAACGCACAACAAACGGGCGGATGAAGGACAAAATGTGATCGCAATTGCTCATCTTGAGCACTTTGTGCACAGGTGAGCTAAAAAAAGTTAAACAAATTGACAAATCAGGACACACCTATCAGGTATATAAATCACATGCCAGTAAATGTTCAATCCAAATGAAATTCAATGATTTTACCCTTTTCCACTTTTAGAAACTTTCTGACTCCTCTGCAGCAGACGACTCAAAACAAGCAATTACTCAATTTACCACAATATTTTCAACTTTTTTCAGTAATTAAACTTGAATTTATATAGCTTTTCCTAGTTTTGCCTAGTCGTTTTCAAAGTTGTCTGCTGCAGATTTGGTGTATGTGGGAAAGGGTTAAGAAAAGAATCAGGGCAAAATAATGAACGTAAACATACATGTACATGTCCGCTATTACCTGTATGAGGGAAAGAAATGAAATATCAGGGGCTTTTGCAAATTCTTAAATCCTTATTTTATCTCAAATACCTATGTTGTGGGTACTCAGAAAAATCCTTATCTAGTCCTCTGAAATATTGTCAAAAAGTTTGTTGAATATTAATCATACCTTCCCCTTTAAATATGATTTCAGACTGTTGTATCTCCATGCTAGTGACAGGGTCTGCATGTCTAATTCTCTCTAGCTCTTGTTGTAATTGTCTGAAATATATGTAAATGCTTTGATATACGAGTTTACCCCTTTCCCACATACAGCAAATTTGCAGCAGACAACTCTGAAAATGTCTACTAAAAAATATGGAAAATCTCTATAATTGTAGGTATCATTACTGTTAAAAGATGAAAACATGTCTGCTGCAGATGCATCAAAATGCGTCTATAGGTAGGAAAGGGTTAAACAAAAAATATCATAGTTCTGCATCAAAACTCTTTCAAAGAAACCTGGAAGGACTATAGCCTCACCAGGTGAGGCTATAGTCCTTCCAGAGTAATAGACCTCAAAATCTCTTAGTTTTTAAATAAAGAATTGAAAACTCTGCAATAAAAGGAGGAACTGTTTATTGTGAGCAAAATTTCCTTTTTCCACAATGATTTCAAAAGATTGACCGAATAGAACAAATAAGTATCAGACGATATGCTTGTAAATACTTTTAATTGAGTTCAAAAACATTCTGGTGAAAGGAGAAATAGGTCCAGGTGAGTAATTTTTACTTTTGCCACAATTTTTTCAGATGTAGTTTGCTACAGATCTGTCAGAATGTATCTTGCTTGTGGGAAAGGGTGAAACCCAGCTCATCCTGTGATCAAAACTATGATGCTATTGGAAAGAGGCCAACAATTTACCACCGCCTCTGTAGTGTAGTGTTAGAGCATCTGCCTCAGGTATGGTAGGTTGTGGGTTCAATCCCAGGCCGGGTCATACCAAAGACTTAAGAAATGGTAGTAATGGCTGTCCTTCGTGGTGCTCAGGGTTGCAGAGTAAGTATTTCGACTGACTGGCTGGTGTCAGGCTAAATGGACCAGAAGTACTGGTAACTTACAAAGGAAATGCTGCGATATAAATGAGTCTTTTTTTAAAGTGGCGTAAAACAAAAAAACAATCAATCAATCAATAATCAATACTAGAGGGCCAAGATGGCCCTATATAGCTCACCTGAGTAAGTGTTTTAGGGTCCTAATTTCAAAAAGTCATGGTGAAGGTCATCCAAAGACAATGATGATAGTTGATTGTAAAAGATCACACTACGGTCATGGTCACATGTTTATAAATCAATGTAAAGGACATGTGACAAATAAATGAAGTTTTTATCGTGTTCACAAAGTCAATTATAGCAATGGCTGGTTTTCAAAAGGAATCGAGCTCTCATGTATATCTAGCTACTGTATAAGTTTGGTAAACATCGGATAATAAATGATGACTTTATCTTGTTCACAAGGTCAATTATAGTAGTTTTGCCAATTTTAAAGGGCCATAATGTGACAGGTGAGCTAAAAACCAACAATTCACCTCAGAAACCATGGTCTTTCACCTACCGTATTTGAAGGTGATGATGTTTCTTCTCTTTCCTCATTTCATCAAGTAATTCCCTCTTGCTCATCCGTACCACTTCTTCCTCTCCTCTTGCTTTCTTCTGTCTGTTTGTCTCTATAGTTTGTTCCTCTGCAAGTAGGTGATCTATAGGGCTTGCTCTGCTGACCTCAAAGCTAGCACTTCGTCTTAAGGCTGGACCTAACATAGGACATATCAAGAAAAGTTGCAATTATAAAACCAGGATTTGATTTACTCTGTTTACCCTTTCCAACATACAATAAATTTGCAGCAGACGACCTTGATATTATTTAGGCAAAAACACAGAAAAATCACTAAAATTGTAGGTATGATCACTTAAAAAAGTTGAAACCATTATGGCAAAACAAGAAACAGCTTGTTTTGAGCAATTTCTACTTTTGTCAGAATGTTTTCAAATTTCGTCTGCTGCAGAGGCCTCAGAGAGGGTTTGTATGTGGAAAAGGGTTAATAAAGACAGGTTCAAATAGAAAATATGGAAGAAAAGAATAGTAAATCTAGAAAAAGAATGAACTTGATGTTGAGTGTAGAGGTATAGTAAAATGTTTAACACTTATCCTGCTAAACTCTAGTAATTGATAACTTCATTAATGATTTTTCGCATATCCTGGCATATCTATTAATTATGCTTAAGTCTTAACTAGAGGTTGTTTTTGGGAAAAACGTATGTCTCCCCCAAGGGGTATTTGTCTGGCTGACTGTATTTTGTCAGTTAGTGATTTATGTAGTGTACAGAATACATGTATATGATAAAATATCCTGTTTAACTTTTAATAGATATCTTGTGATTAAACTAATTACCTGTAATGATGCCTTGAATTATGTCTTTATAGATCAGCGATGTTAATATTGGCATAAGTCATTGAATGGTAACTGTAGTAAGTTGGCACTGTCCCAGATTGTACAACATTTAAATGTTTGACATAAATATGGTGACTGCTGTGAAGTTTAATATAAATGTGGTAAATGGGGTTGTGAGATGAAGGCCGGACAAGAATGAAATGGCAATTTTAAAAAAGGGCAATAACTCATCCAAAAGTAGGTCAAATTAAACGCCCTCGTAATATGCACAACAACACATTGTACCGATGACTCCCGTGAAGTTTCATAGAAATGTGGCAAAGGGGTTGTGAGATGAAGGCCGGACAAGAATGAAATGGCAATTTTAAAAAAAGGGCAATAACTCAACCAAAATTAGGTCAAATTAAACGCCCTCGTAATATGCGCAACTAGACGTTGTACCGATGACTCCTGTGAAGTTTCATAGAAATGTGGCCTAGGGGTTGTGAGATGAAGGCCGGACAAGAATGAAATGGCAATTTAAAACAAGAGGGCCATGATGGCCCTGGAATCGCTCACCTGATTTTCTTTTTCACTTTAGCTATATAAGCCCCGCCATCTGGCGGGCATAGTTTCCGACCAATCGACTTGGCTTAAGGAATCTGATAGAGGGTCACCCTAGGAACATTTCTACAAAATTATTTGAAAATCGGCCGGACACTTTTGGAGGAGAAGATTTTTTAAGTTTTCACTATAGCCATAAAAGGCAAAACAGCCCCGCCCCCTGGCGGCCATGTTTTTTGACCAATCAACATGGCTTAAAGGAATCTGATAGAGGGTCATCCAAGGAACATTTCTACAAAATTATTTGAAAATTGGCCTGACACTTTTGGAGGAGAAGATTTTTTAAGTTTTCACTATAGCCATAAAAGGCAAAACAGCCCCGCCCCCCCCTGGCGGCCATGTATTTTGACCAATCAACATGGCTTCAAGGAATCTGATAGAGTCACCCAAGGAACATTTCTAAAAAATAAGTTCAAAATCTGCCAACCAATTTTGGAGGAGAAGAATTTTGAAGTTTTTTTCGTCTCGTTGCCATGGAAACCAGAATTCTGCATGGATCCCAATAATTTGAAGGAATTCTGGTGAGGTCATTGAGAGGATGCTTTCTGTGAAGTTTCATCCCAATTAACCCACTGGTTACTGAGGAGAAGATGTTGAAGATTTTTTAAGTTTTCACTATAACCATAAAAGGCAAAATAGCCCCGCCCCCTGGCGGCCATGTTTTTCAACCAATCAACATGGCTTGAAGGAATCTGATAGAGGGTCACCCAAGGAACATTTCTACAAAATTATTTGAAAATCGGCCTGACACTTTTGGAGGAGAAGATTTTTTAAGTTTGCACTATAGCCATATTGGCAAAATAGCCCCCCCCCCCCCCCCCCCCCTGGGGGCCATGTTTTTCGACCAATCAACATGGCTTGAAGGAATCTGATAGAGGGTCACCCAAGGATCATTTCTACAAAATAATTTAAAAATCGGCCCGACACTTTGGGTGGAGAAGATTTTTAAGAATTTTGAAGTTTTTTTCATTTCGTTGCCATGGAAACCAGAATTCTGCATGGATCCCAAAAATTTTAAGGAATTCTGGTGAGGACATTGCGAGGATGCTTTCTGTGAAGTTTCATCCCAGTTGACCCACCAGTTACAGAGGAGAAAATGTTGACGGACGACGGACATAGGGCAATCACAATAACTCACCCTGAGCACTTCGTGCACAGGTGAGCTAAAAAGGGCAATAACTCATCCAAAAGTAGGTCAAATTAAACGCCCTCGTAATATGCGCAACAAGACATTGTACTGATGACTCATGTGAAGTTTCATAGAAATGTAACCAAGGGGTTGTGAGATAAAGGCCGGACAAGAAATGTGGACGTACAGACAGACAGAGAGACGGCGCAGGCAAAAGCAATATGTCTCCTCCGGAGGGGGGAGACATAATTAAGAATAAGAAAAGAACAAGATCAGTTTGCATTCAAGTGCAAGCAGATCTTTGTTTGCAGCAGGAAGCAAATGCATTTTTATTAAGTAGCATATAGCATGATAATGGTAAACTGACCATATCTTGGCTGCCTGTCTGAAAAAGTTGAACAATCTGATTGATTTCTATCTTCATCGCTGGTTTGTTGTCCTCTTGGAGTTCTGTTATTTCTGGTACCCAGTATGTGTTCAAACTGTTGAAGTTGAGCCTGTAGATCCTGGACCAGGGTACCAGTGAGCTCATCCCCTGTACTAGCTCTAGCCTTTAGTCTTTTTATCTGTAAATTTAACATGTGGAAAATAATATCAAAAGAAACATTGAGTAAAATGGTTAAAAGGAGAGATGAACAAGATGGAGAACACATGTGTAGAAACAGCTTGTCTATGTATACGAATGTGCGAGTTAACCCTTTCCCACATACAACAAATCGGCAGCAGACGACTTTAAACATAATTTGTCAAAAAATAGAAAATCTCTTTAATTGAATGGATAACCTATGACAAAAAGTTGAAAACATTGTGGCAAAAGGAGAAATTGCTTGTTTAAAGCAATTTCTACTTTTGTCACCATGTTTTCAAAAAGTTGTCTGCTGCAGAGGCATCAAAAAGCGTCTATCTGAGGGAAAGGGTTAAGATCTGGTTTTAATGAGATTGAAAAAAAGGTGGCTTGCATGTTAACATTTTATTTGAAGATGATATGATATTTTCACACAGTTGTCTGCATTCAAAACTTTGTTACATATGGAAAATTGTAAGCATAATGTTAATACAGAGTTTGCCTATTCTACATTGATTCCAAATGGCAACTGGAGATAAGGTAAAATGAACAAATATTTTACATATAAAACTATTTTTGATACCATTATTGAGAAAACATACAAGTTAAATGTTGTGAACATTAAAGCTCCAGACCAGCTTTTGCATCTGCCCAGCCAGATCAAGCTCTACTTTGTTCACATATTTCTTACTAACAAAATCTTATACTGTCAACTAATGTAGATTTCTGATGAGACTGAAAATTTTCCTGTTGCAACAATTTTTTCAACTTTATCCAATGATTAAACTTTCATTTATATAGATGGTCCATCGTCTGCATCAGGAGTAATTGTATGTGGGAAAGTGTTAATATCAATTTCTATTCCATTTGGTATGAAAAGACTGGAAGAAATTGTTAAAAGACCATTAAACCTCAGTCAATCATAAAGATCTATCATACCTTTTTCTGTATTTCAGTGACTCTTCCTTCAATGTGAGAATATGACGTAGTTCCATCCGTTTTGTAACCACTTTCAGGTTCGGATTGGGATCTTGGAGACTTGTCTTGATCTTTCATGCTCATCTTACTGGCTGTTCCTACATTAATTTTGAAAGTAAAAGAAATGTTTCATTTCCCTTTTAATCCTTTCCCACTCGCAGACGTATTTTGAAATATCTGCGGCAGCTGACTTTTGAGAATAGCACAAAAATAGTAATTGCTCAAAATCGACAATTTGTCTTTTGGCCATAATATTTTTTAATTTTATTTATTAATATTGATAGGTGAGCTACATCAAATGATCTTTTGCAAACATTGTAGAAAAAGAAACATATTCTTATAATGAGCAAAACTCCTTTTTTTCAAATTTGCTCGCCTGGCCCGGTAAATGATCTGTTTCAACCTTTGGCAGCCATGTTTGTTGGCCAATCGTTGAGCAGAAATAATTTCAAAATGGAGCTGCTTTTTTCAGGAAGGAGAATTTCAAAGGTACACATGATGGAGTTTATGGCCAATCATATTTGTTTTAGCTCTTTTTATCAGAGAATGGTTCATAAGATGTTACTTCCAAATTCAGAGAAGAAATGACTTATTACCTTATTTAGTTTGGGTTGCCAAAACAACGATGGATCTACATATACATGGAATTTAAATATTTTAATTAGTATTATAGAGGACCACTTGAGGAACCTTCCTGTCAATTTTGGATGAAATTGGCCTTGACAACTCTTATTAATTCATTTGAGGAATGTATCAAGTGTAATTACCTTTGCTAGTATTAAATTGCAGGTCGACAGGTTTAGCAAGAGACTTGGAACCATGTCTTCTTGCAGGCTCCACTCTCCTCAATGACTTACGCACATCAGTTTTACCACTGCCGGTAGCACTGTCACCCTTAACTGGGGATTTCACAGGACCTGTAACACATGATGAAATTAATCTGCTGCAGCATACAAAATTGAAAAGGTCAAGTATACTATGAGGCCTATATGATATTTTCTAGGACTGGTGTGGTTTGGGTATCCGACCATTACAGAATAATTTGTTTAACCCTTTCCCTCATACGACAATTCTACAGCAGACGACTTTGAACGTACTTTGTCAAAACATAGAAAATCTACATAATGTAATGGATAGCATATGACAAAAAGTGGAAAACATTGTGACAAAAGGAGAAATTGCACGTTTTGTGCAATTTCTTCTTTTGTCACTATGTTTTCAAATAGCCGTCTGCTGCAGAGGCGTCGGAAAGCGTCTATATGAGGGAAAGGGTTAACCTTTTGCCATAAAAAAACAAATCTGCAGCAGACGTCATTGCAAACTTCCAGTCAGAAGTATGGAAAAACTCTTTAAATGTAAGTTTTATGACTGAAACAATATGAAAACATTGTGCCAAAAGGAGAAATTGCTCGTTTTGAGCAAGTTTTCCTTTTGTCACAATGTTTTCAAAAGTTATCTGCTGCAGAGGTGTCAGAAAGCATCTGTATGTGGGATCAATGGGGCACTTACAGTTTCTTCTTGTATGAAAGCAGAACACTTGTCTGACTCTAAGAATGTGAGAGGTATTTTTAAATTTCGTATCATTATATTGTTTATATAACTCGGGATTGTCTTCCGATTTAGCCATAAAATCTTTTGTCACATCTGTTGCAGATGACATTTGAAAACATTGTGGCAGATGTGCTAATGATGAACAATTCTTTCTATTGACGCAATGTTTTCACCTCAATTTAATCATTTATCATTTATAAAGTTCAAAGTCATCTTGTGCAGGTTTGATGTATGAGGGAGAGGTTTAATCTCCGGCATTTTGAATATCTCTTGTGTTGTAAACTGTATGTTACTATGATAACCCCGTACTTCAAATAAACACATTTCAGCAGACAACTTCTGAAAATATTTTGGCAAAAAGAGAAATTGCTCTTTATGAGACATTTTTCCTTTTGCTGAAGAGTTTGCAGCTATATTCAATAATAAATTATTAATAATACTTTCATTTTTAGCGGGATGTTTTCAAAGTCATCAGCTGCAGATGTATCCTTACAGGGTAAGGGATAAACATATTCATGAAGTGAACTTATATCTATGGACGCCTTTCCCTATGGTAGACTTTTTTTATATTCAAATTTGACAAATAAATGTCTTGATTTAATAAGCATTAAGATGTTCTAAAATTTAAAAAAATATATTACTACTGTACAGCACTAAAAAGAAAAGTGTAAAATTGAGCGCTGGAACATAACAAAAATGCTAGGCAAACTAAAATATAACAAGAGGGCCATGATGGCCCTTGAATCGCTCACCTGATTTTTTATTTTTTTTTCACTTTAGCTATATAAGCCTCGCCCCCTGTCAGCCATAGTTTCCGACCAATCAACTTGGCTAGAAGGAATCTGATAGAAGGTCACCCTAGGAACATTTCTACAAAATTATTTGAAAATCGGCCAGATACTTTTGGAGGAGAAGATTTTTTAAGTTTTCACTTTAGCCATATAATGCAAAATAGCCCTGCCTACTGGCAGCCATGTTTTTTGACCAATCAACATGGCTTGAAGGAATCTGAAAGTGGGTCATCCAAGGAACATTTCTACAAAATTATTTGAAAATCAGGCCAACACTTTTGGAGAAGAAGATTTTTTAAGTTTGCACTATAGCCATATAAGGCAAAATAGCCCCCCCCCCCTGGCGGCCATGTTTTTCGACCAATCAAAATGGCTTGAAGGAATCTGATAGAGGGTCACCCAAGGAACATTTCTACAAAATCATTTGAAAATCAGCCTGACACTTTTGGAGAAGAAGATTTTTTAAGTTTTCACTATAGCCATATAAGGCAAAATAGCCCCGCCCCCCTGGCGGCCGTGTTTTTTGACCAATCAACATGGCTTGAAGGAATCTGGTAGAGGGTCATCCAAGGAACATTTCTACAAAATTATTTGAAAATCTGCCAACCAGTTTGGGAGAAGAAGAATTTTGAATTTTTTTTCGTTTCGTTGCCATGGAAACCAGAATTCTGCATGGATCCCTAAAATTTGAAGGAATTCTGGTGAGGTCATTAAGAGGATGCTTTCTGTGAAGTTTCATCCCAATTGACCCACTGGTTACGGAGGAGAAGTTGTTGAAGATTTTTTAAGTTTTCACTTTGGCCATAAAAGGCAAAATAGCCCCGCCCCCTGGCGGCCATGTTTTTTGACCAATCAACATGGCTTGAAGGAATCCGATAGAGGATCACCCAAGGAACAATTCTACAAAATTATTTGAAAATCAGCCTGACACTTTTGGAGGAGAAGATTTTTTAAGTTTGCACTATAGCCATATAAGGCAAAATAGCCCCGCCCCCCCCTGGCGGCCATGTTTTTCGACCAATCAACATGGCTTGAAGGAATCTGATAGAGGGTCACCCAAGGAACATTTCTACAAAATTATTTGAAAATCAGCCTTTCACTTTTGGAGGAGAAGATTTTTTAAGTTTTCACTATAGCCATATAAGGCAAAATAGCCCCGCCCCCCCTGGCGGCCATGTTTTTCGACCAATCAACACGGCTTGAAGGAATCTGATAGAGGGTCATCCAAGGAACATTTCTACAAAATTATTTGAAAATCTGCCAACCAATTCGGGAGAAGAAGAATTTTAAAGTTTTTTCGGTTTCGTTGCCATGGAAACCAGAATTTTGCATGGATCCCAAAAATTTGAAGGAATTCTGGTGAGGTCATTGAGAGGATGCTTTCTGTGAAGTTTCATCCAAATTGACCCACTGGTTACTGAGGAGAAGAAGTTGACGCACGACGCACGACGCACGACGCACGACGGACGACGGACGCCGGACAAAAGGCGATCACAATAACTCACCTTGAGCAAAGCTCAGGTGAGCTAAAAACTCCACACATGAAAAAGTTAGAACTAGGTTTTAGACAAATCTATATTAAGGCATTTTCATTAATGACAGATTCAGATTTTAGCAATGGTCTAAAAAATAACATTAACCCTTTCCCACATACAGCAAATCTGTAGCAGATGACTTTAAAAACATCAAGGCAAAAATATAGTAAATGTCTATTAATTAATGAATTATTAAAATTATTAAATAGTATTAAAATTATAGTTGCAAATTGAGAAATTGATCGTTATGAGCAATTTCTCCTTTTGCCACAATGATTTCAAAAGTCCCTGCTTTGAAGGCATTAGAATGCGTCTGTCTGTGGGAAACGGTTAAAAATGATAGTTCTAATCAATATTTTAATTTCTATTCAATAATAAATTGAGATCAACATATAGAAAAAAAATCATCTGCTGTAAATATGCCAGAACAGTCATGTCTGCAAGTGGAAAAGAGTAAATTATCAATATCCTTTATATGTATACATGCTACATCAGATGCTCCATTACAATCATCTTTTGAAAACATTTGCGGGAAAAACAGTCAAAAATAGTAATTTCTCACTTTAACAGCAAGCATGTGTTCTCTGATTAACATTTGCACTACCAGTTTCACAAAGTTGACACTTCCATGTTGAAAATTTGACATTACTTAATGTTAAACAATGCAGATTTCAGAAGAGACAGCTCATGTTGAGCTGTCTAAGTTCTAACCTGAATATGCAATAATAAGACATAATATTGAACTCTCCAGATGTTACAATAAAAGTAAAAACAGAAAAATATAGTGTCTGTTTTAACAAATAATAAGGACTAATTTATTGCCCTAAAATTTCCACGATATCCGGATCGGATGTAAACAAAGTGATCTCCATGCACATGTTTTTCTAACGGCAAATTGTCTAGTGATTTATACACGCTAGTTATTATAATGGCAAACTGTCCATTCATTCGCGCCTTTTCTGTGAACAAAGCGGTTACAAAGCACATTGCTGAAAAACAAAATTTAAATCATTTTGCTAAAAATCGTAAAGCCCACCCACCCTCCCTTTATAGCAATATTTCAAGATATATTTACAAAGATACTCTCCAACTCTTTCTTTATTTTTACAGATGTTAAAGTCATTGAGGATGCCACCTTGGATGTCAACAGTTTTGGTGTTCAAAGTCTACACATTGGTGACCTGAAGTGCATCCGAATTTTATGACTGTTTGGAACTCAAATAATACTTATGTGATTAGTGTATAGGCAGTGATATTGTCTGCATACAACTGGCATTTCATACTGCTGTGTTATGAAATTATCTTGTCGATTTCTCTGGTGGAAAATTCCGTGGAAGACCAGCTCTTCACGCACTGTTTTGTTCTGCTACCTTATAGTCTGGTACCTGTGCTGGCTTGCAACCGATACATTGGTTTGGGTAAACTGTACTGCCAAATATGTATTTTTTTATCCTACAATAACTTTTTGTTACTGAGTTAGTTGCAGCTAGCATAGTAAAGATTTTCCATGAGGTTTTCTGCCATCGAACTCGACCAAACCGCCATACATTCTTAATAATGAATATGTTTATTTAGGTATAATAAAAAGGAAATATTATATTTACTGAAACTGTCTCTATATTGACTGAAACTGTCTTAAGTTGCTTTATTTTAGCCTTTTGCAATAATGCTTAATGTGGATTATAGCATGTCATATTTACACTAGCTAATTAATAAAGCAAATTATTGCTTAACAGGCAAAAACTTTTTTCATGAAGTAAATTATGTATGATAAACCTAGCAGCTAAATAAAAAATGTTTGAATATTTCATTTGTTAATTCAGAGCTCTAGATAAGAAGAGTATTTTTACATCCCCAAATCCTTATATGACCCTCAAACCTATATTATGGGTACTCCAAATAGTCATCTCAGTGAGACAATTCTTTTGAGTACCTACAACATAGGGTTTAGTTGAATAATAAGAGAGATATTGTTGGGAAAAGACTAGTTTACTCCTCCTTGTCTGGTTATCTCTGTAAAAATAGAATCCAATCTACTACCCATTATGACATGGGTTGTCTAGCACAATAAAAATCTAACAGAGCATACTTATAGGTGGTAGAACATATATAATAGTTGGAGAGGGGGCTGTCTTATGTTCATGTGAAGCTGAAAATAACAATAAATAAACAAATGCGAACTGTGTAACACCATCAGCACAGAACTGACCATTTTCCTGATACAGGCAATTTTTAATAGCTCTGCAAAAGACCATTTTCATTTCATTTCTGGAAGAATAAATTGCTCTTAACCCTTTACCTCATACGACAATTTCCGCACCAGCGACTTTGAACATATTTTGTCAAAAAATGGAAAATCTCTATAATTGAATGGATAACCTATGACTAAAAGTGGAAAACATTGTGGCAAAAGGAGAAATTGCTCGTTTTGAGCAATTTCTTTTTTTGTCACAATGTTTTCAAAAAGCCGTCTGCTGCAGAGGCGTCAGAAAGCGTCTATATCAGGGAAAGGGTTAAGGCCAAGGAATAAGAGAGCCTTTGACCATCATGCCCAATCTAGTGCAGAACTCTAGATACGGGGGTATTTCAAGTTAAGAGTTGCTTATTTGTCCTCCATTACATATGTTGTAGGTACTCAAAAGAATCGTCTCAGTGAGAACTGATCCTTTCCCTGATACAGACAACTTTTAACAGCTCTGCAGAAGACTGTTTCTATTTGCATTGTGGAAGAATAAATTGCTCTTAAGGCCAAGGAATAAGAGACCCTTTCACCATCATGCCCAATCTAGTGTTTTTTTGCCACAATATTTTCTAAAGTCTTCTGCTGCAGAAGTGTCAGTATAAACATCTGTATGTGGGAAAAGGTTAGTTAATAATAAATAAGAGAGATTTTGATGAGCAAAGACCAGCTGTCTCTATCTTCTCTAGGCATCAGTAATGACTGCTTATGTTATGTGAAAAACAATTAAACCAGAAATAACCCCATAATCACATACTACAAATCTGCATCAAATAACTATTAACCCTTTCCCTCATATAGACACTTTCTGACGCCTCTGCAGCAGACGGCTTTTTGAAAACATAGTGACAAAAGAAGAAATTGCACAAAACGTGCAATTTCTCCTTTTGCCACAATGTTTTCCACTTTTTGTCATAGGTTATCCATTCAATTATGGAGATTTTCTATGTTTTGACAAAATACGTTCAAAGTCGTCTGCTGCAGAATTGTCGCATGAGGGAAAGGGTTAAACATCTGGGCAAAATTAGAAAAATCTCTATAAATGAATGAATAATTACAGATAAATAAAAAAAGAATATTGCTCAATAGAGCAATTTCTCCTCTTGCAGCATGTGTTGACTACAGATGTATTAAATTTAATTTTGCTGTGGGAAAGGGATCATTTAAAAAAATATCACATACAGCGAAAATTACCATCTCAAACTCATCCAGTAAATATATGCAACTTAAATATTACAAAAATCTATATTAATCTATACATGTGGCAATACAAATTATTTAACATTCTTCTTCTAGTACCATTTATTGACATGTCTTTTTATATTATGTCCAAAAAAACATTTGCTATGAGTAAAGAACAAGATCAAGCAGTGCATCATTTTGTGCTGCTTGATCAGGATCTGCACTGTTTGACGATTAGTCATACAAGATTTTGAGAGATATCGGCAAAACAGTATCCACTTGGATCCTCTAGCATGAGTGCACAAGTTTTTATTACACTTGTAATAGTAAAACTTAGGCGGATTTCCTGAAGTACTGCTCAATTCATAGATCGGAGATCATCATGAGCAATTTCTTCTTTTGCCGAAATGTTTTTAAAAGACTTCTGCTACAGATGCATTAAGATGTGTCTGTAGATTGGAAAAAGATTAATCCATCAGAATGACTTTTAGTTGGGTTTATACTTAATTTAGATTCATTAACCTTTCCCTCATACGACAATTCTGCAGCAGACGACTTTGAACATATTTTGTCAAAAAAAAGAAAATCTCTTGAATTGAATGGATAACCTATGACTAAAAGTGGTAAACATTGTGGCAAAAGGAGAAATTGCTTGTTTTGAGCAATTTCTTCTTTTGTTACTATGTTTTCAAAAAGCCGTCTGCTGCAGAGGTGTCAGAAAAAGTCTATATGAGGGAAAGGGTTAAGAATACATTTCAAACATTATATTTTAAAGCGTGTATTAGTTCAAACACCTACCTGACTGAGATAGTATATTGACAGTGACCAAACTCCCCAGGCCATCGCCAATGTCTGTTTGTCTATCGCTCTTGCTTCTACTGGTCTCTTCTTCGTTGTCACTAGAATCGTCATTCACAAACTTCAAAAGAAGAGAAATGAGAATAAATGCTATAAACCTATTCCCACATGAAACATATCTGCATCAGACGAACATCTAGGAATAAAGAAAATTCTCTTTAAATGAAAGTTTAATAATCAAATAGACTAGAGTTGATAACTTTTTGGCAAAAGGAGAAAAAAATTCAAAGTCTTCCGTTGCAGATGCTTCAAAATGTGTCTATAAGTTGGAAAGGGTTACAACAAGTATACATCATAATTATGACTTTAATTTATTACCTCATATGTAATATTATGATTCCTGAGGAAATTGTTTTTGAAAACTTGGACAAGTAAAAAACCGAATATAATTAACCCTTTCCCACTATCAGACACATTTATCAATGATCAACTTCTCCTTTACACAGAAAAAATTCAATTCTTTTCAATTATTGTACTTTCATTTATGTAGAGTTTTTAAATGTTTTGCCAAGAAGCTTTCTAAATCATCTGCTGCAGACCTGATGTATGTGGGTAAGGGTTAACAGAAAAAGGGTTAACAGAAAATAGAAAATATTGTGAGAAAAGAAAAACTTGCTATGACCTTTAGGTATTTGTAAGATGAGCAAATCTAAAACCTAATAATTTCTTTTAAGATAACACCTTAAACCTTTCCCACATATAGACACATGTTAATGCATTTGCATCAGGAGAATTTTGAAAATATTGTGACAAAAGAAGATGAGCTCATAATGAGCAATTTCTCCTTTTTGTCAAAATGTTTTCAACTTCATTCAATAATTAATTACACTATCATTTATAGATAAATTGCCTAATTTTACCTAGATGCTTTCAAATTCATCTGCTGCAGATTTGTTGTATGTGGGAAAGGGTTAAATTGTATATATATATATATATAAGTGGAGCACTATAACAGCAGCTTGATCTGGCTTTACACTGTTGGTCAATCAGCCCGAGAAATTGCCTGACTTACACAGTTCATTTAGATCAGAGTACATTGATGTGCAATCATACCATTATCAATTACTGGTACTCAACAGTGTGAACCTGGGCCGGATTGTTTATTGTTTGGTATTTTAGCCCACTTTCAACAATTTTTCAGTTATATCACACCCATATCCTGGGTAGGTTTCCAGTACTACTGGTCCATTTATCCTGACACCAGCCAGTCAGTTGTAATGCTTACACCCGCAACCCTAAGCGCAAAGGAGGGCAGCCATTACTACCAGTTTTATAGTCTTTGGTATGACCCGACCTAGCACCCAGACATATGCTCTACCACTACACCACCGAGGTGGTCCAACCTGGGCCTGACCTTTGTGCAAGGTCATATTTCTATGACGTACCATACAACCTCTTCCAGAGCAATTTCTGGCAGAGGCAAACAAAATACAGCTGTTCTAGAGAAGTAATGCTCTGTAGAGGTCAACACTTTCTCAAGATAGTAAAGCAATTTGACACATCTGAATACAAGCAATTTTGAAACATTGCTAGTGACAAGCAATTCTTTCTCTTCTCACAATGTTTTCCACCCCATTCCAAAACAAGAGGCCCATGAGGGCCTATGCTCTACTGGCATTGATCTTGCTTGTTTCAAAAGGAACCAATGTCATCAATATTCAAATACCATCTAAGTTTGGTGAAGATCGGATAGTAAATGGAAGCTCTATTGTGTTCACAAGCTGTATTATAGCAATTTTGACAATTTCAAGGGCCATAATCCAGCCATGCATGGGTAGATCTGGTCGTTTTTTAGAAATGAACCAAACTCTCATGAATATCTAACTACTGTATAAGTTTGATTGAGATACAATCAAAAATAAGGACTGTATCATGTTAACAAGCCCTATTATAGCAATTTTGACAATTTCAAGGGCCATAATTCAGTCATGCATGGGGCAGATCTGGCTTGTTTTCGAAAGGAATCAAGCTCTCATGGATATCTAACTACTGTATAAATTTGGTTGAGATACAATAAAAAATAAAGACTGTATCGTGTTAACAAGCTCTTTTATAGCAATTTTGACCATTTCAAGGGCCATAATCCAGTCATGCATGGGCAGATCTGTGGCTGGTTTTCGAAAGGAACCGAGCTCTCATGGATATCTAACTACTGTTTAAGTTTGGTTGAGATACAATCAAAAGTGAAAACTGTATCGTGTTAACAAGCTCTTTTATAGCAATTTTGACCATTTCAAGGGCCATAATCCAGTCATGCATGGGCAGATCTGTGGCTGGTTTTCGAAAGGAACCGAGCTCTCATGGATATCTAACTACTGTATAAGTTTGGTTGAGATACAATCAAAAGTGAAGACTGTATCGTGTTAACAAGAAATTGTTTACGGATGGACGGACGGACGCACGCACGACGGACAAATCGCCACGACATAAGCCCTTCTGGCCTTTGGCCAGTAGAGCTAAAAAAAAGCTTTTAGTCTTTTGTCGGTGTTTTCTATTTGCTTATTAAATATTGCTTTTCCTTCAAAAAAGGATAAAATTAAACTATTGTTCTAAAGAGCTTTTAGCTCTACAAAAGTGCATGGACCGTTTTTAGAGGTTACACTGTACATGTTTTTTAACCCTTTCCCCCATATAGACGCTTTCTGACCCTCTGAAGCAGACGTCTTTTGAAAACATTGTGACAAAAGAAGAACGAGCTATTTCTCCTTTTGCCATAATGTGTTCAACTCTTTTTAATAATTAAACTCTCATTTTTGGGGATTTTTCATAATTTTTGTATATAGGTTTTCAAAGTCGTCTGCTGCAGATTTGCTGTTTGTGGGAAAGGGTTAATTAAATCTAAACAGTGTTTTAATTATCCACGCATGTGTATTGTCATAAAAACAAAACATATATACCGACATATATAAAATATAAAATATAAAAATGTGCACAAAGTTCAGGATTAGGTCACTATTGTAGTTATCCCTTTTTCACATATATCAAATCTGCAGCAGACCACTTTGAAACCATATTGGTAAAAGCATGAAAACCCACCATTAATTAAGGTTTCATTATTTAATAAAGTTGAAAATGTTGTGGCAAAAGGAGAAATTGCTCATTATGAGCAATTCTTTCTTTGTCACAACATTTTCAAAAGTCGTCTGCTGCAAAGGCATCAGAAAGTAGCAATATACATGTGGGAAAAGGATAATTATACACTTGTAATAAATATGCAATTTTTGGTTTTCCTGGCATATTTTTCATAAATGAGTGTTTACACCATACACATACCTCTCTGTGTTTCTCTCTTTGTTGATGTCTGGCAGCCATCTCATCTCTCCTAGCTTTCGTTCGATCATCTCTGTGAAACGTAGTATTCTTGTTATCTTTATCTCTCTGTTGCTTCTCTTCAAACTTCTTGGCTGCTGTCTGGACACCTGGAGTAGATACTTACATGTTACCTGATGGAGACAACTCCTGATGCCCGATTCAAACATATTGTGAGAAAAAGAGAAATTGTTCTTCAAGACTAGAGCAATTTCGCATTATAAATCTCACAGTGTGTTTAAATAATAATAATAATATAACAATAAAGCTTTTATTTATAGTGGCTGCACAGTTGGGCAGGCCCATGTTAAAACATTTACAAATATTTACATATATATATAAGGCATCATGCACATATTTATATTGACAAATGATGCATTCAAGATACTAGCACTGTCATGGGAGATAATTTATTTAAGTAAGTAATAGATATCCACCACCATACCACCAGAACTTTCTTTAAATGTTCACGGTTCCTGACATGCAGTGGAACCTCCATGGTTCCATAGTTTAAGTTCAGAGTAGGTCAAAGATTTTCTATAAAATTCTATTCTTGGTTTAGGGATGCTTAGAGTATGTTAGGTGACAGATCTAACATTTATATTGGTTAATTTTGTGGAAAAGATTAGACAGCTTTAGACAGAAAGATAGATTTTACTCCATCACTTATATCTGTCAATTTTAACCTTGTTTTAAAAATGTTATTGTCTGTGTAAATTGTATGATGAATACTTAACAAGTTCCATCTACCATATACAGTGGAACCTGTGTATAAAGACCACCCTTCGGAAGGAAACAATATGGTCTTTGTTTCAGGTGGTCTTTTATTGCAGAAAATGAGTAATTGGGAAACTAAAAGTGTGGTTGTTATAGACAGGGTATTGCTAATCGAAGGTGGGCTTTAGCACAGGTTTGACTGTACCTGTATTTTTATGTAAACTGACTACGTCATGTATTAATAATGTCGATGGCTTGGACTTGACTGGTCCAAGTCACTTTTTACAAATTGTTCAGGAGAAGCAAAAAACTGATTATCTTCTTAAATAATTGAACAAAGAAGATGTAATTAAGCATATTTATACTTCAACCTTTGTTAATTTATGTTATATATTTATTTTTTTAATTTAATATGTCGAAATAGTGTATTTGACACTTAGACCTATTTTGCGCTGAAATATTCAGTGCAAGACTAGTCTTACTTGAGTTGGACTTGTCTTTCGCTGAACATTCAGCGCAAGATAAGTCTAAGTTGAGTTGGCCTTGTCTTGCACTGAGAATTTATGTACAAAATGGGTCCAAGTCTCCACTAAACTGTTTCTATATTTGACTAAATATTTATAAACCAACATAATTATGTTTTTAGGTATTGACTCAACATCTTAGTTATAGAAATACATTTTTCAAATCAATAGTTTCTTTCTATTGATAAATATGAGGCGCAATTTTGCTGTTTATTTAGTAATTATCAAATTTGGTATCATGATTCTAATTACATATGGGCCACTCCATGGGAAAACCGGTGATAGTGACAGCATTTTCGATTTTGGGATTTTTACATGTTCATATAGTCCAACCTGTCTAGTTTTGCATGATATATATGTGGACTTCGTATGACACATATTGACGCCGTAATGGACGTCAATAATAGACATGTGTTACTAATTGCTGAAATGACGTCGACGTCATTTTCATGATTTATGTTCGACGCTCAAACATTTACGTCATTTACAGCAAAGTTATCCTTAATTGTATCAAAATGGTTTGAGTACATTTTAAGTCATGCAGCGTATAACTTCACCTGTAAAACAGTACTACATGGAATGGTAGTGCACTTTAAATCACGGCGTTTTGAACAAGATGTTAGGGTCGTGCTGAAATAAAAGTACATGTATGACATGGTGTTGGTATTTCCTGTGCTGCGCGAACAATAATTATACGTATCAACATGATTATTTGAATGCCGTCGGGTGCATCGATTGCTTACAAACTTGGGAATAAATCCGCAAAATATATTCAATCTAGATCTACTATATCGAAGGAATTGAATCGCATATATTTAGATTCGGCTTTTCTTATAGTAATCGTTTAACGAGTACTTATTTCAAATGTATCAAATTTCCTCAAACCTGTGTGGTTTGAGATTATAGCGACTTCATAAAGATCTGAGATCAGTGTCCGAGATCATGTCGGTGCACTACCAATTATCAATTGACAATAGTCAAACCAACTCTTTAGTACTCTTGGTTGTTTGGATAGTACTACGAAAGCTCCGGTCTGTCTGTGTTGTATAACTGAAATGTTGAATGACATTTAACAAATAACAACAACAAACTTGCATCACAATCAGAGTAGGCCTAGTTATATAAGTAAATTTAATTTAACAAATGATGATATTTGTTACCATTTTCTCTTATTTAAATTCAGATACGCAACATTCTGCTTTAATTTGTTATAATCAAACAACACTTGGTACATTAGTGCAGGAAGACATGGCAGTTGGGATAAATAGATAACATGTTCAGGTGTGGTTTTGTCAAATAAAACATTCAGATCTGCATTATTCTGCATTCATGACAGCTGGTATAAATAGATAACAACATGTTCAGGTGTGTTTTTGTCAATTAAAATATTCATATCTGCAATATTCTGCATTCGTGACAGCTGGGACAACACAAGTCGATGTGTCATGCAATACCAAACCAACCAACAAAGATTTTCAATCAATACCGATTTCATTTATATTTCATACTTAAGTTGGCTTTTAAAATTTCTTTCAAACTTACTCTCAGGAAGAATGTAAAACTGCTTGGACAAGGGCGACCTTGACCAGACTGAACAAATGCATAAGCTTATCAGGATTTCATTTGTCACAAATTCATGAAGATGATATTACCATATATATATAATATAGCATAACTCTACATCATGTCCTATGTCATGTACCATGTAACATCTTGATTTGGATGCAGAATAAATAATAACCACCAGGCAGATCTTTCATGTTGGCATCATGTAAAAGTGTACACCACCGCTGCAAGGCGGCTTTACATTGTATTGAAAAGAAATAAATACCCTTTACATTTACAGACAGTCAGTTGCCTAGAATGAATAATGGGTTGAATATTGCTAGAAAATCCTCATAGTAAAAACTACATGTTATCACCGTATAAACAGAAGTATCGTTGAAAGTGCAATTATCAAACCTGAATCACAGGATACAGCATAAACCAAACAACTGGTCAAGATCCTAGCTTTCATCAAACTGCGTTTTCTCCATGGTTTAAACAATATTTAGAATCATTGTTGCTTTATGAATTCATTAGATTACAACATAAACAGTTATTCCAGGATTCTTCTTGCCATCTTATACAAACCATTTTGATATAAGATCCATTTCTCCATGATCTCAATCTGAGAAAAGACTGGTCTATGCAATCGTGTAATTGGATTCAAACGTAAACTTCTCGAAAGCATTGATAACTATATCTCCAATGGTTGAAGTTAAGATCATACTGAGATACGCGGATTGATCTAGATCTACACTGGTTCAATATGCCACAAACGTTTGTTTTTTATCTGGTCAAATAATTGAAAAACGAAACTGAAAATGTGATAAATTGGCTTGTAATGTATTGTACCGTATGTATTTTTCATTTATACATAATCCATGTACAGTATGTAAGTCTATGAAAATTGAAACCCGATTGTTTATGGCTTTCACGAATGAAACCCGCCTCTTAAACAGATTATATATATTATATATCTTCTATTATAAATGCAGATTGATGTAGTACATGTAGAATGGAACAAACATATTTCCAGGTCAGCCTCCTGCAAGTGCAACACCGGTTGAGAAATTATTTCATGATCAATATTTCTTACAAATCACGTATTAAAAGCATTAACGCAATATAGTACTAATAGCACCGTTTATCTGGAGTCGGTATGTTGTGTACATAATAGATTGAGCTGTTTTCTACTGTCTATGATGTTTTCGACAAGTGTATATTAAGATCTACCCGCACATACATCACACATGAGCCAGGTGTATACTGTTTGTCAGAAGTATAACAAAGGGTTCTACATATACACCTAGATGCGGATTAAATTGTATGGATTTGCACTCTGATCTGTTTCTTTAACGCTCGCAAATGCATGAAGGTTTGTTTTCGTTAAGCAACGCTCAGTTATACATCTATTATTGAATAATAATGACACAAAACAATATGTTTTGTATAGATCTGCAATTTCATCAGATTCACACGGTTTTATTTCATAGACTTTTGTTTTTCTATGACTTTAAGTTCAACACCTTATTGTGGGCTATATATTATATTTACTTTTCGCAGATGCAGATAAACTTTTTTCATACAGTCATGTATAACATCATAGCAGCGTTAAAATATATTCAGTATGTATTTAAATTGATAGTTGATGGCAATGAATAGGTATTATATACACACAAATTTCACATGATCAAACCAAAAAAAAACAAGTAACTGTAGGATTGCAAGCAATACCATAATCCCCTACCGGTTTGCACGTTTTGACTTATTAATATTCTAAGTCCAAAAAGGGGCATAACTCGTAAAAAAATTGACGAAATCCCATGAAACGCGAACTTGATCTGTGACACATGATTACAAAGCCATATACAAAATTTCAGCTCAATATCTCAATGCATGTAGAAAAAAAGTGCGGAAAACTGATTTGTCGGACTGACTGACAGATGGACTGACAGATGGACGGAGTGCAAACCTAATAGTCCCCTTCGGCACGCCGGTAGGGGACTAAAAAGAACGAAAATGCGTATGTGTCAATGGTAAAAAACATTTCAAGACAACCTCAGAAGCATATTTTTAATTCTTAAACATAAATGGATCATTGAAAGGGGGAATATTCACACACTAAATAACATATTGATAGACAAATATATCTGTTTACTAATCTTACACGCTCGTGTTTGTTGGATGTTTTGAATTTAATTATAATTATTAATAATAAAGTCTTCTAATAAATTGGGCAGATTAACCGGCAGTAACAGTATTATTATATATCGCTCTTCATTTCATCCCTCGATGAACATGATGTTTATAAACCAAATCATATTCTGTGTAAACATGTTTGCTTAATCACAGCTCATTATTAAACCTCTCTCATTGACCTTCACAGGTCGGTTTACCCAACGTACCCATTTACATTTTCAGTACTCGCCATTAGCCATTTCCAATTACTGACTCGAGTCTACCTTACGACCTAAACAGTTATATATATAAAACCACAACGGTTCCCTTTATTAACTGTTTTTCTTGTAACTAAATTGTATTTACATGTAAAAGTCTCTCAAGGATGATCAGGTGCATGGCTCATGTGGTCATTTTAAGGCCACTTTGGACACGCATCGGACCTGCATTTCGTGCACTATGTGCACACAGGATACGCCTTGTTCTCTCTGCAAGCCTTGGACTTCTTCCGCTTGGATGGAGCGCAATAAACTCAGAAGGTATAGAGGTAGGAAAAGGTGCACCATTTCTAAGGAGTTGATGTCTACTTCCGAGAGTAGCTCGGAGTTTGACAGCTTCTCCGCTCTGTGAGCTCGAAGGGCAAGAGTGTTAGAGCTGTTCACTCTTCGCCCTTCCCTGGGTTTAGCCGGACAGTCGACTGTAGGTAGCCCTACTATTCATCAGTCACCGGTGGCCTCTACAGGTCATCCTTGCTCTCCTGGTACTGACTGATTACCGGGTAGGGATAGGGGTAGTGTGAGAAATCACCTACCTACCAAGGGTTTTTATATGCCACCGGGCATTGAGGCCCAATCTTCAGATTGGGCCCCAATAGTGCTAACCCCTGAATGTAGACATTTGAGTCTTACTTACAGGATTCCCATGCTTGACCGCAACCGGGCATTATTCACCACCGGGATTACTACCGGACAGGTGAACCTTTTCACACTAGTGTATGGGACAACGGTCAACTTTCCCTGTGAATTGGGTACTTGGAGTACTGGTCAGACCCTACACTGATTGAGACAAGTAGGATTTACACTCCTCCCCAGTCCGTCACAAACAGCGAGCTCGTGGCCGCTTAATATGACCCTCCGGGATCTTTTTTCTCCGAAAATGACCTGTTGGTTCTGCAACCGGTTAGAGTCAAGACCTCGCGACTGGCGAGACCCATCCCCCTTTCTTTATCTGACGAGGAGGCGGATAGATCAGGGTCAGTGCCCCTCTGATAGCGAGCCTACTCTTGAGCCTACTCTTGAGCACTTGACTCCAAAGAAGGCCATTAATGAGGTCTTTTGGGTGGTGTCTGCCTCCATCAAACTTTTTGGACGCCGAGGAGTTGACTGCGGAGGATTCTCATCCCCAGCTCTTGCTACCACAGGCTAATAATGTGGACAGGCTACTCGAACAGGTCCAGGCCACCAGGTTGCTCGACTCTTGCATGTCAGTGTGGAGCATACCTTCTTCTTTGTCCAAGGAGAGTTTCCCGCTGAAGGTACCCGTCTTGAACGCTTCATCTCTAGGCATGACGGCATCATGGTTTCGTTCCATAATGACCATTTCGCAGCAGCCCTGTCCCTTTTGCTCAAAGAGGAGAAGTTAGACAGTTAAGGCATTTCTAGAATTCTAGAAGCCTTGGAAAATGGTAACCGGCATCTGATGGCCCTAAATTTACAGAGCTACAGAGCTGTTTTTCTCTGAGAGTAGATGCGACATTAAGTAATGGATTCTGAACCAAAGCGTAGTGAACTCTGTGTTCATATGTGTCGGGACCCCTCTTATGGATCTCTTCGCCACCAGGGTGAACCATCAGCTTCCACTCTATGTGTCCCCGATGTACGATCCTACACCTTAGGTATTGGACGCACTGACCCTCAATTGGAACTTTTTGTTAGGGTATGCCTGTCCATTCTTGTTCCGATTGGCCTACAGAAGATCCTGCACTCTCAGCCTTGCAGGATACTGCTAAATTAGTGCTATTAGCGCCATTTTGGCCCCAGAGGTCATGGTTCATCGAATTTCTGGCCTGCCTATTGGCCCTGCCTCTATGTGTTCCTATTCAGGACGACATACTGTTCCAGCAACTAGGTCGGCGCCTACATCCCAACCTGCTATGCTACACCTATACGTTATCATGCGTTCAGTCGGAGAGAAAAACAAATCTGAGAGGGTTGCCCTTCGCATAGCCGAATATATACACGGCAGTCCACTAGAATCGTCTATAATTCAAAATGGACAGTTTTCTCAGATTGGTGTACTACAAGGTCGGTTAATCCCTCTATGACTTGTCTAGCCAATTTCTTTCTTTTTTTTCAAAGAAAAAGACCTTGCAGTCAGTACAATTTAAGGATATCGTTCGATGCTTTTAAATACGCTTAAGTTCAAAGTAGGGTGAGAGAGTATTGGTTCTTATCCATTCCTCTCTGAGCTTATGCAAAACGTGCAATTTCTCCTTTTGCCACAATGTTTTCCAATTTTTGTCATAGGTTATCCATTCAATTATGGAGATTTTGTTTTGACAAAATACGTTCAAAGTCGTCTGCTGCAGAATTGTCGTATGAGGGAAAGGGTTAAAGGACGGCTTTTTGAAAACATAGTGACAAAAGAAGAAATTGCACAGAACGTGCAATTTCTCCTTTTGTCACAATGTTTTCCACTTTTAGTCATAGGTTAACCATCTGACAAAATACGTTCAAAGTCGTCTGCTGCAGAATTGTCGTATGAGGGAAAGGGTTAAATACAATAACCGCTGCAGACTTCTTCTATTGTATCCAGTTTCTAGAAATTACCTGAGCTCCAGATAGAGGGAGTTTTGTATGTTCTAAATCCTTATTTTACCCTCTTACCCTATGTTGTGGGTACTCAAAAGAATCGTCTCACTGAGACGATTCTTTTGAGTACCCACATCATAGGGTTTTGATGGATGTTAAGTGAGATATTGTGGGTAAAAGAGCTGTATACTCCTCTTTATCTGGACCTCTGTTTTACAGATATGGTAACAGGAGTGTTTGCAAGAACACATGTGTGGCCTGCCAATGCGTCAGTAAGGAAAGCATGATGGATTGACATCGGTGAACTGATTCCCTACGTGTCACTCTGCTAAGGCAGACAACACAACAAGAGCACCACAGAGCATTTCTGAATAATTATTAAGTTATGTGACTTAGTATAGACATGCGCATTGTTTCTAGGAACATGTGTACCAAGTTTCATTAGAAAATTGTTTATGAGGTAAGGTTAAACTTTTGTGACGAAGACGCCAAGGGTATCACAATAGCCTGACATTTCCTTCTTCAAAAAAACCAGACGAGCTAAAAATGAAAACTATTACTCAACCTGAACCTAATCCTTTCCCATATATAGACTATTTCTGACACCTCTGCAGCAGTCAACTTTTGAAAACATTGTGACAAAAGAAGAAATTGCTCAAAACGAGCAATTTCTTCTTTTGCCACAATTATTTCAACTCGTTTCAATAATTAAACTTTCCCTTATAGAAATTTTCCACAACTTTTCCTAGATGTTGTCTGCTGCAGATTTGCTGTATGTGGGAAACGGTTAAAGTTTCTATACATGTTTATTACCTTCCATAGCCTTCCTTTTCACCACATCAGCCGACCTACTTCTGTATCTAAGGCTACGACCTTTCAAAGGCATCTCCTCTTTCTCTACTTTGGGTTGCTGCTTTGGAGTCATGTCTCTACTGAGAGAAGAACTTCTTTGTCGGATAAGAACACTTCTGGTTGGTTTACCTTCCATTTGACTTAGTTTGAATGAGGTTTTTTCTGACACACTTGAATCACTTCTTTTCACTTTATTTTGAGATTTTTGTTGAGGTTTACCTTTCGTCTGGGTTGCAGACTTTGAACTAGGGGGTCTTTTGTCCACACACTTGGCAGTACTGGCCTTTGTACTTGCAGAAAAGGAAAGGGGGGTATTTGACACTTTTGACCTTGAACTTGACAATAAATCTCCACAATCTGAATGAACAGACATAGCACTAGATGTTCTTAAATCACTTAAATTGACTTGACTGGTTGTTGAAAGATCATTTGATCTATGGACAAAGGTATCATTTATTGCCCTACCAATCCTTTGTCTTTTAAGATCACTTTCAAATGAATTCCTTACGTCTCCTTTAGTTGTACCAGTGTTACTTTCCTCCCAAGCAATGGAAGATAACTGTAAATGTTTGCTGGTCATGGACTCATTCAGATTCCTGCTGTTTGATAATTTTGATTTATTCCCACTTCTTAAGTCCTTAACTCCTTTAAGAATTCTATCTAATGCCCCTAATGCAGTCACACCCATGTCATGTAATTGAGACGCCGTCATAAATTCTAAATCCAACAGATCTATTTCATGATCAGCAAATATTTTCACATATTTGTCAACATCTGGTAGACCAAGTCCATGCAGCCAGAATTCTACCTCTGTATTACATTCTTTGACTAAAGCAAATGGACTGATTGAAGTTCCGTAAGATCTTAGTTCACCATGAGAAGAATTTGTAACGTCTGCAATTAATTCAGTAAGACCAAATATGTCTCGAACTTCTTGTTGAGCACTGAGAGTTTGATTATCTTCAACAATAGAACAAGGGAGTTTTTGTCCATCCATACTTTTGTTCACAGCTCTCTGCTGTATCCATACCTTTGTACCATCAAGGTTAGACAGAGAAGAGAATGTATCCTCATTGCCAGACTTTACCCTGATCTGGCCACTTTCTGTGTCTATATAAATCTTAGTAGGTTCAACAGTTTCCGTCTGAAATGTTTTTGACATTGCAGGACCTTGTGCCTGAACAGTGACTTTCTCTGTATCATTAGCATCCCTGAAATGTTGTGACGTCCTATTCAGATCTACAGATTCCTTCACACTTAGTGGCTCCTTAGGTTCTACCATGCGAAGATTATGTTGGAGGTGTGTATCATTACCAGACACAGATTTCATATTTTGTTTCGTAAATGTTACATTTTGTTCTTCAGTAATACCATTCTTAATATCCTGTAAGTTACATTGTCTACCATTCCTAATATTATTTTCTGTTACTAGAGTTTCAATATCCAATTTTAAAACATTATCACTACCACTAGTGTGTAAACCCTCCTGGTCTCCATCTCTTCCACCTTCAATTCTTAACGGACCAGATCCTAAAGTTGTAGCTGATTTTTTATTTCTTTCATGAATATCCAATCTTGATCTTCTCGATGACTTGTCAAGTTTTTGTTGTCTATTATCATTTGAAATGGATACATTCTCTTGCTTTCTTGCTATTTTGATCTTATCTTGAATCAATCCATCATTTGGTATTTTAGTTTTAGCAACCTCTTTTTTCATAGTTTTGATAACAGTTTTATAATCTATTTTTTCGTGGTCAGATATTTGAGGCTTTTTATTACTAACATCACAATTACCATCTGAAGAACCAGCCCATGTGTCTCTTCTTATTATCTTAGAACTGACTTTTTTAAGTACTTTACTTTTCAAATCAGGAATTTTGTTCTGATTTCCATCTTCCTCAATCAAGTCCTCTATGATATTATCATCCTTCAGTTCATCCACCAGTTTGACTCTTCGATTATCCACACTATCAATACTTGTCCTCTTTGTCAGCATCCCATTCACATCAGCATCAGTATTAGCCCTATGTTTGCCATTGTTTCTGGTTCCATTGTTAGCGATTAAGTCCTTATTTGATTTGTATGTAGTGAGTTTGCCGGTTGCTCCATGTTGCCATCTGGATCCCCCAATCTCACTCCTTTGAAATGAATAAAAGGCTTCTTAGTCTTTTGCGCAAAGGCGATATCATACTACTTTGAAAACATATTGGAAAATAGAAATCGACAAAATTCAAAGTATAATTAAATAAATTATTCATTCAATAGAGTTAAATTAGCAATTACTCCATTTGCCATAATATTTTTAAAATCTGCTGCAGGTGCACCAAAATGCATCTGCAAGTCTTAGAGGGAAGGAGTTTAAGTTTCATATCGGCCTGTGTTTCTACCGATTTTCAAAGATGTAGTCTTGAATTACTAAAAATGAAACATTTCTATCTGAAGAAAAATTAAGCAAAGGAAAATGATGGAGTATGTCCCTATTGTTTCGCCAATCCAGTGACTTACATGTCAAAATTAACAATGCATGAGTAAACTTTTGCAAGTCTTTCCTATTTAAATTAAAATACAAGGCTTAAATATAAAATATACTGAAGTTCCTTATAAAATATCAGTTAACCCTTTCACAGATATAACAAATCTGCAGCAGACGACTTAGAAAACATCTTGGCGTGTAAAATCTATGTAAATGAAAGAATGAATGTATATTGTTTTATGGCGCAGCGACAGTTAGGGTCATTTAGCGCGCAATTAAATTTAATTATTCATGATCCCTGGGTAAACAAACCAGTACTAGGCTAGAAAATGTGCCTTGCCCAAGGGCACTCCACCATGACCGTAGTGCCGCGACTGGGGATCGAACCCGGGACACCCGGTTTCGAAATCCCCGACGCTAACCACTCGACCACAGCGGATTCCTGTGTAAATGAAAGAGTATAATAACTGAATAGAAATGAAAACACTGTGGAAAAAGGAAAAGGAAAAAAATGCTCATTTTCACCTTTTGTAACAATGTTTTCAGCAATCTTCTTCTACAAATGTTGTCTGCTAAAGAGGCTTCAAAATACGTCTGTATGCGAGAAAGGGTTAATCTTACCTAATGAGTCCATGTGCACTGTTTCTGTCTTGATCTACATGATGTCTGTGTAACTGATAGGCCTCCTCCAGCTCTTTTACATCTCCATGTAACTTAACGTTCTCTTTAACAAGGCTCTCTAACCTATAAAACCAAGGAATACAATTAATTATCTTAACACTTTTCCACCTGCTGATACAGTTTGACGCATTTACAGCAGACAATTTAAACCACAAAATTTGCAAGTCCATTCAATTAAATTACTTTTGTTCATAAATTTAAAAAAAAAAATCATAAATGGTTTCAGTCATCCACTGAAGGTTGTTGGTTTTTAGAATCCTTTACTTTTATCATTACAATCTAAAACACATTTCCATTATAAAACAATACATTGTCATATTGGTATCAAATTAACCCCTTCCCATCTACAGACACATTTCGATGCTTTCTACAGCAGACACTCTTTGAATACATTTTAAAAAAAAGAGCGCTGCGGAGCGAATGCCAACGCACTTCCAATTTTTTCTAAGTTAAAAAAAGTGGTATTATTGAACTATTATTAAAACCAGAATTATGTGACTTAGTTATGTTCCTAGGAACATGTGTACCAAGTTACCAAGTTCATTGCAAAATGTTGAATGTGAATGGCTTTTGAGTTATCTGGTGCGGTTAAAGTTTTGTGACAACAATGCAGAAGATGCTGACAACACAGACGACGATGCCAAATGTATCACAAAAGCCAGTCATTTTTTGTTCAAAAAACACAGACAAGCTTAAAAGGAGAAATTGCTTATCATGAACAAATTCTCCTTTAGCCACAATGTTTTCAACTCAATAATTATATTTTCATTTTCAGAGATTTTCCAAATTTCTATCTCTATGTTTTAAAAATTATCCGCTACAGATTTGTTGTATGTGTGAAAGCGATAACCTTGGTTTATAAATAAAATAATTTAATCATTAAAATCTTAAATACAATATTCCCTTACTAGAAAAATAGTTGTCTTACAGAATGAAAAACATTGTTGGAAAAAGAAGAAATTGCTAGTTTTGAGCAATTTTCAAGAATGGTTTCAAAAGTGAAACCATTTTCTTCATACTGAGCATCTATAGGCATACTGTAATCTTAACCCTTACCCACATACAGGCACTTTCTGATGCATCTGTAGCAGACAACTTCAGAAAAAAGAACATATTGCTCAAAACAATCAATGTCTCTTTTTCCCACAATATTTGCAACTCTCAATAATCATAATATCATTCACAAAGAATTTTCACATCTTTTTGCCACAATATCTTTAAAGTTGTCTGCTGCATATTTGTTGTATGTGGGAAAGGGGGGATAATAAGAAATAGTTTTCTTATAGCATTACAGCAGATACGCAGAGACTGCAATTGTATTAACCCTTTCCCATATACAGATGCTTTATGACGCCTCTTCAGCAGACGTATTTTGAAAAAAGTGTGGCAAATGAAGAAATTGCTCAAAATGAGCAATTCCTTCATTTGCAAAACTGTTTTAAACTGTATTCAATAATTATACTTCCCATCATAGAAAGTTTGCATTTTTTTTGTAGAAATGTTATCAAAGTCCTCTGCTAGATTTGTTTGATGAGGGAACGGGTTAATGGTATTTTGGCATGCATTGGAAAAGATAGATGTTGTTATGACATGACCTGGGATCATTCTGGAGATGAACATCAGAAGTTCAGAACTGACAACTGGCCAGTTGGTCAATAAAAGGAATTCAGGAGAATATTAATGTAAATGAAACTTCCTCAACCCTTTCCCAAATCAAGATGCATTTTAATGTATCTGCAATGGACAACTGTTTGAAAATGAAAACAATGGATAAATTGTGACAAACGGAGAAATTAATCATAATAAGCAATTCCATTTGCCACAATGTTTTCTACTCTAACCAAAAAATATATACTTTTATCTATATAGATTTTCCAAATGTTTGACTTAACATTTTCATACTTCTACTTATTCTTTGTATGTAGGAAAGGGTTATGAGTTTCAATGACTAAGGTCCAGCATTGATTAATTATTCATGTGAACTGTTTGTAACAGATGGACATAAAGGTAATTAATGTTAATACCAGTTCCTAATATAGAACTCGACCACAATAAAACCATCTAAAGATAAAATAGAATGTCTTGGTAAATTAAAGGTTGAACTTCTGGATTTTTCCAACCAATGTCAATAACCACTTTTGAAAATATTGTGGAAAAAAGAAGACATTCTTCAAAAAAAAATATTCTCGTTTTCCCCCACAATGTTTTCAACACTACAGGCATCAAAACCATACATCCAATTGTCCATGTACATGTAACAAAAATTCCTTTTGAGAAAGGAAACATTGTGGAAAAGGTGAAAAAACTGATTAATTGATCCTGAAGCCATCATATTGTGGTACTTAGAAAATTCATCTTATTGAGGCAATTCTTTAATCAACATACACCAAATCTGCAGCAGACAAATTTAAAAACATCCAGGCAAAATAAAGTAAATCTCTTTGAATGAAAATATAATTATCAAATAGAGTTGAAAACATTGCGGCAAAAGGAGAAATTGTTCATCACTATCAATTTCTCCTTTTGTCACAATGTCTTCAAAAGTTGTCTGCTGCTGAGGCATAAGAAGAAGTCTGTATTTTGGAAATAGATAAAAAAAAAAGGTAATAGGTTAAATGATTTCATATCAAGAAATACTCACTGTTTATCCCTTCGTCTCAACCTTGCTGAGGCCATTACTAGCATGTAGGTTACATCTGTTTCTTATTATGTGCTGCTTAAGCTGTTTTATTTGTTTCCTCAATGTTAGCACTGAAAGAAATGTACATACATTTAAAATCATGGGCATTACAAAACTCTAAAAAAGACCTGCATATTTCATATTGTTTAATCTTTAATTTATCCTCAAAGTTCAAAGCCTATGCTGTGGGTAGTACTAAGAAGCATATATATATCAGTAAGACAATTCTTTTGAGTACCCACAACAGAGGTCTCGACTTTATTATGAGAGAGATGTTATGTTGGAAAGATCAGTTTACCCAAAGTTGTCTAGTTCTCTAAATAGCCATACTCCCCTTCACCAATTACAAGAAAGAAAAAGGTTTTATACAGTAGCAGTTTACTTTGGAAACATCTGCAAACAAATGTAACATCTGCTATATTGGAAGCATTGATTTGTGTCATGCAGGGTTGAAAGTATTTTATGAAAAGGAAACTTTACCCTTTTACCTTAAATATTTGTTATTCAACTCATTGCTGAGGTGACAAAAGCCTTATGATCCATTTATTTTTATGTTAATTTTGTCTTAGACTCAAGTTTTTAAAAAAAAAGACCCATAATTTTTCAGATTTTTGCAGGTTAACCATTCTAGTATGGATACTATTTAATATCATGGCAGGGAAACACATAGGAATCATTTCTCTTACATCTGTCTGCAAATCTATTTGTAAATAATATTCATTTATTAACAATCTGTAGCAGACAATTAATTTCACCCTTTCCCACATTCAAACAATCTGTAGCAGACAATTAATTTCACCCTTTCCCACATTCAAACAAACTGTAGCAGACAATTAATTTCACCCTTTCCCACATTCAAACAATCTGTAGCAGACAATTAAGTTCACCCTTTCCCACATTCAAACAAACTGTCGCACAGAATTCATTTCACCCTTTCCCACATTCAAACAATCTGTAGCAGACAATTAATTTCACCCTTTCCCACATTCAAACAAACTGTAGCAGACAATTAATTTCACCCTTTCCCACATTCAAACAATGTGTAGCAGACGATTAATTTCACCCTTTCCCACATTCAAACAAACTGTAGCACACAATTAATTTCATCATTTTCCACATTCAAACAACCTGTAGAAGCAACTTCTAAATCATCTTTTCAAAGTAAGAAATCATATATATATATATTTTTATAAAAACTTGTTTATTTGATATAGTTGAAAATGTTGTTGTTGCAAAGGGAGAAATTGCTTGTTTTGAGCAATTTCTTCTTTTGTCACAATATTTTCAAGAGTCCTCTTCTGTAGATGCATCAGAAATGTGTTTACAAGTTGGAAAGTGTTAATTAAGGATCGATTGTTTTGTGCTTAATGCCGCTTTCAACACTTGTTATATCATGGCATTTCCTGGGTACAGTAGTTAATTACCAGTACTGTTGGTCCATTTATCATGACCTCAGCGAGTCCTAACCCACAATCCTGAGTGCCAAGGAGGGCAGCCATTACTACATGTACCTTTTTGTAAAGTGTTTGGTATGACTCAACCAGGGATTGAACCCGCGACCTCCTGCACCTGAGGCAGACACTCTACAACTACACCATCAAGGCGGGAGTTAATTAAGGAAGACTACCGTGTCTTTATTAAAATTGTTTCATCTAATGACATATTAAAAACAGAAAACTTGGATGTTTCTTCAAGCACTTTTGTTTTGATAGGATTCATTTGCCTGTAATTAATCCATTAATTTCAAAATTATCCATGATTTATGTTTTTCAAAATGTAAACAATGTCATTAAAATATGCTTATACTTATCCCTTAACCCTTTCCCAAATATAAAAACTTTCTGATGCCTATGCAGCAGACAACTTTTGAAAACATTGTTGCAAAAGGAGAAATTGCTCATAATGATCATGTTTTCAAATTGTGTCAATAGTTGTTCTTTCATTGATAAAGACTTTCCATACTTTTGACAAGATGTTTTTAAAGTCATCTGCTGCAGATAAGTTGTATGCAGGAAAGCATTAATTTAATTTTTAATGTCATTTTCGACAATGTGCATTTGTATTATGGCTGCCAGTTCACCTCATGTTGTGTTTCCTAGCTATCTCGCATCTAAATTCCACATGCAAAGTTCTGTAATGGCCTTGGAAAGATAGTGTATATCCCTTTTGAAGCTGTAGTGCCGTGGTAATAGGGCTAAGCAGACAACATACAACATAAGGGCCTCGCAAGAACCCTGGATGACTTTTAGATAAGAAAGGGCATTAGTATGAGTATAGGTACTACATATATCGGGTAAACTAACAAATCTGAATGGTGATGTTGGTTATCAGGTACAAAAAATAATTGACTTTCCCTTAAAGTACTTCCAATTTAAAAAATCTGTATTTTACAATTTTACAAACTACATTTGCGACGAGTCAAACTATCCTTTCCTACCATTTCTTCCTTTTTCTGTTTGTGTATTTATTTGTCATTAAATTACAATAATACAGTGATGTCAACAGTGACCATTATAGAAAAATTTGGATTTATTTACATCCGGTTAGTTAAAAAGCTATTATCAGTTATATTTGAACACATTTCAAAAATAGAAAACAAAGTGTAATTACACTCAAATTATCACCTATCAGATTCCTTGTCTTCATTCCTGTATCGAGAAGGTATTATTTCATTTCATTATTTCCTCTAGAAGTATTTCTTGTTTTGGAATTTACTTTTCATCCAATCAAAACGTAGGAATATCATGACTCAGACATAAATATTTTCTGAACACAATTTTATGATATTATATTGCATTATAGTATCATTCGCTTGGTCTTAAAGAGTCTTGTCTTGTCCAGTCATCAGTCTAAGTCAACACACGTCTGTCTTGGGCTATTACATTTGTTATAATGACATGTTTGGCTGGTTCCTCTAAACCGGGAGCCACTGTTTTCTGGACCCAGCAACTGACAAAAAGGAATGGTCTAAAACACAAAGGGCAAAGTAGACATTCACAACAATGGTATAGCAAAGTTTATACACATTGCCTAGGGAGAGGAAACAATCGCCAACTATGCAATCCATTTGTTTAGCTGTATTACCTAATCAGGTCAGCATGCGCTTGTCATTGGTCACAAAGCGTCTGTGTGATTCATAAGTTTGGCCCTCGGCTTGCCAAATGGATATAAAGTTGAGTGCGGGGGTAACAACGCCAGAAAATGAAAACCCCAATTGAGTAGATTCAAATTATCCTTTCTGTTACTCGTTTTATCATCTGTCATTTATTGGTCCGCGTATGCAGGATAATAAGGGTAAACAAATCGACGACAAAGCCGGCGATGAATCCCGTCAATAGGTAATGTGTATGAACTTTGCAAAACTTTGCTATACTGTCTTTCCAAAAATTGTGTCCAGAGTGGATTATTTGATGCAGTCACGGTTCTGCTACGTTTTGATTGGATGAAAAGAAAAAATTGACACAAAAAAACTCCTAGAGGAAATAATTAAATATGATAATATGTACTTGATAAAGGAACGAGCAAAAGTAATTTTATGTGAGATCATTTGCGTTTAATAACACTCGTCGTCTATTTCTAACACGAGTTCAAATAGTATACTCATAAGGGTTTTCTGACTTTCCGGAAATTACAAATCCAAATTCCTGTTATATGATGTCATTCTATTAGCGTAACGCAAATGATGAATAAATAACCAAAAGGAAAACGACAGAAATGATAGGAAAGGAGTTTTACTTGTCACAAATGTAGTTCAGTAAATTATGGAAGTACTTTATGAAGGGCAAGTTGATTATTTGTTGTACCTCTCATCATATTTCATGGATTTAAAAGTTAAATATATGCTTAACCTGATTATGATTTTTAATTTCTTTGCTTAGGTCGGTAGGACTCTTAAATAACTGATAGTACTGCAAAAACTGATCAGTTCACAGGGAATTAGTTACCGATCACAAAAATTAATAAATGTTTTTACCCGAAATAGGTAGCACCTATACTCATATTAACAAAATGAGCATACGAGATGTCTTTCTTTGTAGGTCTTCATACATGTAAGTTAAATTACTGAATACACATGAAAGCATAGTGGCAAAAAGAGGAATTTGCTCGTGATGAGGAATTCCTCCTTTTATCACAATATTTGTTTAAAAAGCATCAGCTGCAGGGGATCACTAAGTGTGTGCATGTGGGAAAGTGGTAAACGGTTAATGCGATACACATGTGTGCAGTGAGGGGCATTGCAAGCAAGGTGAAGTCAGAAGTTGTCAATCATTTATAGGCGAGAAAACGACCAAAGAATCCATTGCCAACTCGTTAAAGGTTTTCTATGCTGATAACAAAATATTACCGCTCTAAATATGTCTCCATTACTGACAGGTGTGCATCCTTGAATATTGAAACAATGATTTGCGGGTAAACATTTCATGTAATGACAGGAAGTGTTGTTATCATCAACAATGAACTCTTCACAGCGGAGTAAGGAATGTCTGATTTTAATGGTCCAAGGGAAGCAATTCAATTTTTAAATTGATATCATTTGTTACCTCCCTTGCATTCAATGGTTCAGGTCCAAAAAGGCCGAATTCCAAAAAGGCCGATTACCGAAAAGGCCGAATTCCAAAAAGGCCGAATACCAAAAAGGCCGAAATCATTAAACATTTAATAAGGAGTCATCGAAGATATTGGATTGTATGTTTTTGTGAACAGATTTTAATTATGGAGTTTACACGTATTACTTTTTATTGTAATAGTAATAGTATCTTAGCTTGCTTTTTAAATTGCGTTTGATTTTAATTTTGTTTTCATGGATATGGATATATGTATATAGTTTTATGTTTATAGTTACGTTGTAAAATGTTCCTATTTTAAGGGTTGAGAGTGTTTAGTAGCACACAAAAAAGATACATGTATAAATTCAATATACACATATATTTATTCATATGCATCCAGACCACACCGCGAGGAGGCGCTCTCATCATGGTCCAAAACTTCACGTCTCAAAAGGGGTACCAACCGGTAAAAACTTAAGGCCCCCCCTGCCTTGTTGTTCATTCGATGATGCCAGCCTGAAAAGGTACAAATACATTTATAAGCTTCCTTACACGTACTATATACCATATGCAGCAGATGACTTATATAATATCAAATTGTATTTCACTGAGTTTTCCCTTTATATCTGTCTTACACGGAATGTATTCCATACGCAGCAGACGACTTATATAATATAAAATTTTATTTCACTGATTCATTTATCCCTTTATTTCATTGTTTCAGGATGGAATGAATGTGGTGTTATTGAATACATATAAAGAACTAACCTTCCACGTCGTTGTTGGTTCGAATCAATTGACGGTAAACGGACCAGTCCTTTACGGGGAACACAGAGCTTTCAATCCACTGCCGTCTCATGTAGGAAATAAGTTGGTGTGTTGGTTCTGTCGTGGCCCGTACCGCCATCTTCTCGAACGTCGGTACAATATGTTCTGCGGGAAGGAACTGGAGGGACAGCAACATTCGTATAAACTTGTGCATTCCCAGTCGGTTTCTGTATGTCTCTGCTAAACCGACCTGCTGGACATGTCGCCAAACAGCTTGTGCCCAGTGGAATGCACAGCCTTTCACTTCGATGTTCGGGAAAACCTCGCGAATGGCACGCCAAGCAGCTTAAAATATAAAATAAACAACTGTTATAATCAATTTGAAGATTGAGAACATCATTGCCGATTATTTATTGAATTAGCCGACATTCCCACAATGTTTTCAAAATTTCAAGCTGTTTTCAATACTCGCAAGCTATAAATAAGTGACATCTGTTTTTGCAGGGACCGTGTATAACAGGGATACGCGTCGACGCTGCTTAAACAGTCTAAACTGCAAAATAAAAAGAACATGAAATGGCACCCAATGATTTTGAAGTGGTGTATTTACTTGAAAAGTAAATCTTCGTCAACATATGATGCTCTCCGAAAGACTGGCTTCATACATCTTCCCAGTGAACGGACTCTTTATGACTATTCACATGTGCTTTCCAAAGGTGTAGGATTTCAAGATGACGTTATTTGTCATCTTCAACAGGAAGTCGAACCCTACTCCGAGGAACATCAAAAGATAGTTGGAATCCTTCAAGATGAAATTAAGATCAAGAGTGACTTGGTGTACGATAAACACTCAGGAGAGTTGGTAGGCTTTGTTGACCTAGATACCATTGGAAATGAGATACGCAACATAGACCAGTGTCTAAAAAAAGAAGGAAACACCTTGGCTAAATATGTTCTAGTAATAATGGTTCAGGGAATGTCGACTAAACTGAAATACCCTCTAGCCCACTTCGCAACAAATGGAGTTTTGTCAGATCAGCTTTTCACTATACTTTGGAAGGCTGTTGAAATCCTTGAGATAGATGTTGGCCTGACAGTACTGTTCATCACTAGCGATGGAGCTTCCCCAAATAGGCGGTTTATAAGATTACATGGGCAAGGAAACGATACCGTGTACAGAGCTCAAAATATTTTTGCCAGTGAACCCCGTTACATATATTTCATTTCTGATCCTCCTCATCTAATCAAAACAACAAGGAATAATTTTTCAAATTCATTTTCGCACAAGAAGTCCAAAAAATTGTGGAAAAATGGCCAAGACATTTCATGGATGAGTATTGTTAGACTTTATGATGAAACATGCTCTGGGGTTTATAGACTTTGCCCAAAACTGTCACGGAACCATGTTGACTTGAAGTCATTTAATTATATGAAGGTGAATTTGGCAGCTCAAGTTATGAGCTCAACAGTAGCCAATGCTCTTGAAATAACTTATGGTGGTCAATATGCAGAAACAGTTAAATTTATCCGCCATATGGACAAATTCTTTGATATCATGAACACAAGAAATTTTGGTGAGTCAATCAGAAAAAGAAATGACAATGTAAAACCATTTGTAGATATTGAAGATGAAAGGTTAGTTTACTTGAATGAAGTTTTTAAATTGGCAGTTTAATAACATTTACTATTTTGGAAATGATCTTTTTAACTTCTTGACAATAAAAACATAAACATAAGCTGCAATTGTTTTTTTCTTTCACATTTCCCGCTACTTCTCCAACCTTCCAGCAGCCCCCAGGCCATCAGCACTGCAGTGCTTTGATTAGTATCTCGCATCAACTATTATACTTTCTTATTTTCCTATTCAGTACATGTTTTCATTTGAACTTTCGATTTCAGCTCCTCACAACGCAACCATGTGCAACCAATTCTCAACACGTCAGAGATAGCGCTTTCCCCTTCCAAATATGTTTATAAATGCAGATATATATAATTTATAATTTAATGAAACTATTACATTAATTATAAGATGAGTAAACAATATTTTTAAAAAATATACATATTTTTCTACGACTCAAACATAATCTTGTATTGTAAAAGTAGGCCTTTTTGACCCGTTTCTTTCAGGTTTTTTGCCTTTTTGACCCGATACCGCTGTGAGTATAATGTCTCTGCAGGGAAATACATATATCTTATGTACATTCCTGTATAATCATACAGATGTTAAGACAATGAATCCTAACTAAATCGGTTAATGATGCTTAACAAATCGCACCAAGTCGGAGTCAAAGATTAAACGCAATCCCGTTCTTCTTATACCGTACAGTGGCAGAAACCGTTCATTGCTACGTAAACTATCAACCAATCAAAAGACTTAGAAAATTAACTTCTTTCCGTAACATAATTTATCGGAAGGCGTCTTTCACGTGTGTTCTAGAAGTGAATTCTAGAAAATTCCGATGAATGAATTTATATAGTGTGACGACGAAAAATTGCCATTATTAAGTTTAGCCAAGTAGGTGGCGTGAAAGGATAACACACATTGCTAATACATCAACAGATTTTAACCTGTACTTTACAAAATACATTCGAGCTGTCAAAAAATTAACCGGCCTCACCTTACGTGAATCATTCATTTTGCCGGTGGGTGAAAGTGAAAGAAGACAAACATGGCTGTAGTTGGCCTTGATATTGGAAGTTTTTCATGTTTTGTGGGGGTTGCCGCTGGTGGAGGGATAGAAACTGTGGCGAATGAGTACAGTGATCGATGCACACCGTAAGTAGACTTGCCGTTCTTTTCTTTTATTCTTTACTGACTGTTTAACAAAAGAAAAATGGACAGACCTTTTGTGTTCAGGTCCTGTGTGAACAATTTAACATTTGTAGATTTTTTCTACGTTCTTTGCACAAATAGTTATCTTTGAATTTACTGAGATCACAGAATTGACATTGGCATACAATGATAAAGCGACTTTCCCAATAATATCCAGTTAGTGCTGGTTAGGCAAGTTAAACCAAAGTTAATACAGTACTTGTGCATCAGAGTATGTATTTTTAATTATAGCATTCCCATATGGGTTTTCAGAACGGGGAAGAAATCTGCTGTGGTCGAGTGGTTAGCGTCGGGGATTTAGAAACCGTGTATCCAGGGTTCGATCCCCATTTGCGGCACTACAGTCATGGTGGATTGCCCATGGGCAAGGCACATTTTGTAGCTTAGTACTGGTTTGTTTACCCAGGGATCATGAATAAGTGAACTGGCACCATGAATAACTGAAATAATGTTGAAAGTGGTGTAAAACCCCAATGAATAAGAATCGGAACAGGTCCCCGACGTTTCGTAACCTCCATTTCGTAACAGGAAAAAAATGGCGGTTTGGTAACCGGACTGTTTCATACCCGGAAAGTGTTTGGCTATTTGGTAACTGATACTGTTTTGTACCCGAAATCAAATTGGCTGTTTCGTACCCGAAAATAAATTGGTTGTTTCATACTCGAAAAACAAATCCGTTGCTTCGTACCCGGAAATATATTAGACTTTTTTTTACCCGAAAATGAATTGGCTGTTTAATCCCCCAATAAAGAATTGGATGTTTCGTAACCGAAAATATATCCGCTGTTTCGTACCCGAAAAAGTATTGAGGTTTCGTAACGAAAAAGATATAGTGTGACAAATATCAAATGAGATACCACTTTCGTTACGGTATTTTCACTTTGTTTATTCCCAAATAGTTACTTTATCTGTTTAAGGGCTTGATTTAATAAGACATGATTAGCGGTTTCTTGCATTTCTTTTTTTTAACTTTGTGGATTATGTGACAATGAGGACTAACATTTTTATACAGGTATGTGGAAGTTTAAGAGTACCAAGAGTCAAAAAAATTGTCTATCAAAAATATAATGTTTAAATAATAACGTTAGGACAAAAAAGTGTTAAATTTTTTTAAGTATGAAAAAAATCAATTTTGTGTAGTAAAATTACGCTTCCGGTTTACCATGATGCTTAGTAATGAGGAAAGGTTTCGATTTCAATAATGGCGGATTAATCACATTACGGAGCTTAAGATGAAGAATTATACTGTTCGTCGTCTTATTTTGAGGAAAACGGCGATGAGTCGGCTATTTACAGTGAGAGAGGTGACCTAGGCAATGGTCTAGCACCTTTAGGGATCAGACCATACCAGTTTGAATCAGTAAAAGAATCTTAAACCAGCAGCGAGTCTGAAGACGAAGCAGGACGTGAAATTGTTCATGCTATTTTCAGCTTAAAAGTATTGATAACATGCAAACTTAAATTATTTATATCTAGAACTACTTTTAGTTTGATTTCTGTTCGTTTTGACTGGGATTTTTGTTTCTATTCCAATTGAATTTTTATAAAAAATCCATAAAGACCCTGGTTGAACCATGTAAGAAGACTTGAGTCTGAAAGTGTATGTTTTATGTCCGATTTTATTTACATAATTGAAGCAGGATACAGTTTGATGACTTTCAAGTTTCTGACAAAGAGGAAGTTTATCAAGGGTAAATTATACTGTGTAAAAATTTGTTTCTTCTTTAACTTGAGTATTGTCAAGGAAAATAAAGGTCTGGTTATTTTGCACAATTAAGAAAATGATATATCTTAAGGATGCCTTTTGTATCCCTTGCACACTTGACATGTAGGGATCCCTTCTTGTGGTGACATAACTGCCTGTCTGTTACATTATCATTTAGTAACATACAGCAGGTTATATTATAATTTAGTAAAATACAGCAGGTTATATTTTAAAACTCAAAAGTGTTAGTGTTATAGAATAAATTCAAAACATTTGTAAATGAGAAATTGCTCATTATGACCAACATCTCCTTTTGACATTATGTTTTGTTTTCAAATGTCATCTGTTGAATACAAGATTGTTAGAAGGAAAGGGTTAAATGAATTGTATATGGAACAGGAAGGCCTAAAGTCTTACACAATTCCTGCCAAGTTATAATATGGCAATTTACAGTACATGTACAATAAATATATTTTGAAACTTATTAAAGTAGTTACTTTGTTAGACAAACTTCCATTCCCTCAAAGCATTGCGTAATATGTGCCTTCCTAGAAAAAATGTTTTCCACTTTTAGTCATAGGTTATCCTTTCAATTACAGAGATTTTCTATATTTTGACGAATTATATTCACCAATGCAATGTGCAGACAAGAATTAAAAAATGGATGAAAAATGCCTTATTCATCTTAATCAAATAGGTGTTCTCAAAATAACTGACCAGTATTGTGCAAGTGTCAAAACAAAATTCTAATTTGCAGCCGCTTTTAAGTGGGTATAATCCGTATTTGCATGTTATTCAGAAACTCAAACTCAAATTTGATAAATAATAACAATTATAGTTTCATTTATTTAGCAGTGGTCTTTCTTTCTTTCTTTCTCGGGCTTGTCGAATTTCTCTTCCGGTTGTCCTTTCTGTAAATGTCTCCACTCATTTTAGGCTGGATCAATACAGTTATCTGAAAAAATGGTCTGAATAAACCATGGTATGTTTTGTCAGACCTTTCCAAAGTTTTCGCATATCAACATTTTCCTTACTGTCTCGTCCTTTGGGAAGCTTTGAAAGCTAACATCGTCCTTCACATGTTAAAACACCCCCTACCACACAATCTTTGGGCCTTTTCACGTTTTATTCCTCTTTAATTATTCCAAATATATTGATGCGTTCACGATTTACGCTGTCCACATAATGAAAGCCTGCATTGAATTCCTCATTAGTATATCACTTCCGGTATATTTTATTGAAATTCTTTTTATGCCCCCGGAATCTCCGATTCGGTGGGCATATAGTTTTTGGCCTGTCTGTTGGTTGGTTGGTCTGTTGGTCTGTCTGTCTGTCTGCACAAAAAAAACTTTAACCTTGACCACTACTTTTGAACCATAACAGGTACGGCTACCATATTTCACATGTGTATTCCTTGTGACATGACCTTTCTGTCAGTACCAAAATTTTAGACCTTGCGACCTTGACCTTTGACCTAGAGGTTGCCATTCTCGAAAAAAACTTTAACCTTGGCCATTACTTTTGAACCATAACAGATACGGCTACCATATTTCACATGTGTATTCCTTGTGACATGACCTTTCTGTCAGTACCAACATTTTTGACCTTGCGACCTTGACCTTTGACCTAGATGTTGCCATACTAAAAAAAAACTTAACCTTGGCCATTTCTTTTGAACCATAACAGGTACGGCTACCATATTTCACATGTGTATTCCTTGTGACATGACCTTTCTGTCAGTACCAACATTTTTGACCTTGCGACCTAGATGTTGCCATTCTCGAAAAAAACTTTAACCTTGGCCATTACTTTTGAACCATAACAGATACGGCTACCATATTTCACATGTGTATTCCTTGTGACATGACCTTTCTGTCAGTACCAACATTTTTCACCTTGCGACCTTGACCTTGACCTAGATGTTGCCATTCTCGAAAAAAACTTTAACCTTGGCCATTACTTTTGAACCATAACAGGTATGGCTACCATATTTCACATGTCAGTACCAACATTTTTGACCTTGCGACCTTGACCTTTGACCTAGATGTTGCCATTCTCGAAAAAAACTTTAACCTTGGCCATTACTTTTGAACCATAACAGATACGGCTACCATATTTCACATGTGTATTCCTTGTGACATGACCTTTCTGTCAGTACCAACATTTTTGACCTTGCGACCTTTACCTTTGACCTAGATGTTGCCATTCTCAATATTTTTTTTAACCTTCCCCACTTCTTTTGAACAATAACAGGTAATGCTACCATATTTCACATGTGTATACCTTGCGACCTTGACCTTTGACCTAGATGTTGCCATTGGGGGGCATCAGTGTTTCACAAACACATCTTGTTTTTTCGGTAATCACAACCTAGCTTATTTTGAGCCCGGATTTTAAATGCTCATTAAAGTTACTTTTTTGATATTTTTCAATGAAAATTCTTATCACATTAGGTTTACATGACTTTCCCTACATATTTATCAGATATTTGAATGTCATTCTTGGTTTCCTTTATTATCCCCCGCTTTTTCGAAGAAAAAAAGGGGGGTTATTAATTTCGGTTTGTCCGTCCGTCCGTCTGTCCGTCCGTCACACTTCGTTTCCGTGCAATAACTGCCGCAAATGTGAACCGTTTCTTTTCAAACTTGGTTACAAGGTTAAATGCCTTAACGGCTAGGCCAAGTTCGAATATCACTTTCGGCGGACTTTATTTGGTGGAGTTATGGCCCCTTATTTAACAAAATATGTTGTTTCTTGCCGTTTCCGTGCAATAACTGCCACAAATGTGAACCTTTTTTTTTCAAACTTGGTAACAACGTTAAATGCCTTAAGGGCTAGGCCAAGTTCGAATATCACTTTCGGCGGACTTTATTCGGTGGAGTTATGGCCCCTTATTTAACAAAATATGTTGTTTCTTGCCGTTTCCGTGCAATAACTGCCACAAATGTGAACCTTTTTTTTTCAAACTTGGTAACAAGGTTAAATGCCTTAAGGGCTAGGCCAAGTTCGATCATCACTTTCGGCGGACTTTATTCGGTGGAGTTATGGCCCCTTATTTAACAAAAAATGTCGTTTGTTGCTGTTTCCGTGCAATAACTGCCACAAATGTAAACCTTTTTTTTTCAAACTTGGTAACAAGGTTAAATGCCTTTAGGGCTAGGCCAAGTTCGATCATCACTTTCGGCTGACTTTTTTTGGTGTAGTTATGTCCCCTCATTTAACAAAAAATGTCATTTGTTGCTGTTTCCGTGCAATAACTGCCACAAATGTGAACTTTTTTTTTTTCAAACTTGGTAACAAGGTTAAATGCCTTAAGGACTAGGCCAAGTTCGATCGTCACTTTCGGCGGACTATATTCGGTGGAGTTATGGCCCCTTATTTAACAAAAAATGTCGTTTGTTGCTGTTTCCGTGCAATAACTACCATAAATGTGAACCGTTTTTTTTCAAACTTGGTAACAACCTAGGCCAAGTTCGATCCTCACTTTCGGCGGACTTTATTCGGTGGAGTTATAGCCCCTTAATTAACAAAAAATGTCCTTTGTTGCTGTTTCCGTACAATTACTCCCACAAGTGTGAACCTTTTTTGTTCAAACTTGGTAACAAAGTTAAATGCCTTAAGGGCTAGGCCAAGTTCGATCATCGCTTTCGGCGGAGTTATGGCCCCTTGCTTAACAAAAAATGTCGTTTGTTGCCGTTTCCGTGCAATTACTGCCACAAATGTGAACCTTTTTTTTTTTCAAACTTTCTATCAAGGTTAAATGCCTTAACAGCTAGGCCAAGTTCGATCGTCACTTTCGGCGGATTTTATTCCTACAATATTTCCTGCAAGCGGGGGATATAAATTTCATGAATTTGCTTGTTAGGCTTTAATCTTGATCTTCAAAATTTGACAAAGGAGACCTGATAAAGCGTCTTCTAGATATAAAATACCATAATTTATCATTACAAATTTATAACAGTTTAATTTTAAATAACATGCTGCCATCCAAATTTTCAATTATAATTTTCGGTTACGAAACGGCCTATGTTGGTTTGGTTACGGAAGAACTGATATATTCTCAATTACGAAACAGCCGATACATTTTCGGTTACAAAACAGCCAATTTATTTTCGTGTACAAAACAGCCGATTTTATTTGGGGTACGAAACAACCAATTCATTTTCGGGTACAAAACAGCCGATTAATTTTTGGGTATGAAACAGTAACAGTTACGAAACAGCCAAACGTTTTCTGCGTACAAAATGGTTCAGTTACCAAGCTGCAAATTTTATTCGGTTACTAAACAGGTTTAATACTAATCTAAACGACTCTTACTTCTTCAGAACAAGGTTGTCAGTCATTCTTCTCATTAGCTAGTTTGGATGTGAAATTAATTGTGTGTAACTGATTAAATCATAAATGGTTTATTATATAAACTGTGGGTCTTAATTAATGTTTATCGATATGACACGTTTCAACTATCGGATAAACCAACAACGAAGAGATATGATACCTAGTGTATTTGCATTGAAGATTTATAAACTGCAAGCCAGACAAGAAAGAGGATTCAAATGCAATGGATTTACTAATTGACAAAAACCAAAGAGAAATGTTGCCAGCTTGCAACATGTGAACACCAGAGCCTGAAAAGTTATCGCCATTCAATTTCTCAAGTTATTATTTTTTAAATGTTGTATTTTGCGTGCCTTAATGGCTAATATAAGTAATTTATGGTGTTTAGTAAGTTGACCGTTAAAATTTTAAAGAAAAGATGTATAACACTTCTTCGGAAGTCATAAGATGATACATGTATACTCAAGATTTACCAACCTCTAATGATGATAACTATTATTATAGCAAATTATTCTGAATTGCCTGATGATTTCTTATTATTTCTCTTTGCAGTGCATATGTTTCCTTGTGTGAAAGGAACCGAAGTATGGGTAACTCTGCAAAGAACCAAGCCACAACAAACTTTAAGAACACTGTTTCATGCTTCAAAAGATTGTTAGCTCGGCAATTCAATGATCCACAGGTGCAGGCAGAGATCAATAATTATCCCAAACCCTTTAAAATTGTGGAAGGTTCAGGAGGAGAGACATTGATACAGGTAATTCCGAGTTCTCTATTTATTTATAACCCTTTTCAACACACAAGAAATCAACATCAGACGTCACAAAGTTTTCTAAAACTTTACTTGCATTAAGAGAAAGATACATGCAGTGTCAGTGTTTTTTCCTTGCCCAAATTGAGCCCAATCACAATCAAATTTGAAAAGACTACACTTTTTATACCCCCAAGAAACAAAGTTTTGGGGGGGTATATAGGAGTCACTGTGTCGGTCGATCGGTCGGTCGGTCGGAAGCCATATTTTGTCCGGACCATATCTTAACAATGCAACATAGGATTTGAACGAAACTTCATAGGATGCTACAACACATTGAGAGGAAGTGCAGTGTACAGGAACCATAACTCTATTTTATCTAAATACAGAGTTATTGCCCTTTGTTACTTTTTCTTGTCCGGACAATTACTTAATAACTAACAGATGGAATCTAATAAAACTGCATACAATGGTAGAGCATACTCAGAGAAAGTGCAGTGTACAAGAACCATAATTCTAATTTACATAATTACAGAGTTATTGCCCTTTGTTACTTTTTCTTGTTCGTAGAGTCTTGTCTGGAGCATAACTTTAAAACTAATTGTTGGAATTTAATAAAACATCATAGGATGATACAACACATTGAGAGGAAGTGCGGTGTACAGGAACCACAACTCTATTTTACCTTAATACAGATTTATTGCCCTTTGTTACTTTTTCTTGTCCGGAGAATTACCTAATAACTAACAGATGGAATCTAATAACACTACATACAATGGTAGAGCATAATCAGAGGAAGTGCAGTGTACAAGAACCATAACTCTAATTTACATATTTACAGAGTTATTGCCCTTTGTTACTTTTTCTTGTTCGTAGAGTCTTGTCCGGAGCATAACTTTAGAACTAATTCTTGGAATTTATTAAAACTTCATAGGATGATACAACACATTGAGAGGAAGTGCGGTGTACAGGAACCATAACTCTATTTTATCTAAATACAGTGTTATTGCCCTTTGTTACTTTTTCTTGTCCGGAGAATTACTTAATATCTAACAGATGGAATCTAATAAAACTGCATACAATGGTACAGCATAATGAGAGGAAGTGCAGTGTACAAGAACCATAACTCTAATTTACATAATTACATAGTTATTGCCCTTTGATACTTTTTCTTATTCGTAGAGTCTGCATAACTTTAAAACAAATTGTTGGAATTTAATAAAACTTCATAGGATGATACAACACATTGAGAGAAAATGCAGTGTACAGGAACCATAACTCTATTTAATCTAAATACAGAGTTATTGCCCTTTGTTACTTTTTCTTGTCCGGAGAATTACTTAATAACTAACAGATGGAATCTAATAAAGATGCATACAATGGTAGAGCATAATCAGAGGAAGTGCAGTGTACAAGAACCATAACTCTAATTTACATAATTACATAGTTATTGCCCTTTGTTACTTTTTCTTATTCGTAGAGTCTTGTCCAGAGCATAACTTTAAAACAAATTGTTGGAATTTAATAAAACTTCATAGGATGATAGAAAACATTGAGAGGAAGTGCGGTGTATTTTGTTGGTCGGTCGGAAGCCATATTTTGAGTCAAGGTGCTGTTTTGGGGGTATTTATCATCTTCAGTGATAGTTCTAGTTTTCACAAAAGTAGGATGAAATTTCTCAAAATCTGCCTAATATCACATTTTACATGTCACTAATTTTACAATTGAAAAGGCGCTGGCCCTGTACAGAAAATAACTAGAAAAAACACTGGGTGTCCAATCTGGGAATGGAAAAAGAAGTGGGGATTTTTTTTTGAAATTTTTCATTCTTTGTCAAATGTTAAAAAAATTCCCCCTTCCATACACATATTTGGGGGAATATTTGTGAGAATAAGAACAATCCCCCTCCTAAATTGGACAGTGTACATGTACATGATGTCGCAAAATGATGCATACTTCTACAGAATATTTTCAAATTTGTCTAGTTATACCCCCAAAAACAAAGTTTTGGGGGGGTATATAGGAGTCACTGTGTCGGGCTGTTGGTCGGTCGGTCGGAAGCCATATTTTGTCCGGCCTATTTCATACAAACCACTGGGTGGAATTCAATAAAATAAAAAAACAAAGTTTTGGGGGGGTATAATAATTATATAGGAGTCACTGTCGGGCTGTCGGTCGGTCGGAAGCCATATTTTGTCCGGCCTATTTCATACAAACCACTGGGTGGAATTCAATAAAAAATTTACATGAAGCTTCTATACCAAGAGGAGATGTGCATATCCTAAAGGGGTTACAATTGCATCTTATTTTACAGAGTTATGGCCCTTTTACTTATTAAGTAAGCCATATTTTGTCCGGCCTATTTCTTACAAACCACTGGGTGGAATTCAATAAAAAATTTACATGAAGCTTCTATACCAAGAAGAGATGTGCTTATCCTAAAGGGGTTACAATTGCATCTTATTTTACAGAGTTATGGCCCTTTTACTTATTAAGTAAGCCATATTTTGTCTGACCTATTTCTTTCAAACCACTGGGTGGAATTCAATAAAATTTTACATGAAGCTTCTATACCAAGAGGAGATGTGCATACCCAGGTCTTACAATTGCATGTAATTTTACAGAGTTACGGCCCTTTTGTTGGTCGGTCGGAAGCCATATTTTGAATCTAGGTGCTGTTTTGGGGGTATTTATCATCTTCAATGATAGTTCTAGTATATATCTTAAAGAGTTAACCCTTATGATGTCAAATAGCCTGACTAGAACTAGCCTGACCAGAACTTGTGACAATCCTTGATACAAGTGGTTATTGTTTATTACAGAAGTTGATGTATGATATTTTTCCCGACAGCTATGAATAATGAAACTTTGATACTACATTCAATTATAAAGTTTGACCCTCCAACATTTAGACGCTTTCCGATGCATCTGCAGCAGACAACTTATTGAAAACATTGTGTTAAAAAAAAGAAATTGCTCAAAACAAGCAATTTCACCTTATGTCACAATATTTTAAGCTCTTTTCAATTATCAAATTTCCCTTAACCCTTTCCCTCATATAGACGCTTTCTGATGCCTCTACTGCAGACAGCTTTGAAAACATAGTGACAAAATAAGAAATTGCTCAAAAGAAGCTTTCTCCATTCAATAAAAGAGATTTTCTATTTTTTAGCCGGACTGCTCTAGCAATTCCGGTCTATAGATTGGCGATGTCCGACTGTCCGGATGTCTGTCTGTCAACATTTTGGTTAAAGTTTCAGGTTGAGGCAAAATCTCAGCACTGGAAAGGGTTACAAACTTGAATAATATGTCGTATGAGGGAAAGGGTTAAAAGAGATTTTCCATCATTTTGCTTAAATGATTTAAAAGTCATCTGCTGCAGATTTGCTGTATGCGGGAATGGGTTAAAGATAAATGTTTGTCATTTTATAATTTGATTACAGGTACAATACATGGAAGAGCAGCAGCATTTTACACCAGAACAAATCACAGCTATGCTTTTAACAAAGCTTAAAGAAACAGCAGAGATTGGTATGAAAACTAAAGTTGTGGATGTGGTCGTATCAGTAAGTATAATATCACTGTGTCTCTATCAGCTTTTGTTAGAGATATTAAGAAAGGTTGTATTGAAGTTTTCAAGACGTATTGCATTGTTTTAAATAGGGATAAAACCCATGCTTCAAAATGTGTGTTCAACGTTATTTTGACATTTTTTTATGAAAATATGAATGACAGATTGTGTTTTCTGGATTAAATCGAATATCATATTAGCAGACAAGCCAAGCTCTTTAGATGGAAAAGGAGTACATATTATCAGCTTTCTTCCTTGGTTTATTTACAGAATTGAAAAATGCAAAAACATGAAAAGAAATCGTGGAGTAAGACATAGCAGTTACTTTTCTGGCTACGGCGGCGGTCACTTTTACAAATAACTATATGTCGGGAACACCTGCTAGAATTTTTCTTTAACTTTATTAGATGTATTGTTTCGTCATGGTACATCATGCAACGTCAACATTTTCAAGGTCATAGTTTTGGAGACTTTAACCTCAAAACTTAACCTTGGTTATAGTATGGAATTTTTCTGTAACTTCGTCAGATGTATAGTTGGATCATGGAACATCATTTAACGTCAAAATTAAAAAGGTCATAATTTGCCAGAACTTGACCTTGGTTAGGTAACTTCACCTCAAAACTTATATCTCAGAAACCCTGCTGGAATTACTCTGAAACTTTGTCATATGTATTGTTGGGTCATGGAACATTCAAGGTCAAGGTCATAACTTGGCAGAACCTGACCTTGGTTATATCTCAGCAACCCCTGCTGGAATTTTTCTGAAACCTTTGTCAGATATATTTTTTTGTTGGGTAATGTAACAACACAAGGTCATAATTTTGCATAACTTGACCTTGGTTGGGTAACTGAACCTTGGTTATATCTCAGCAACCCTCCTGGAATTGTTCTGAAAATTTGAAATATGTATTGTTGGGTCATGGGATATCATTCAACATCAATATTTTCAAGGTCAATGTCATCATTTTGCAGAACTTTGCCTTGGTTAAGTAACTTGACCTCAAAACTTAACCTTGGTTAACTTTGACTGTAGAGCTTACATTTTTTTATTTAATCTTCATGAAAGTTTATCAAAACATTTGTTTCCATCATTCAACATCAAAATTACCAGGGTCAATGTCATAGTTTGCCAAAACTTAACCTTGGTTAACTTAACCCTGGTTAAGTTACTCAACCTTGATTAACTTTGAGTGTAGAAGCCACATTTTTCATTCATTGTTGATGAAAGTTTATCAAAACATTTATCTCTATCAAATCTCGGTCAATTGTTAGAATAATGCATTGTCAGACACTTACTTTTTTACGTTTTATCGACTTTACTTTTTTTGGCATATTAATACCATTTAATATCTGGTTTTCCTAGAAGGGTGAGACACCCGTGGATAAGGATTTTGGTCAATTGGGTATTTACTCATCATCTTTTCACTTAATTGGGTATTCAGAATTTTAATTTCCACTTACATTTATCAAAGGTTATATGTGCCAGTCCAGCAATGCTGATGCAAGTCTTTAATAGTTTAACTGTTCATAGGAATTGTCATTTATGATTAACATATCTAACTGTCTAAAACTTCTCTCATTCTTGCCCTCTCTGACTCAACACATACCTTATTGTGCTCAGTGCTCGGTGCTTTAATTGTGCCTGGTGATGCTGGAACTCTGAATATTGGCATTGCCTTCATTTGCCCAAACACTCGATAATTTCAACTAAGATTTCATTTCAACACACTGAACACTTCATATTAGTATTTTCATCATTTATGACAAGCCATGGGTACTTTTCAGCCGTCGTGCATCTTTGGTTTGCATACGACAGTGAAAACCTCGTCCAAATACAAGTAACAACGTCTTTTGCACTTAACAGTATGCTATCGATGAGGACATCAATGATGTTTTTGCAGATCACATTGGGTTCGTTCCCTGAATGTTGCAGATAGCCAAAAAACGTGTACATTTGGAAACTTGTCTGTTTTTTCTACCTCGCGTAGCCATATCGAGAGCAAAAATGAGAAGTTTGACTGGTTTACGCATTGTACCTAAAGTTTAGAGAGTAGCGTTAAGACACCACATGTATTTTCAGATAATAATGGATAACTGAATTGTAAACAACTCGTTGAAAGCAGATTTTTTTTTGCAAATCGCTTCGGTTTCGTTCCATTAATGTTGCAGTTAGCTAAAATGCGTGTTTGTTTTGACACTCCTCTGTTTTTTCTACCTCTCATAGCCATTTTGAAAGCGGAAGCAAGATATTTGACTGGTTAACGCTATGTACCTAAAGTAAACCTGTAGTGGAAAGACAACATGTGTATTTTGCAGATAATTATGAATAACCAGTCTGGCCACTCTTACAAAATGTAAACAACTTGGCGAAAAACATTGTTTTGCTTATTGATACACGATTATTTTGAAGTCAAAGTGTAAACCACTTTTCCAATTGCTTTTTGTTGTAAACACCACAATTTTTAAATAATTGCTTTTTCACCGATTTTAATTGCGTATTTACGCAGATACACACCTTATCTGTAACCTTGATAGTCACTTTTTTTTTCTTCTAAGTTGTGAAAGACACTAAACTGCATGGGTATATATATCGGAAAACTTCCTTTGTATTCATTGGTGGCCTGTAACATGTAGAGATTGTTGAGTAATGCAATGATCATACTTTCTCTTCAGAAATGCAATTTTATACAGCTGAATACTTATCTTAACTTGTGTCTAAACACTTCTTAACATAAAGGGTTGATTTATATCAGAAAAAGTAGATTAAATCATAATAACTTATTTATTACTGATTATAGAATAGATATCCAGTTATATTATGAGCCATAAATGAGCTGTGCTGCTGTTAAATTAACCATAGAACATTTTCAATCAGTTAACATCTAGACTGTTCCAACAAGCACATCCTGCATTATATGATTTTGATTTTCACTTTACAATTAAGTCAGAAAACACAAAGAAACCTTTGACATACACTAGGCAGACAGTGTACATTTTTATCAGAATGATACGGTCTCCAGGCAGATCTTTATCTGAACTTTTCGAAGAACTATGCATTTTTTCTCTTGCATCATAGATAGCTTTAATGTGTATTTATATATAAATGGCAATAAGCTCAACCCATTACTTCACACAGACGACATTTGATGCCTGCTGTTGCAGACGACTTTTAAAACATTGCAATACAAGAATTTCTTCTTTTGTCACTATGTTTTCAAAAAGTCGTCTGCTGCAGTGGCGTCTATATGAGGGAAAGTGTGAACATGGTTTCATCCAATAACTTCAAAGCAATGTCTTTTCAGAGAAAGGGTAAATAAAAAATTTAGTTGTATATTTCTGTTGTTTGTTTCAGGTTCCCTCCTTCTACACAGATATTGAACGCCGGTCAATGATTGCTGCATGTCAAACGTCAGGACTTAACTGTTTAAAAATTATGAATGATACAACTGCAGGTTTGTCAATTTGTTAATTTAACTGTACCGGAGTTAATATTTGTAAGGGAGTGGCAGGAACAGTGTCTGAGATAGGTGTATGTAGTTACCCTGTTGTAGGAATCTGGGTAACTTATGATTCAGTTTTGTGTCGGGGTTGACATTCAAAATCCAAACCTGTGGTTAGAATAAGTTGTCAAGTGTTACTTTTTTACGAAGATATTACAATGCCTGAAAATGTGCAAGTATTGTTTTAATCAAGAGTTGGAAGCACTGGGGAGAAGAGTAATAGCTATAAAAAAAAAAAAAAGAGAATTTTTCCTTTTTTCTTCAATATTTCAAAATGTTCTGCTGTTTATGATTCGGTTGGTTATTATGCTGTAAGATTGTAAAAGTTTGTGAGTGTTAAATTTTACCAGCTCAAAGCGAAGTCTCAGAACAGAGGGGGAAATACAAGACAGATTTTTATGCATCTGCAGCAGACTACTTTTGCCTTGCTTTTGTTTTTAACTCAACTCAATAATTATACCATCATTTGATGAGACTTTCCTCACTTTATTTCAAGATGTTTTTAAAGTCACAGCCGCAGTCTGGAAATTTGTTGTATATTGGGATGGGTTAACATTTATATATTTGTTTTAATTAGATGATTTTATTAAAGCATGCAATGGCTGTCATATTAAATCATAGACGTTGTTAATAGATATTTTATACATATTTTTGAAAAAAATAAATTTGACAATTTAGTGGGACAGCCCTTGTAACTGTTTGTGAATACAAGTTAAGATGCAGAGACACTGCAAGGTCTTCATCTTTTGTTTAATAGTCATATTAATCATTTAATAGCAAGTTGAGTAGAAGTAACAAAACCTTTTATGTCAGGTTTTTAGATCACCTAGAGCCAAAGGCTCAAGGTGAGCTATTCTGATCACTCTGTGTCCGTCGTCCGTCGTTAACTTTTAGCTTTAAACATCATCTCCCCCTGAACCGCAAGAACAATTTCCACCAAACATCACAGGAATGTTCCTTTGGTGGTCCTCTTTCAAAATTGTTCAAAGATTTAAATTTCATTGAGAACTTTGGTTGCTGCGGCATCAGAAAGGGGACAAAATGTCCAAACTTTAAAAATCTTAAATACAATTTGGTAGAAATGTTCCTTGGGTGACCCTCTATAAAAATTGTTCAAGCCATACTGATTGGTCGAAAAACATGGCAGTCAGGCGGCATCAAAAAAGGGGCAAAATGACAATACTTTAATAAAGCATCCTTATAAAAGTGCTTGTCTGATTTAAAGATAGTTTTGTAGAAATGTTCTTTCATTGATCATCTACATACTTTGTCAAGCCATATTGATTTGTTGAAAGGCATAGCAACCAAGCAGCATCAGAAAAGGAGTAATTAAACTTTTTGCTTCAAATGACATATGGTTATTAGATTTATGGTCTAAGGGAGGTAACACTTGGCAGAGTATTATGCAAGGGTTGTCTTCAACAGGAAGTGGATAGTTTTAAAAAATCGCAACATTTCTGGTCTCAACAGCAGATGGAAATAAAAGTTTGTTATTGAAAGTGAACAAGTAATTATGACATGATTTGTCATGGACATGAATGTTCTTTTGTTGATCCTCTTTCAAAATTGTGCAAAGACTTGCATTCTATGTAAAACTTTGGTTGCTGCAGCATCAGAACATGAGTAAAACGACCAAACTTTAATATCCTTTTCCTCCATAATCTGCTTGTCAGACTCCAAGATAATTCAGTAGAAAGAATCCTTAAGTGACCCTCTAAAAAAACTGTTCAAGCCATATTGGTTTATATTAAAAACAGATCAAGAAAGGTGCAAAATGACAAAAACTTAATAATTCAATTCTAATTGAAGTTCTTGTTAGATTTCAAGTAAGTGACCTTTACTTATAAGCTGTTTCTTGAGAAGTGTTCACTCCTTGAAGTTCTAATTGCACTCCTTGATCTTTTTCCCAGATATTTCTACTAATTTACTATCAATCAGGTGATCAATTTAAAGTCATCTTGGCCCTCTTGTTTCAATTGACATGGCTTGTTTAGATTACAAGGTACATTCATCAAATGTTCTGTTTCAGTGGCCCTTGCATATGGTATATACAAACAGGACCTGCCTGAAGAGAAAGAAAAGCCCAGAATTGTTATATTTGTAGATGTTGGTTATAGTTCCCTTCAAGTTTCTGCAGCTTCTTTTAATAAAGGAAAGCTTAAGGTATGGTACAATACTACTGTGAGCTATTTTTTTCCAAAAACAGTTATAAAGTTTACACAGCCTGCGGGTGGATGGGATATTGGTCAGATGTCCTTCAGTCTGTAGCCATATCCAGGCCATGAATGCAGGTACTTTATTAAAACTTTGAGGAATGCCTCCGGAACGCCAGATTAATATCTCCTTGAAATTATATTGTATGATACTATATATCATATTTTGAGGTTCAACTTTTTGTGTGCAACACTGACATCGAATTTAAGAAAATTATGTCTCTTTCTTTACTAAGAAAATTCTGATTTAAATTATTTGTTTTCTTTTTTTAAGAATAATTTAATAATATTTATTTTGTGTTAATGAACGTGGCTTTGACTTATTAAGTTTAATAAGTACAGTACTTAACCAATGACACTAATATGCGTTTTATTTAACCCTTTCCCCACATACACCAATTCCGCAGCAGACGACTTAGAAAACATTAACAAAAACCTGAAATAATCCCCATGAAAGATAGCTTAATTGTTAAATAAAGTTGAAAACATTTTTACCAAAGGAGAAATTGCTCATCAAAGAGCAATTTCACCTTTGGCCATTATGTTTTTAAAAGTCATCTGCTGCTATTGCGTCAAAATGTGTCTGCAGGTGGAAAAGGGTTAAGTGAAGTAAATAATTTTTTCTCACAACACAAATTAAAACAATTGCTTGATACATATATTAATTGCTAATCAGTATGCAACACTCTTAAATAAATTGCTTTATGTGACATTTTTTGCAAAAACCCAGCATACCTGTAACGCTGCTTGATTCACAAATTGTAAGTCATGAAATTACCCTCTTTGTCATAATTGTGATTGGTTTTTTCATCGGCTATTTTGGAAAACACGCCAATGTAAATATTTCCTGACAGATCTATAAAAGAAATGTATCCAAAAGTGAAACAGATATTCAGACAGCCATTCAGAAAAGATCTTTTATAAATTTATTCAGTACCTAGCATCAAGGAAGCTTTTGGTCTTTTAACTCATAAAAATACAGATCGGACCATGAGGTTCACATTCCCTTGACCTTTGGCATTTCCTTACTCAAATGCAACAATGATCTCACCTAGACAAAAGAATTGTGAGCATATTTTTTTTATAGGTCACTGTTTCAATATTTTGTCATTTGCAGAACACTGAATAGCTGTAGAATAAAGTATCTTATCATTTATACATAAACCCTTGAAGATGATGTTTGAAGCACACTCCTTCCTGCTTATTAAACCAGTTGAAAGGAACAAACACTATAAGGGAGCAGGAAAAGTTAGGTTGTCACTTTTCAATTATTTTCTCAAATTAGGTATTAGCCGTAGCCTCAGATCCAAGCATTGGAGGGCGTGATTTTGATAAACTATTGGTGGACCATTTTATAAAAGAATGGAAGACACAGTACAAGATAGATGTAATGACGAAACCGAAGGCCTATATCAGACTGGCACAAGAATGTGAGAAACTGAAAAAATTGATGAGTGCCAATTCTCAAGCAATTCCAATCAATATAGAATGCTTCATGGATGATAAGGATGTTCGTGGGAAAATGGAAAGGTAAGTCTGACAGAAAATGCATCTGTCGCTTACACATTTTGAAAACGTTGTGACAAAAGAAAAATTGCTCATAATCCTTTTGCCACCATATTTTCAGCTGCTCTCAATAAATCATTTATTTCACTTTCATTTATAGAGATTTTTTCTATATTTTTGCCTAGATGTTTTTCAATTATTGTCTGTTGCAGATTTGTAATCAGATAGTTATATTATCCAGTGACTACCAACTTTAGATAATAATCTGAATGCCTTGCACATAGGCACATTTTATTCCATTGGTTGTAAATGAATGAATCTGATCTCATGGTAGGCACATAGGGATTACTTTTTTTTTGGTCCGGCGTCTGTCTGTCACACTTTCAATGAGCAGGTGCAGGTTACACATGTGCTCCGCGGAGCACTCCATTCTAGTTCTTTTTTCAGATTCAAAATTATGTCAACAGGCTTGAGAAATATTTTTGATCAAATTTGCTTCTGATGCTCTTTCTATATATTTAATTACTTTACTGTTTCTGTCAAGTGTTCCTTGATACATAATCATTGAGAAAACCTCAACAAATTACATAAAGAAGATTTTTTATTTTTCACAGAACTCAATTTGTAGAAATGGCATCATCGTTGTTACAAAAAACAGAGGCTGTATTCAAAAAAATACTAGCTGTAGCAAGTAAGTAGATGTCTTCAAACATTTTTTATTTTGTTATGATTATTCCTTTCCCACTTAGATACAACAAATCTGCAGCATACCATTTTGAAACCATCTTGATCAAAATATGGAAAATCACTTGGTATGAAAATTTTGTTTCAGAAAAGAGTTGAAAACATTGTGGTTTCACTTGTTTTGTTATAGTTACTGGTCTTGGCAGTTGAAACATGTTTCTTTTGAAAATGAATGTAGAAACTTAATATTTATAATATAACTATTGTTAACAATTTCTCCATAGATATAGATTTCAAGTATTCAAATTGTTGTTTTGACATTTTTTGCAGAGCTTTCTCCAGATGATATTTATTCTGTTGAAGTTGTTGGGGGTTCAAGCCGTATACCTAGTATCAAAGAATTAGTTACCAAAGTGTTTTTAAAAGAACCTAGTACAACTTTAAATTCTGATGAGGCAGTCGCTAAAGGATGTGCCCTTCAGGTAATACTGGTTTACCTTTTCTATTAGACTTTTTAAGAATAACATAAAAAGCTCAAATTTCTCCTTTTCTCACAACACTTTATAGACTGACTTAAAATTGGACTTGTATTTGTCAAAGTTTTCTGTATTTTTTATCAATTGATGATTTTGCAGCTGGTGACTTATTAAATTCATATAGAGTAAGCAATTATGAAAAGTGTTGTCTCTTTTGCTCTTCAAATTGTGGTTGTAGTATGTGAAGAGAAATGTTCAAGGTTGGTACATGTACCATTTCACATTGAAGACTTTCAGTATTTAATACCTTACTTTCATAGCATTTATGCAGCCATTAAAAGTATCGAGGATTTTGTCTCAAAATATGCTAAAATCTAATGGTTTGTCACAACAGAAACCTTTTTGGATTTGAAGTCAAACTTTTATAAATGTGATTCATCTCAACCTGATAAGCACTTGTTTCTGATCATATTGTTCTTAGCCATCACATCTCAAACATCATCAAAGTAAAATAACATATAGCAATTTTCAATATTCTGACGTAATAAAATATGGTGTTTTTTATTACAGTGTGCAATTCTGTCGCCAACATTCCGTGTTCGAGATTTCTCAATAGCAGATTGTCAACCATACCCAATCACACTCTCATGGCAAGGAGGTGGTTTAGAGGAAGACTCGTAAGTAAAACCTAACCCTTTCCCACATACAAGAAAACGGCAGTAGACAACTTTAAAAGTATATTAACAAACAAATGATAAAACTTGATGAAAGTCAAAGTATTGCATAGAGTTAAAAACATTATGGAAAAAGAGAATTTCCTCATTATATCCAGATTCTCCTTTGCGAACTGCATCTACAGGTTGGAAAAAAAGGATAAATGAAGTAGGAAATGCTGGTAATATAATCCTTTTGAAGAATTAACTTGCTTCCTTACCCAAAATTGACTTCAGATGTCTTAATATTAGAGGCGTCCACCCTTATACAATTTGGATAATGCCATTTCGCTCAAATCAATTAATTATTCAACATAATGACCAAGAAAAAGGGCAGGTTCGCATATTTATGTCTCCCCGCCCAGACCTTTGACTTGGTAGACAAAAGGAAAATTGTCTGATGGACTTGTGGTAATAGGTAGAGATGTGACAAGATTATTATTTTGCATGAAACGACTTGAGCGTTAGAATTTTAGCATAAAAAACTTTTATACCATGTGGCATGTCTTTTCATATAGTTGGAGAAATTTGTATTTTATTGTATGTAAAAACCACTGAATTGTGAATGACTTGTTATTTACATCCAGATCTTTAGAAGTGTTCCCTGAATTCCATCAAACTCCCTTTTCCAAGATGTTGACTTTCTACAGATCAGAACCATTTTCGCTGGAAGCTAGATATTCAAATCCTTCACAGGTCCCTATCAAGGAAACTGGTTTGGGTGAGTAATAATATTCATTTGCATGATCAACATGTTTGTTTAACCCTTTCCCACATAGAGACGCTTTCTGACGCCTCTGCAGCAGACAACTTTTGAAAGCTTAGTTACAAAAGAAGGAATTGCTCAAAACGAGCAAATTTTATTCTCCTTTTGACACAATATTCAATAATCATACAATCATTTATAAATATTTTATATATTTTGGACTTAATAATTTCAAATTCTTCTGCTGCAGATTTGTTGTTTTGTATTGACTTATTGCAAATAAAATTCTGTTCTGTTCTCTATGTTGGAAAGGGATAAATTACATATTCTGCATCTTCTAGCGTTAAGAGATTTAGTAGATTAAAGTTGAATAAAATGATAAGATCTGTAGCATGAAAAAAGATTATGTTGATGAATATAAAAAAATATGAAGTGTCTTTTTTAGAATCTTTTTCTAGTAGTATTCCAAGGAGATTTTCATTACAATTACCTTTGAGGAATGCACCATGGTTTAATTTGGTTAGCGTCGCAGATTTGCAACCAGGCGTACGAGGTTGGATCCCTTGCGATGGTCATGGTGGAGTGCCCTTGGGCAAGGCACATTTCCTAGCTTAATACTGGTTTGTTTACCCAGGGATCATGAAATAGTGAACTGTCGCTGTGATATAACTTCAATAATGTTGAAAACAGCATAAAACCCCCAAGTTAACAATACAAAGCCATTTTCTTTGCTGGATTGCAGTTTTGTGTCAGACAGATTCCGGCAGGCTGCAGTAATCCTCTTCCCCCATCTACAAATCAGCAGCAGATGATGTATTATTAATACAATAAATATATTTGTACATTTTGTTTGTAGGAATGTACAACATCACAAACGTTCAACCACAGGCTAATGGAGACAGCTCCAAAGTGAAGGTGAAAGTACGGGTGAATAGTCATGGTATCTTTACTGTTCAGTCTGCCAGTATGATAGAAAAACTGGATGGCAAGGCCGAGGATCAGGAACCAGAATCCATGGAAACAGAAAATGGGAAAGATGAAACGAAACCAGATGTATGTACTTTACCTGTATATAATTGACTCAAATTCAAAATTGTCACAGAAAAAAAGATTTGAACAAAATGGTTTTACACTGTTAAATTGTTTTCTTAGCCACATCTGTTTTACATGTAGTAATTGAATCATTCTAAAGTCTCATGGGAAATGGTTTCAACAAAGATAAATGAATGTTCATAAATGTATAACCTTATTATAAACCCTTTTCCACATACAACAAATCTGCAGCAGACGACTTTGAAAACATGGTGACAAAAACTGAAAAATCTCCATAAAAGATAGCTTAATTGTTAAATAAAGTTGAAAACATTGTGGCCTACAATGTTTTCAAAAGTGATCTGCTGCTATTGCGTCAAAATGCGTCTGCAGGTGGGAAAGGGAAAGGTCGGCTTTAATGTGGCATGACGGGTATTACAATGTACTTGTTACATAAAACTAAACTTAACGAGATAAATGTGCCACTTGTCTGTCTGTCCGTCACACTTTGTATTTTGTACCAGTTATTGGCCAAAAAAATGTGTGAGATAAATTAAAAAAAGGAAATTGGTTTTCCTACAATGATTTCAGCTTTGTATCAAAGTTGATAAAGTCTTAATATTTCGGTAATATGGATTGTTTTCTTGTGATGGTTTCTTATTAGCAAAATCTTGGAAACTTCATATCAGAATAAGGATATCATAAAAACATGATTGTATAATTATGTAAAGAAGAGAAGAGTTGATAGAAATAAATATGATTTTGTCTTTTACACCAACAGCAAATGGAGACGGATCAATCTTCTACCAATGGGGACCAAACTAAGGGTGAGGAAAAACCAGCTGAAGATGCTGAAATGAAGGAAGAGAAATCAGAGGAAAAGTCAGACAAAAAGGTAACAGCAATTTCAAATACATATAATACTGCTGCTGAACCCAAGGGCAACCAAATTATTCTCTATATACCACCTTTTCTCTGAAGTCATTAAATGACTTTATTAAGAACTGTACACTCACTGACCAAATCTTCCCATGTTAAGCTTTACCCTTTCTAACTTACAGACACATTCTGTTTAATCTGCAGCAAACAACTTATGAAAACATGACAGAAGGAGAATTGCTCATAATGAGCAATTCCTTCTTTTACCTCAACTATTCAGTTATTCAACTTTCATAGATATGTATATACATCAGGCCTCCAGAAGACCAAAATTCTGCCGGTCTGGACTGTTTTTTAAATCGCTAGACCTATTTCAATCCTAAAACTTGTAAAAATCGGTCCAGATATTTATAAAATTTCACTAATACCTACGCTTTATGTCACTGTGTAAATGAAAAACCAATAAAATCCTAGTACAGTTCACAAGGTCTTTGTTTCTAAATGGTTGGTTACCCTTCGAGAGAGTCACTTACCGTGACGTAAACAAGATAAGCTGTCCAATAATCAGTCAAGGAGAGTGACAATTGTGTTATGTAATTGCTCCCTTCTGTTTGATAGATAATGTAACTTGAAATTATTGTGGCAAAAATATTTGTTGTCTACTGTAGAGGCGCCAAAAAGCGCTTGTATGTTGTAAAGTGTAAAAGACCCATTTCAGGTTTTTAATTCTTTACTTCATTTGTACCCTAACTTGGACAACTCTTTTAGGTATCAACTTCATAAGGTAATGATAGAGAAATTGTTGGAAACGACCAGTTTTCTCTCGTTTATATCCCAGCTAGGTCAACATTCTATCTGGCATTTGACAAAAGTTACTGTGACAAGTGTCGTTTGTCCACTAATGGGCTATCAGTCTATGTGGAAAAGCAGCCAGTTGCTTGAGAAGTACTGGTGTGAGAAGGCCAGGAAACACATAAGTAGGTGAACTGGGTGCCATGATAATACAGAAAAATTTATGAAATAGTGTTAAACCCAAAGCAATCAATAAATCCTGATTATGTATGACTATTAAAGTGAAACTCAAATGGTTTTCAATCATATTTGTTTCAGGAGGAAGAGGATGGTAAAAAATCCCCTGAAAAGAAAGACAAGAAGAAGAAACCCTCAAGCAAAAGTATTGACTTACCTGTAGAGAGTCTAGTTAGCCATTATTCAAAAGAAGTTATTGATAGATTCACAGAAAAGGAGGTAAGTAACAATTTGACTTAATTTTAAATTTATTAACTGGTAAAAGGTGCTTTTAATTATAGTTTTTTCAATATTCTGACTGTTCGTAAGACCAGTTTCTTGTTTATGTTATGTGTATGAAAGTTTGGAAACGAAATTTATGTTCTTGAATATGACCTAGCTAATATAATTTGAAGTAAAAGTTCAACTTCTTTAGACAGCTGTAAAACTGGGTCAGCCAATCTAAGATTTATATAATACCTATTAATTTTTTATTTAGGTGGCACTGGGTCATTATGCCTAGACTGCCTATGAACTTAATGATTCTATGTTGATCTTGCAATTTCCTTGTACCATTGCTGTGATGTACAAGCTAGAGTGTCTATCTTGTGAGTGGGAGACAATGGTTGGATGCCCAATAGGGTCATATCAAAGTTTTATAATGGTAGTAATTGCTTCCCTTGGGGTTCAGAGTTGTGGGTTTAGCATTACTTTGATGTATAAGTGTAAGGATAAATAATACCAGTAGTACTGGTAAATTACACAGGACATGCCCTTATATAACAGTAAAACACCATTCCCATGACTGATAGATATACCAATTAACACTACATTTTTATGTAAACTGACCTTGTAATGAATTCATCATGTGACAGTTCATAATAAAACAGACTTGACCTATTAGTTAATCACATCTGCACTAAAGATGAAGGTGCAGTTTTCTAATTTTAAAATGTTTGAGATGTACTATTTTATGAATTATAGTGCCAGATGATCATGCAAGATAGGTTAGAGAAGGAGAGATTGGATGCCAAGAATGCTGTTGAGGAATATGTGTATGATATGAGAGACAAACTGTGTGGGCCTTTTGAAGAGTTCTGCAAGGAAGAGGTGAGTTTCACTAACATTTGATGCCAAGCTGTAAATAAGGAGCGTATTTCATGTTTTAAAATGCTTATTTGACCTTTAAAGGCGTACTAGCACTTAAAAAGTTTACAAACCAATACATCATATAGGTAAACCGAGGTTCTATATATACATGGCAATTAAAACACCCCTTCTTTATCTCCGCATGCCACATGCGAATTTTACATGAGTGACATGATTACTGTTGTATTTTTAGCTCACCTGTGCACGAAGTGCTCAGGGCGAGTTATTGTGATCGCCCTATGTCCGGCGTCCGGCGTCCGTCAACATTTTCTCCTCTGTAACCGGTGGGTCAACTGGGATGAAACTTCACAGAAAGCATCCTCTCAATGTCCTCACCAGAATTCCTTAAAATCTTTGGGATCCATGCAGAATTCTGGTTTCCATGGCAACGAAATGAAAAAAACTTCAAAATTCTTAAAAAATCTTCTCCTCCGAAAGTGTCTGGCCGATTTTCAAATTATTTTGTAGAAATGATCCTTGGGTGACCCTCTATCAGATTCCTTCAAGCCATGTTGATTGGTCGAAAAACATGGCCGCCAGGGGGGGGGGGGGCTATTTTGCCTTATATGGCTATAGTGCAAACTTAAAAAATCTTCTCCTCCAAAAGTGTCAGGCCAATTTTCAAATAATTTTGTAGAAATGTTCCTTGGGTGACCCTCTATCAGATTCCTTCAAGCCATGTTGATTGGTTGAAAAACATGGCCGCCAGGGGGCGGGGCTATTTTGCCTTTTATGGTTATAGTGAAAACTTAAAAAATCTTCAACATCTTCTGCTCAGTAACCAGTGGGTCAATTGGGATGAAACTTCACAGAAAGCATCCTCTCAATGACCTCACCAGAATTCCTTCAAATTATTGGGATCCATGCAGAATTCTGGTTTCCATGGCAACGAAACGAAAAAAACTTCAATATTCTTCTCCTCCCAAATTGGTTGGCAGATTTTGAACTTATTTTGTAGAAATGTTCCTTGGGTGACTCTCTATCAGATTCCTTGAAGCCATGTTGATTGGTCGAATAACATGGCCGCCAGGGGGGCGGGGCTTTTTTGCCTTAATTACGGCTATAGTGAAAACTTAAAAAATCTTCTCCTCCAAAAGTGTCTGGCTGATTTTCAAATAATTTTGTAGAAATGTTCCTTGGATGACCCTCTATCAGATTCCTTTAAGCCATGTTGATTGGTCAAAAATTATGGCCGCCAGGGGGGGGGGGGGGGGGGGGCTATTTTGCCGTATATAGCTATAGTGCAAACTTAAAAAATCTTCTTCTCCAAAAGTGTCAGGCCGATTTTCAAATAATTTTGTAGAAATGTTCCTTGGATGACCCTCTATCAGATTCCTTCAAGCCATGTTGATTGGTCAAAAAACATGGCCACAAGGGGTCGGGGCTATTTTGCCTTTTATGGCTATAGTGAAAACTTTAAAAATCTTCAGATTCCTTCAAGCCAAGTCGATTGGTCGGAAACTATGTCCGCCAGATGGCGGGGCTTATATAGCTAAAGTGAAAAAAAAAATCAGGTGAGCGATTCCAGGGCCATCATGGCCCTCTTGTTTTAAACATACCTTAAAAAGCTGGCAGCAATTCAACAGTTTGTTTACCTTGTGGTAGTTAGATACATCTATTACAGAAAAAGTAACAATAATGCTGTTAAGGTTTGTACGTTTTCAAGTTTGCTTTTAATTGCCATGTATATATAGAACCTCCGTTTACATATTTTTTTAAGCGCTAGTATGCCTTTAAACTATGTTGTGTGTCCTCTCATTGATGAATTAGGGTTTGAATAGGAAATAAAAGAGATATTTTTATTTAAATCTAGATGTATGATTTAACCCTTCTCTGGTACTTTTGACATCTCATCTGCAGATGATTATTGAAACTATGGGAGAGAAAAGATATTTTTAAGAATTAGCAATTTCTCTTTTTCCTTCAGAGTCTAGAACTGCCTAGGTATCTATATTATACTTCAAAAATGCTAATGTCACATTTTCTTCATGGGATACTTTAAAATTGGAGTTAAAATGTAGGATATTCCATATGTAAGGGTTAATATTGTTTAATTTGCTTGCTGGCAGGCAACACATGTATTCCTACAAACAATTTTGATTTGCTCTTAAAACAAAGTTTGCGAGGGGATATAGTAACGGGATTGTTTGTTTGTTTGTTCGTTCATTCGTTTGCGTGCATCCGTCCGTAACAACCTTGTGACCACTCTACACTAAACATCTTTCAACCGATCTTATCCAAACTTGGTATACAGTTAGTATATGGCAAGGTCTAGAAGACTATTTATTTTCAAAGTCATAGGTTAAAGGTCAAGGTCAAAATTGGACTTTGACTATTTTCCCATATCAACAACCTTGTGACCACTCGACACTAAACATCCTTTGACCGATCTTTACCAAACTTGGTATACAGTTAGTATATGGCAAGGTCTAGAAGCCTATTTTTTTTCAACCTTGTGACCACTCTACACTGATCATCTCGTGGCAGACCAAACTTGGCATACATTTAGTATATGGTAAGATCTAGAAGCCTATTGATTGTAAATGTCAACGGGCAAAGGCAGAGACAAGGACAAAATACACTAACTTCTCTGGTACATAACAGTAATGTAATTGGCCATATTTTTAGCCATATTTTTAAATTGAATACTGAGGGGATGCATCCGCTTTGCGGTGCTCTTGTTAATATATTCTGTTAAGGGAAAACCCTCCCAAACATAGACAAAAATACACCTTAAGCTATGTTTGTATAAGTATTTCATTATGGAATTGATCTTGCCCGAGTGGTTAGCGTCGGGGATTTAGAACAAGGCACACCAGGTTGATCCCCAGTCATCGCGATCATGGTGGAGTGCCCTTGGGCAAGGCACATTTCCTAGACTAGTACTAGTTTGTTTATCCAGGGATCATGAAAAAGGGAACTGTCGCTGTGATATTACTGAAACAATCTTGATAATGGTGTAAAACCTCAATAAAACAAACTATTTAATTAGCTAGAAAGTCTAGTGAACAATTCCCCTTATACAGATGAAACATATTTTCTGAAATTGTTCAAATTTAACAACTTATCCTTCAACCTGTATCAATTTAAACTCTGACAATTAAATTGTAATACCAGTTTTCCAGATTTTACATTATCTTAGTAGACAACTCTAAAAATGTTATATCAGGTAAACAGTTTATATGTCTATTTACAGGACAGGGAACAATTTAACAAGCTTCTGGGTGATACAGAAGACTGGCTTTATGAAGATGGGGAAAACGAGAATAAACAGGTCTACCTGGACAAACTGGCTGATTTAAGGGTATGTCTGAATTCTGTGTCTTTTGGAACCCTTTCCCACTTCCAGACAAGTTTTGAGGCTTATGTAGAAAGACAAGTTTTGAAAACGTTGTGACAAAAGGCATTTGCAACAATTGTTGTCAACTCGCTTTTATAAAAAAAAAAAATTGTCTGTTAAAAGAGGCTTCATTTATTTGGTAAGGAGTTTTTATAGCCTTTTTCTGCAGATTTGGTGTTAGTGGGAAAGGGTAAATGACCAAGTTATGTGCTCTTTTAGCCATTTCAAGGCCAATTTTATGAATATCAAGATATAAATGTTGAGTTTGGGCAGCCAATTTAACAGAGCCCAAACATTTATATACTGCACCGTCTTCACTAGCTACATTACGTCAACAGTAGAATTGTACATGTCATAAAGGATGTGTGTCGTTGAAACTTAAAAATACTAAGAATTTTCCTAACCTATTGACTGTTGGAACTGACTTTTTGAGGCCCGCCCTGTGTCACCAGTATAGAGCAAGGCCTGTAGGCGCATCTGCACTTTCTGACTATATAAAATAGTCAATTTATGAGACGATGTTATAAAATTTGAAAAAAGTAAGGACTGAAGTTTGCCGCCCTTTCCAGGAATCCGCTGTGGTCGAGTGGTTAGCGTCGGGGATTTCGAAACCGGGTGTCCCGGGTTCGATCCCCAGTCGCGGCACTATGGTCATGGTGGAGTGCCCTTGGGCAAGGCACATTTTCTAGCCTAGTACTGGTTTGTTTACCCAGGGATCATGAATAATTAAATTTAATTGCGCGCTAAATGACCTTAGCTGTCGATGCGCCATAAAACAATATACATTCATTCATTGCCGCCCTTTCCAAAATGAAACAACTTTGAAATGATGTAAGCAAAAGTATTGAAAATCTCCATAGATGAATCTGTAATTTTTGGAATACAGTTAAATCATTGTAGCAAAAGGAGAAATTGCCAATTATGTGAAAAAGGTTTAAATTCATATTTGCTAATCTTGATGATAAATAGGTGTGTCTTTTTTACTGTAATTCAGATCTTACTCAACAACATTGACATGTTCCTCTTCTTTGTGCAAATATGTATGCTTTTAATCAAGACTGTCAATCCAGAGTTCTTGGGTTCAAATCCCTGTCCCTGTTTTGGATTTTTCTGAGGTGCTTTAAGTGTCTCCAAATCTACTAGAGGTCAAGTACTTGTCCTTTCCAGGAAAAAGTGTCTTGCATGTATCAGTGCTATACACGGATCTTGTTAAAGAACCATGGGGTCTTTTTGGAAAGAGCTAGGGTATCGCATGCGGACTGCCTTTATCTAACCGTCTCTTGAGCTTATCTGCACCAGTCAGATGCTTGTTCATGATAAAGTGTACGCTATCAAATGGGCTTATAGAAGATAAAAAGATTATGCTCAATCAGAACAATTGGTCTCTATAATTCCATTACATGGCATGCATTTTCACCAAATTTTGTTGTTGTTTTAATTTGGAAAATATACAAATATTGTACAGTTCAACCCTTTCCACATATATATAGATTTATTTTGATGCATCTGGAGCAGAGACAATGTACTTGTTTTGATAATTACACTTTCATTAAAGAGATTTTCCATTTCTTTGGGGGGATCAAATACATGCATATTGTCATGTGCAGTTCAGACAGGACAGATTAAAATGCTGTATTGTACACATGTAAAATACAGTTGTGTGATGTCAAACAGTTCATGGAATACTTTCAGCGAGGTTCCTATTTTGAATCTGCTCTACAAAGTAAAATATGCAGCCAACCAATATTATTTGGCAAACTCACAAATAAAGATGGGTGTTAGTAATTTTCTACCACAAAACAATGACAATTTAATTTGAAGATGTTATTGGGAGGGGCCTATGTATTAAGAGTACATTATATGGAGTGTGGCCTAAGTATTGTAGTTAATATTCATCCGCCATTCATACTCTTCATATCACGTTTAAAAAAATGTGATCTCAATAAAAAAATAAATTGAATCTAAATATTCGTTACTTTTTTCATACATAATAGATTGTAGGTATATCATTAAAGGACAATTACATTACAGGAGCGATAAATGGGTAATATTGCACAACTCGTAGCGTGGGAAAATTGATATCTTACTAGACCTTCTGTCTCGTAAGATATCGGTCGTTGTACAATACGAACCAATTTATCGCTCCTGCAATGTAATATTCTGTATGTAGTATGTATGTCATAATGATAAATAAATTTTCATAACTGTAAGGATGAGGTTAATGTTGTTGAGTTGTACAACTATCAAAACATTTATAATATAATGAAAAATGATTCATAAAATCACAAAAGAACACAATTATACAATTATTGAATTCTTGTTTACAGAAATTTGGTGATCCTATTACTACTCGACAAAAGGAATCCATAGAACGACCATCTGCTTTTGATCATTTAGGAGCAGCTCTACAGACTGTGAGAAAGTTTATTACTGCCTTCGAAGCCAAGGATGAGAAATATGCTCACTTAGAAAAATCGGACATTGAGAAAGTGAACAAATGTTTGAAAGAAAAGAATGAATGGTTTGAGAAACAAATGAATGCACAGAACGCTTTGAAAAAGTACCAGAACCCAGCAGTGCTCTCTACACAGATTTTACAGACCAAGCAGGTAGGTGTTTCAGAAGCAAAGACTTTAAAAATGGAAGTAATGACTGCCCTTCATGGCGCTTAGGGTTGTGGGGTCAGCATAACGTCTGACTGGCTGGTATCAGGACAATTGGACCAGTAATACCAGTAGCTTACCCAGGAAATGCTGTGATATAACTGAAAAATTTTTGAAAGCTGCTTAAAGCACATAATAATCAATTATTAGAAGCAAGTTGTTGTCACAACCATTAGGTGAAATGTTCAATTGTCATGAACACATGAAATCTACCTGCGCATGTCACATGATGTGGGTGTTGGGAATAATTGCCTATGACTTTGCTGCATCACAGATGTAAATTTTGTTTGTTTGTCCATACAGACAACAAAGCTTGACTGTGTCTTGGCAGGTTATGCTGGCTCTTATTCATCATCATAAGTGGACTATAAACTGGCAGGGTCATCACTTGACCCTACATTTTGCTCCAGTTAATGAGTTATGGCCTTTTTTTTCAACTTGGGGAGTTTAAGACAATTTTTGCATTTAGGTTCACTTTTCTCCTAGTCTTTACAAGTTATGACTATAGAACTTACTGCACTTCTTTTTTTAACATCATACAGCTTTTCTATATATTGCTGAACTTGGTAGATTAAAAATTGAAGCTGAAACTTTTAAATAAATTATTTTCTAGTCATTGGAATCCACCTGTAACCCTATTATCAGCAAACCCAAGCCTAAACCAAAGGAAGAACCACCAAAGGAAGAACCACCCAAGGAGACGGAAAAAGATGCCAAGAAAGATGCTCCCGCAGAACAGAAAGAAAATGCAGAAAACATGGAGAAAGCTTCAGGGGATGGCAAGAAAGAAGGTTCTAATCCACCCCAATCTGAGATGGATGTAGATTGATGAATTTCATTGACTAGTACATCCCTTCATTAATTAACCTTTGGACAACTTGAACCGATGTTGTGAAGCCAGTGTCACCAGTATTGAGACAGTCTAGCTGGTGCATATGCGTCACCTGACCAGGCTATATGCTTTTGGCTGCTCAACTCATCATTTTTATCTTGGTATCTCTATAATTGATTATTGACTCTTCCAAATTCAAAGCTAGACAAGTTTGTTTAAATAATTAAGAATTGAAAGGGTTAGATATAAGTATTGTGCAACTTTGGACCTGTATTGACAAGCTGTGTTTATCGCTTCACATGTTTACGTCTCTACTGGACGCAGACATCTGTCTAGTTTCTTAAAACATTTCCGAATAAAAGAGAAGTAGCAAGATCATTCCTGTTTGTCTTGACAGTTTACTTACAATTATTTCATTCCTAGAGATGTGTTCAAAGCAGACAACTCTTGGAATAGCATTGTCCAGTAAAGGGTTTAATAAGATGGCTAACACACACTCTTTTCAAGTCTGCATCAAAATTGGAGCTTGAATTTTACCAGCGTTATACTGTTGTTGAAGAATTGTTTCCATTTAGTCCATTTAGATTATCATCTGTAAAATATTGCATAAAATAATATAGTATCTTGATCATCTTGTTGGATCAAATTTGATTGACTTTGTGAAGTAATTGTTTTGTCTGTGTCCGAACATATTGACGTGTAAGTATATTGTTGGGCAATTTGTTATAGGTCACAATGTATAAAAGTGTTGAAAAGTAATTTTGTCTGCTTGTTTAATGCAAATATCTGTGAAACGCCATCTTTCACCTTTAGTTAAGCATGCAAGGTGAAATATGTCGAGTGTTATGCATCACAATTTTTTTTTCATTTTTTAGCTTGTCTGTTTTTCGAAGATACCTTGACATCGTCGTCACAAAAATTTAACCTTACCTCATAATTTAAAGTTTGATCAACATTTTCACATGAAACAATACACATGTCTATACCAAGTCACATACCTCTGGCTTTAATGATTATTCAGGAATGCCCCTTTTTGACTTAGAAAAAAGCAGACGAGCGTGGGCGATCGCTTGCGGGCGGCGCTCTTGATTTTTCAATTATTTTCAATATTGTAAAATGATACAAGTTTCAACTTCCTTTATAATGTCAGATGATTATTTAGGTAAAGGGCTAATTGTTCTGCTTTACAAAGAAAAGGCTCTTAAGACCATGCTAGAAATACATTGTTTACATAAAGTTGTATTTATTCTTGTTATTTAAATGGTGTCGTTCCATCCAGACAATCCAAATATACACTGTTCACATATGATTTACATATGCTAGTCCGATGCTGTTCAGAAATACAAACATGTGCCTTTTCATGTGTACAGGCTTAGGTCATTTTTGATAGGCTAAATAATAGCGAAATTACTCACATTGAGAACATTTTCTTTCCATGCATCGTTATAAAATGTTTGTTAAACTGACTTTTTATCAGATTAGTGATATACATAAAGGTTGATGCAAAGGGGCATCACTGTACACAAATGATACTGTCTGTCCAGCTATTATTGCGATTTTGAGAACATGAATTAGAAAGACATTATTTTAGCAGGGAACACGCATATACATTTTGTACTAGATTACTATGTGATTGTAAGACTGAAATGCATTTTGTTTTGAAATTGACGTATGAACGCATTTCTCTTTTGTTACAACATGCAAGTGTCCAGTGTTGAAAATAAATGCACACAAAATTTACTGTAGTTCCTTCTGCTATTTTACGATTGAAATAACAACGAGAGATTACTTAACTACACTTACAAATCTAGTGTTGGAATCGAACCTTCTACATGGTTAGCGAGCAGGATTTGAAACCAGGTGAACCAGTTTGGTCCCTTGTCTATTTCTGGCTTATTTTAAACTGATTTATTTAACATGAATTGTGAAATAAGTTTTCAGTTTATATATAGGGAACACGTTAGCGGGACTACACACTGACAGGCGTAGATCTACATGCCCTGACACTGATATAACTGAAATACTGTTCACGGTTGACTGTGGATTTACACACAAATCAATCCTGTCTGACATGTAGTACTCAATCTCATTAAAACCATATTGGCCTGTCACGCTATTATTAATGTATATTCTATTATATATAGACTAGGGATGTTACTTCCTCGTCAGCCCGTTTTGACTCATGTGTGCATTTTGGACTAATACAAACTAAGACGACAATCGAATAAAGCGCTATGCGCTAGCGTTTAGCCAAATATCTACCATAAACACTGGTCACAAGGATTATATCTGCAAACGATTGGTTTACGAATATGCTTATTGACTGGGCTTTACATAACAATTACCTGTTACAGACGTATGTAACTCTACTCACATACAACACATCAGCAAAAGATGACTGAGATTATCATATCAAAAATATGGAAAATCTGTATAAAAATGATAGTATGATTAATGAATAGAATTGAAATCAGTGGGGCCAATGGAGAAATTGCTCATTATGAGCTTAAAAACTTGCAGGGAAATGAAGAAATCGCTCGAAGTGCCTTCTTATATAACAGTAATTCTTATTAATTGGATTCCAAATTATAGATTGGACATCTTCCCTGAAGATGTTTCATTAGAAAATTAGTTTTAACATAAATCTTGTAATGAATCATTCGAGTTCATTTTGCAGAGGCACTGGCTAATCTAAGCCGTTGGTGCTCGCAGGTTTAACAGGCTGGTGTTGGCAACAACAACAAGATGGCCCTAAATCGATCACCTGAATGATAATAAATAAGAAGCAAATATTTAACAGTGAACATTGGAGTTCAAATGAAACTGCAAGGAGTGGACACTCCGTTAAAGAAATAGTTTATCAGTAAAAGCCATTTGTATCTTGAAATCTAACAAGAACTTTAATAATAATGGAATTATAAAGTTTTGTCATTTTGCACCTTTCCTGATGTCCGTCCGTCCGTCAGTCTGTTTGTCCGTTACACCTTTTCGTCACACTTTCAATGAGCAGGTGCATGTGACGCACGTGCTCCGTGGAGCACTCCATTCTAGTTTTATGGAGATGGAAGTTTTTAAAGTTTTGGTATTTTTCTCAATTTCTGATGCCGCAGCAACAAAAGTTCTACACAGAATGTAAGTCTTTGAATTATGAAAGGAACATTCCTGTGAAGTAACGTTGAAATTGGTCGAGTGGAATGGTAGGAGTTGTCATTTGTAGCTAAAAGTTCAATTTACCCCCTTTGTGATGACGCGTAGTTGCTATGAACGAGATAATTCCTATCACTTCTTATCATTATGCAATCTTTCGCTTTCAAAGAAAGACTGAGAAACAATGACATCACGTATAACGTGATTCGTGCGTTAATTATTAAGGCGCTTAAAAACCTCCGATCCAAGTAGGAAAGTTGCCATGGGTAGTAATGGATCCTGATCCTGACTCCATTTAGGACTTGATAATTGGACTCATTGGTGTGCTGTATATATTGTACTGTCGTCTACATATAAACATGTACAACTGGTTACATAAACAAAGTATACTCAATTGGATTGATTGTAATGTTGATGAAGAAGTCGACTGTATTATCTCCCTTTATCAAAGGTAATCGTATAAAATGCGTAAAACGTCTTGCATTAATTGTAATATCGAAACAAATAACCATGCCCCATGGTGGAATGATCAGTTTGAACTCTTGAAGAATAAACAATAAAGGAACCTTAGCATATTCGAAAATTACTATAAAGGGTACATTATAGTTAAAAACAAGTTTAAAGCTGTGCGTTAGAAAAAGCAACTACAATTGTATCAAGAACAAAGATAATGAATAGCTGGTTAAACCCTAAGAAATTGTGGCGTCTATTGAAAACAAATACATCAAATACCATAAAATACTATCAAGTCAATAGAAACATCTTTGAGTATTTTTAAGAATGTAAGTCATGTATTTTAGGCCTAAGTTTATTTGAATACAGATTTGTAATTGTCATTTCTTTATGGTATAACACGACACTGGTACTGTTCCTATACGAGCCAGAACTGGCTCTCTTGCAGGTTTGCATCAATTTATCTCGCCTAACCAAGAATAAATGTATGTAAACATTGCTAGTGACCGCATGACTCCTGGGCAACTCCAGTGAATTATCAGTTTGAATCTTGGTATTGTTCTTGCACATCGCTAAGCAACACAACGTTTATGATATTAAACATGGGACAATAACATTAAACGTTTGTAATAAGAACAACATAACACCAAAATAATACCATGCCAATGTTCGTTATCTTCTGTTGACGTTTATTTGAGATATACACTGTGTAAATTACCATAAAGTAGAGCACAAACATATACACGTACGGGATACATGTCATCAATGTGTATGAATTAGTGCAACAGTAACTGAGAAATGTCATCAATGTGTATGAATTAGTGCAACAGTAACTGAGAAATGTCACAAATGTGTATGAATTAGTGCAACAGTAACTGAGAAACGTCATCAATGTGTATGAATTAGTGCAACAGTAACTGAGAAATGTCATCAATGTGTATGAATTAGTGCAAAAGTAACTGAGAAATGTCACCAATGTGTATGAATTTGTGCAACAGTAACTGATAAATGTCATCAATGTGTATGAATTAGTGCAACAGTAACTGATAAATGTTATCAATGTGTATGAATTAGTGCAACAGTAACTGTTAATGTTATCAATGTGTATGAATTAGTGCAACAGTAACTGAGAAATGTTTTCAATGTGTATGAATTAGTGCAACAGTAACTGAGAAATGTTATTAATGTGTATGAATAAGTGCAACAGTAACTGAGAAATGTCATCAATGTGTATGAATTAGTGCAACAGTAACTGAGAAATGTCATCAATGTGTATGAATTAGTGTAACAGTAACTGAGAAATGTTTTCAATGTGTATGAATTAGTGCAACAGTAACTGAGAAATATCATCAATGTGTATGAATTAGTGCAACAGTAACTGAGAAATGTCATCAATGTGTATGAATTAGTGCAACAGTAACTGAGAAACGTCACCAATGTGTATGAATTCGTGCAACAGTAACTGAAAAATGTCATCAATGTGTATGAATTAGTGCAACAGTAACTGAGAAATGTCATCAATGTGTATGAATTAGTGCAACAGTAACTGAGAAATGTCATCAATGTGTATGAATTAGTGCAACAGTAACTGATAAATGTCATCAATTTGTATGAATTAGTGCAACAGTAACGGAGAAATGTCATCAATGTGTATGAATTAGTGCAACAGTAACTGAGAAATGTTACAAATATGACACTAATGCGCCATGTCTACGATATTAACGCTTCAACTTCACAATGCTAAATGAGTAATTTTCCAAGAGCACCTCCTATTTAACTAAATTTTGTAATGTCTCCTTTTTGATCCAACTGTTTAATTTCTTCGGATAACCGAGCCATTTCACAAGTACTTCAGATACTCCTTTTCTTTTGCGAAGTTTCAAAACTTTTTCTACTTTAAACAGGTCGTTTCTGCTCTTGTTTACCTTCTGTAACTCGCTGGTATAGAATGTAACCTCTATTGGATCTCCATCGTGATTAATACGGTATCCGTCTTTATGAAAGTATCGCTATGAATAAAAAGAACGCGAAAACATTGCATAGACGGAAATACTGAAAGAGTATGTATTCTTATTAGTTTTTAAAGGGCTTTAATAAACGCATTACTTTAAGTTGTTTACTCGCGTCAGTCTTCTCCCTTGTTTTATCGGAAACCGCGCCTATCGAATGTGCCCCTCTTTAACAATCCCGATTTTTTTCACCATCCGTCTCGGAAGGCACGGTTCAACGACGTCATATGAAACCGAGGAAATGATACTGTGCTCCCGAGTTTTTACTCAAACCGACTAAATGCTCTTTACCGACTAATTGCTCATACCGACAAATGCTCGCCTTACCGACAAATTTACTCCTAAATACAGACAAATACATCCTTTATGTTGACCCTACTAGTGACATTGCCTGCACCCATGACACTCACACTTGACATGGAGGCTGGGGGTGACCAGTAGATGACCCCTTTTGATTACGAGGTCGTCGGGTCAAATATCAAGGTCACAGTGACCTTGAACGCGAAAAGCTTGTCCGAGTAATAACTCGACATTGCCTGCACCCATGGAACACAAAATTGACATGGAGGCTGGGGGTGACCAGTAGATGACCCCTATTGGTGTTGGGGTCATCATGTCAAAGGTTAATGTCACTGACCTTGAACGCGAAATATTGTCCGAGTGATAGCTCGACACTGCATGCACCCATGGCGCTAAAACTTAACATGAAGACTGGGGTGACCAGTAGATTACGCCTATTGTGAGGTCATCAGGTGAAAGGTCAAGGTCACAGTGACCAAGCTTGTCCAAGTGATAACTAAACAATGCCTGACATATGGTCCTCAAACTTGACTTGGGGCTTAATGTTTGACAAACATTTCTTGTCATTTTGTTATTATCCTGCATACGCAAGGATTGCCCTATAAATGACAGATGATAAAATGAGCAACCGAAAATCTAAATTATTTGGACTACATCTACATGAAAATAGATGGTGTTAGTCTGAATATGTTCTGTTCATGTCTGTTCGTATTTAACTGTTGGTTTATCAAAGGAACACATGGATTTACAGCCAATATGTCAGTAATTACAGACGGGATGGTGGAAAAACAACAGAGAAATTATATATGTGTGTATGGAGTTGATATTTATTGACTCGAAAGAAACATTTTCGCCTCTTTAGTTTACCGTCGAACGAAGAGTCCGCCATATCTTTGCATTCACGTGTGAATCATTAATAATTCAAATAATCAGCAAACCCACAGCTCAATCAACTCATCAACTTGTTTGGTCAAATCCAAAATGAACGGACAATAAACATGAAAATATTGTGTCTGTCCATCTTATAAAAACATGTCATCTTTTGCAATCAAATACAGTTTCGTTACCGACTTTACATGTTGAACCGTATTTTGTTGGAACTTTCGTTTCAAACATATACTCTCATACGATTCCCGTTGAAAATAATAGTTTTTTTAACAATATATTTTTCTATACAGCTATTAATCATTGAATGTGCATGTATATGTTGTTTAATATGCTTCCAACGGGGCCGTTGCAGGGCCTAAATCTATAAATATATATTCTATTGTTTACCTACCATTACTATCACAGGTTACTTGGACATTAACGCTGTGATAATATTTTCTGTTAACGAAGTCTCTCTCGCCAGGGCCCTGAGGGGAAATTATCAGTACATGGGTACACAGTCTATGCACCCAATCACTCAAGGAAATCTGTATCGTTGATAAAAGGCAATATTTTCATCATTTAAAATGTTTTCCATCATTTGAAATTTAATGAACAAGTCTTTAAAATCACAAAGGGTGTCAACAACCAGTGAAACCACCCTCAATGCTGTCCCTTTATCAACTCCGAAAGTATCACCAACAGTCTGGATAAAATTGCCACTCGCAAGTAAACGGAGAGCTATCAAAACTTGTTGTTTTGTTGTGAGTGAATGTGACCTTTTCGTCGGTCGGTCGATGCGTGGTCTCAACCTCTCACAAAATCTGTCCAAGTTATTGTTTCCAACCCTGTACCTAGCCCTCATCTCCGTATCCGACATCATATGCACATTGATGTTGGTTTGGCGATTTTGCCGATTACTTAATAAAGGGAAGACGGCCATATTTATCCCGTGGTTAAACCTTGGATAAATATTTAACGCACCCCAAGGACCAGGATTAAAGTCATCTGCGTTTTATCCAAAAGTTATCCAGATGAAAGTTATCAAATTTTTCGAAGAACCGCTATCCTTTTTAAGCCTTATTTGATAACTTACGAAATGGATTTTATATCAAAATGGAATCGCTGTTCATGTTGTTGTTACTGATCTCCTGAAGAAACAATATCTTGATCAGTTGTTAGGTTTATGCTGTATGCTGTCATTCGTGTTGGATAATTGTACTTTTAACAATACTTCTGTTAATACGGTGATAACATGCAGTTTTTACTATTAATTATTAGTCGCAGCAGTATTCAACCCAGATTCTGATTTCATAAATGTTAAAAACTTTGTAAATGCAAATGTCCCGAATCTCATAAACTTTAACATTCCATTAATAACAGAATCTGAAACTCGTAAAATGCTTACTAACTTAGATGTGTCAAAAGCTACAGGCCTCGATCAGATAGGGCCGAAATTACTAAAATTATCTGCAGATGTTATATCAAGCAGTATCACGCATATAATTAATTGTAGTATATCACAGGGTGTTTTCCCAGATCAATGGAAATCAGCTAAAGTAAACCCTTTATTCAAAAAAGGACTAGCAAACGATGTAAATAATTACAGACCAATATCCATACTACCAACACTTTCAAAATTAATTGAGAAACATGTACATGATTCGTTTATTACTTATCTTAACCATTATAAGTTATTATGTAAATCACAAAGCGGATTTAGAAAAAAACATAGCTGTGAAACTGCTCTTGTGCATATGATAGATAACTGGTTGAAGTCATTAAATAATGGTGAAATTGTCGGTGTTGTAATGCTTGATTTTTCAAAAGCTTTTGACTTATGTTCGCACGATATACTATTAAAAAAGTTAAAAATATACAAATGCAGTAACATTACTATTAAATGGTTTGAATCTTATCTCACTAATAGAACACAGTCGGTAAGCGTTAATGGTGTTATTTCAGATAAACAAATTACTACCTGTGGAGTTCCACAAGGATCCATTCTAGGACCACTATTATTTCTATTATTTATTAATGACTTGCCGTTGTATGTACAAGAAAATGATTCTAATGTAGATATGTATGCAGACGATACCACTATATATGATATAAATTTATCGAAAACAGTAGTTGAAAGAAATTTGCAAAGAGCTTTAAATAATGTTAGTAACTGGTGCTTAGATAATGGTATGGTTTTAAATGCTGCTAAAACAAAAGTCCTATTAATTACTACGCCACAAAAACGTTCTCAATTGGTAAATAAAAAATTATCATTACACTATAAAGAAGTTAATTTAGAGCAAACAGCAGGGGATAAAATTCTTGGAGTTCATATTAATGAAAATCTTAAATGGGACAATCACATTACCTTCGTTCGGAAAAAGATTTCCACAAATTGATGGCTCTTATCAAGAATAAAATTGTTTCTGCCATTACATTATAGGATTCTGTTTTATAAGGCATATATACAACCACATTTAGATTTTTGTAATATTATTTGGGGAAGTACAAACAAATCAAACATTCAAATTCTTATTCGATTACAGCGGCGGGCATGTCATATTATCCTAGGTGAGCAATACACTAACCTAAATGAAGCTTTATTGAGTATTAATGTACTTAGTATTGAACATAGAATTTTACTTCAAAAGGCAAAATTTATGTATAGGGTATTTCAAAATGCCACTCCGTCTTACATTCAAAACATGTTTCAGTACAATAATAATAATCACAGAAATTTAAGGTCATCAAACCATTTAAATGTTTTAATACCGAAACCAAATAAAGAATTATTTAAAGGAAGCATGTCTTACTCTGGGGCTAAAGTATGGAATAGTATTCCAGATTATATTAGACTCTGTCCTACAATAAACAGTTTTACTTCTAATTTTATCAAGTGGATAAAGTCGGGATAATTTTCATACTCGTACTTCTAATTTTAAATAAAGTTTAAAAGATTAATCATTTTAACTATAAAAAACATGAAAAAAAAAATTGGTGTTTAAATAATTTCAAAACCACTGCCTCTGCTTGATCTCTAATGCTAAATGTTCTATATTTGAATGTGTCGTGTATTGCTATTTTATATCTTAATTACAGGGAAAATGCTTTAACTTTTACCATCATTGAACTGATATATTTTGATTTCTATTATTATATGATATTATTTTGTTAAATCACTGATTATATTGTTTATATGTTTGTATGTATGTATAAATATGTGTTTTGTTCAGAGGGCCCCAAGGAAGATTAGCTAATGTTAATTGGGTCACCCTCTTAAAATAAAGACTTTCATTCATTCATTCATTCATTCATTCATTCATTATTCATTCTAGGCAACTGACTGGCTTGGCTGTACATTGCTGGGGTATTTTTTCTTTTCAATACAATATAAGCCGCCATGCAACGGTGGTGTACACTATTTACATGATGAAAGATCGGCCTGGTGGTTGTTATTCGTTCTGCATCCAAATCAAGATGCATATGGTACATAACATAGGACATTAAAGTAGAGTTAAGCTTTATAATTATACATCATCTTCATGAATTTGCGACTTATGAAATCCTGATAAGCTTATGCATTTGTTCAACCTTGTCAGAATCGCCCTTGTCCATTCAGTTTTACATTCTTCCTGATAGTAAGTTTGAAAGAAATGTTAAAAGCTAACTTAAATACGAAATCGGCATTGATTGTGTCGTTATCTTGTTATCCCAGCTGTCATTTATGCATAATAGTGTAGATCTGAATGATTGATTTGACGAAAATACCCATGGACATGTTGTTATCTATTTATCCCAACTGCCATGTGTTCCCCACCGGATAAAATGTTGTTTTGATTATATTATAACAAATTAAAGCAGTAGTTGCATATCTGAATATAAAGAAGAGAAAATGATACAAATATCATCATTTGTTAAATTCAATTTACTTATACAATACAATACAATACAATATACGCGTATTGTACTTTAAGGCCTCCGGCCCACAATACATTTAGATTACACACATATCAATGTTTGAGAGCAATTTACAATATACACAATATTGACAACAATTCTTAATTTATGCACATATTTCATCCTTATTAATGCAATTTAATAGTAAAAGGATTTGTTCATCTGAAGTAATCGTTTTTATCAGTTATTAGAAGACGTTTTCAAATAAGTCTCTCTTCAAATGCAAAAGTCAGATATCTAGCCAAGATATGAATTAAAGTTTTTAGTTTATATATAAGGCATGTCAATCGTGACATATCTTTCAGTGTCCAACAATAATTTGAAATCGTTGTAGTAATAAGCTTTTGAAGAGTTAAACATACTTTTGTGCCACTACTGTATTGAAAAATCAATAACTCGTTGTTTAAATGCTTATATAACAGGGAGTACTTCAATTGTGATGCAAGTGTGTTGTTGTTATTTGTTAATAGTCATTCAACAATGCATTCAGTTATACAAAACAGACATAGTTTCTAGCCAATTTGACTTACTGGGTATGTCTACCCAGTAAAAATGAAGCATACACGATCAATACTTACATGTATGTTTCTGGAAAGAGAAATTATTATTAATATTTCAAGACAACTTTTGAACTGGATTTCAGCACCTTTAAATCTCCATCCCGGTAACGCCACGTAACGCCAATATCATTTGAGGCTAGATGCTCAGACTGTTCGCATGTGAAAATATGATGTTCTTCAGAATTACTTGTATCTGCTTGGTCTTGACTGTTTTGATTGACGTGTTTGCTGCTTATGGGTAAGACATTTAGTACACGTTAGGGGTGTTACTTTGAAAACTTCCCAGCAAAAATACTACATCTCGTAATTCTAAAATAGAGACGAGATGCAAAGTTTCAAACATTGATGGAAAAGGAGAGTTTGCTTCTGTTTTCTTTTCCTACTACTATTTGCTAATGGTTTAACTTATGGGTGTCTTAAGTCATTTGTATCAGGAAAATGGTTAAAAACGTTTAAAATCGTGTCGCCATTTAGTAATCACAGAATGTAAAGGCGGATGTAATAGGTGGTACCATTTTACACGAGTGCGGGCATCGAAGCCTAGTGAAAATGCATGCATATTATCGTCCGTGCTTTCATTAAACGAGATGAATAATTCCTTATTTTGCCACAATGCTTTCAACTCTATTAAAAAAACACTTTCATTTAAAGAAATTGTTCATATTTTACCCATATGTTTTCAAAGTCATCTGCTGCAGATTTGGGAAATTTCTTAATCATTACGAACGGTTCGACATACACTAGACCTGTTTAAGTGTCAATTTTAAAACTTTTTTGTTTAACTTGTCTATGAAGTGAACACAAGCCGTATTGCCAAATACGATCTCTGATCCATTGGCCGGAATGTCCCTGGGTCTGAATTGTTGCCTAGTCTGTTTGTAAACGGACGGTAGGTAGAACTGTCTAACAACCTGTACATGCTTACCGTTATTGAAGTAGGTTAAACCTCATTTGCGGGGGGAATTCTCACAGACACTGAGAGTTGTCAAAGATAAACCAAGATATTTCCGACTAGTCGTCAGCTCCGGTGATACCATATCATGTTATATCTCTTTGGATATACATGTACCTAGATTTCATATCAATCGTTTGCTTTACTATATCCGAAATTAAATTCGAACACTGTGATCATTGCACATTTATTGTTGTCATGAAATGGAGAGCGTGCTGGGTTTTCTTTTTAACGAATTCGCACTGGACCACATTGTTTGCAAAATAAGTCGGAAATGGAAACGTAATCGGTCTTGTGAACTAGAAAAGACTTACTGAAGGGATATTTCATAGTATTATGTCCTTCGACACCAATTCAAAGCATCAAAAAATTATTATGTTTTACATATTACATAACTCATTTTTGAAAATTGATCTTATCTTCGGTAATTAAAGACCGCGTCGGTAATGTAAAGTTCGAGCTTCAGCATCGGGAGCGGGAGGTCGCGTGTTCGATCCCCTGTTGGGTCATACCAAAGATGTTTATATTGGTAGCACTGGCTGCCCTCATTGGCGCTCTGTGTTGCGGGATCATTACGACTGACTGGTTGGTGTCCGGATAAATGGACCGGTAACTTACCAATGAAAAGCCGTGATATAACTGAACAAGTTTTGAAAGCGGCCTTAACTACCAAACAATCAATTCGGTGATTAAAAATGCCAAATATATCTGTTGTGTGTGGAATACAACATTACTCTATACAGAGCTTTACTGAATCGAAACTAATACCATATTTTTTGTAAGCTATGAGGGAGGATGGCCATTCACATATCTATGAACGTGGCTAATAAAGATATATATTTAAAAAAATAAAAACTTGCGGACAATGAAGACGAAGATCAGTTGGTACAAACTTCATGATATATAGTTTACACGAGAATGTTTTATTTTTCATGATTGCAGACAATCGTCGGGCGCTTGTACATGTCAACGAAAGAGATGTGATAAACAACCTGGTAAGTAAATTTAACATAACAAAGGAAGGAAATATCACCATTAACATGTTTATAACCATCACCATTATCATCACCAATATTAACATCATAATCATCATATCACCAAAGCATGCAAACAGAACAAAAACACATACTTTGATTTGTGATTACCAAGAACCGTTTATTGCCTAGTCAGTACGAACGACGGAGGGCGATGCAATTTAAAGAAACAAAAAGATTTTCAACAATATTTCCGCAAATTGGCTAATGATTGCGTGTGTTGACCAGTCGATAGGTCGTACGTGACATAAGCTCCAAAGTTAAAAACGAATATTCTTAAAACCTTTAAATTATATTGCTTTGATAAGTTTGAGTACCTAAATCTAAGTTACAGTGGTCGAATGTGCTTAAGTGTTAGATTATGGAATGCGTACCATATTTGATACCTGCTGGATCGCTAGTTGCACAGATTATCGACAAGAGATATCACAATAGTATATGTTAATGATTAGGCTGGCGGCACTTATTTGACCGTATTACGTAATGGATAAAAACAAAACCATTGTCAATTGATAAATCAACTACCGTTAATTAAACAAACGTGTTTTTTTTTTCAATCTACGATAGATCCACTCTTAAACGATACACAGCTTGAAAATGTGAAAAAGCAACTAAAAGTAGACGAGGGATATAAGGAAGAAATTTATAACGATTCCACGGGCCATCTTACATTCGGAATAGGTCACAAGATTACAAAGGATGACCCAGAACACGGACAGCCAGTGGGAACGAAGGTAAGCAAAGAGCGAATAGACGAAGCATTCAAAACTGATGTTGCGGTAGCTATGGACGATGTTTTGGCAATCTGGCCGAGAGCTAACACTTATCCAGTAGAGGTGAGAGAAATTCTTGTCAACATGGCGTTTAATTTGGGAAGGACAAATCTGGCCAAATTCAAAGATTTTATCGCCGCTGTGAAAGCTAAAGACTGGAATACAGCTGCAGACGAGATGGTGGATAGTATGTGGTATGGCCAGGTTGGAGATAGAGCCGAACGTCTGGTGACACGGATGAGAGCTGTTGAGTAGGGAAATTATTCCTACACCTCTTAGCAGTTGACCTTTGATTTTGCAAATAATGTTCTATTTTATCAAATATCAAAATAAATATTTCTATTCCTGATACACACGGCTTCGACGAACTTGTAGACGAAGTATATTTAATACATGCTGTGGAAAGGAGAATGTCCATACATGTAGCTATTATTCCAACAATATGATAAACTATAATTATGCCGGCTTTATAGTACTTCAGATTATTTTAATTTAGAACATTCTTAAGATAGCCCATGTCAAAACTGTGTATGCAATTAAATGCTTGTAACGAGCCTTCTCTCCAGAAATCTGCATTGTTTGACACTTTGACATTAAATTCTACCAAATTTTCTGTTGTAAGAGAAATTGGAGTGGTCCAACTTTCAACATGGAAGAGGATAATTACGGAGTAGTAAATCTTAGTAGGGCAAAAAACAGAAAACATCTGTTGTTAAATGATTATTAAGATTGAACGGCAACCTGATATAACGTTGAGTATTTTTATTTCAAAGTCAGCAGAACATGGAGGTAATCAGTTACATCTGAGATCAGGAATATATTAACCAAAACTATAGATTTAGATTTATGTCTGGGAACATGACATGTGTCGGTATTTAGAACTCACCGTCATGTTTTGGTATATCACCTACAGAATACCAGTACTAAAAATGAACTACTTATGCCTAATTAATTCATGAAATGTATGTTTTATCTATATCAAGAGATTATTTCCGACAGCCTACACATCGAATGATGCATACAATAAAATGCAACATTTACGGTTTCGTCTATGATGTTTATTCTACGAACGCTTATGCTGATGCTATGAAATAACAAAGGAAGCATTAAGTGGTCCATTTTTTAGCTCGTCTGTCTTTCTGTTGCGTCGTCACATATGTCTGGCTTTAATAATTATTCAGTAATGCCCCTGGTATCGATGTGAATATATTCCAACAACAGGAAGCCAATTGACCAATCGAATGACAACTATGAACCACTACCACTTTGCTACACTGAACGCAAGAACGGTGTGGGTTATGGTATAGTTACTTATACGATCGCGTTCATGACGGTCTCATGTTTTGATTATTAGAAGTAATTCAAGGACGAACTTCAACTTTGGAGGGGGTATATGTAGCTAAGGTATATGTAAGGGTACACTTATACTGCTTTGCTATAGAGAAGCTGTATTTTATAGCGACGTGGTTCGCCTTCGGACCAAGGGTTCCAAGGTTCGAGGTCTGGTTAGGTCGGATCATTTAGGATTGTTACAGTCACACAGAAACAGTGTCTGATCAAGGGCCACTTACATGTACACTTGGCACATGCATGTCTTTCTAAGTTCATGAAGCATATCATTCAACATAATTCAGAGATATAGGATTTCAGAACTTTTGAATATAATAAAACATCTTCATGATCGTTGCTAATGCACATCTGAGAAATCCTGATGTGGCCGATATCATATTCCCTCGAGCAATTGGGATGGTCAGAAAATATGGACGTAAATCTCAATCGTGGTGTCTGATGTGTGCCTGTTAAAATGCAGTTACTATATAAGCGGTGCTCCAGTCAAACCACCACCATTCGCGTAAGTATTACAAGTGTGCATACATACTTTTCTGCGACTCCATGCTATCGTATCCAAGTTTGTAAGAAGTTTCTTGAAACCATCTGTTATTAATTTGCCAATAGTGTAGAACCAAACCAGCTAATTTTCGCCGAGCACCGCTCAGATATACACTCAAGGTTGCGTTAGCGATCACCTCTATTAAGCAGCTTTCTTTTATAAGCAGTCAGTAACGTGTCTTCAACACCCAATTGTTTATTTCTTCTCTGGGTGGCGGCCTAGTACACGTTAAACTGTGTATATCTATATATGGTTACGCTTAGAGCTGAAATGCTTCCTTTTTGACGACTCCCTGATATTTGCTTACTCCTTTAAATGATATACTATCAATATCATATTATAAAAGGTTCGTCTGCGCTTTGATTATGATTGATTAAACAATGTTATAACCGAAAGGGTACAATTACATGCAGCGTTGAAAGCATTGCTGAAAAATAAAAGGGCAAGTTTGATCTATTTCTCTAAAACTCGCCTGCTGCATAGATGTCTATATTCGTCTGTATCATTGCAATGACCAATCATAAATGTAGCAGCATGGGTAAGGGTAAGGTAAAACATCACAAAGCGATACAAAAATACGTTTAATTTTTGAAATAATTACAATAAGTACATATTGTTGTTTAGTTCCAAAGTACTATTTACATTTATCTTTATTTATCTAGAACAAGACATCAAGAAACCGGCGATACAAAAATGTTAAATAAATAACAATCGGGTTTGTTTTATTTAATTGAATACAAAATTGAAAGCATTATTTACAGGGAAAAAATACATTTTGAATTAGTTTGACTATTTCAGTTCTAAAACAGAATGGCAACAGAAAGCATTTAAACTTTCTTTAAAAAAGTCTAAACAGAAAACAGACTATTTACAATGTATTACAAATGCAACACTACCAAAGTAATTTGTTCAAAATATAAAATTCTAAATGTGTTTAGTTATTTGTCAACCCACAAGGATATCTGTGTATATTGACGTTTTTATATTATTTTATCGTATCGACTAATAGGACTATTGCTTGTAAAGTCACATAACGCCTTTATCAAAATCATGAAGGAACCGACCTATGAAGTTAATTTAAAGAATCAGATAACCCAACATGTTTCTCCTGAATATAAAGCGATGACATTATATTGGTCACTCGGTTATAAGCATCTTTCCGATGCCGAATACTTTAAGTCGGGGCAGTTTTATTAGAATATCACTTTTTAAGCATACCGCAAATGGATGGGAAACCAATTGATCCATTTTCTAGTATTCATAATGTATGTCAGAATGTGTACATATGTCATTATACATGGTCTCAGACATTGAAGGACCTGGCGAGACTGTGAGTATCCTCAGGCCCATCTAAACTTTCAACTATTCGCAGATGCAAGGGGACCCCATTTCGTATTACACGTCTTAATTTTGTATTTTTAATTCTCTTATCATTTTTTCACTTATCCCATTTTAATTTCATATTGTGTTTAACTCTTAAAAGCATGGATTCTCTCTTTAGCACAAAGAAACAAGGTTCTAAATTATTAAGATATAAAAATGGCATTTTCATGCAAACATCACTTAGCTTCGAAATAAGATCGAGCATAAGGATCATATATTTTAAACATGATCATATTGTTCTTTATAATGCAGAAATACACAAGAACGAGAAATCATGTCGCTTTCAATTAGGAAACGAATTCTCAACGTTCAAGAAGTAATGTAGATATGCTGCTTTTGCAATGCTGCTTTACTATTTCCAAGAGTTTAATCGTAGCACGCTTTCCGGTTAATTTGCTAAAGATAGTACATTCACCATTCAAATAACGACTACTTTAAGTACGTTATGTAACCCTAATTTGTTTGGTGGATGCCTTCCTTCAGCTAACGTAACTATCCACTGTACGCTTACTTCGACAATTGACTCTTACGCAATATGATATCATTATATAAACGGCCCTCTGAGACAACCAACCGTCAGGCAATTACGATCAGTGTATATCCAGATCAGTCATCACATTCTGATCTGGCTCTGCACTTTTCGTCAATTAATCCTACAAGGTTTCAAGAAACTGTACAGCAGGATCCATTTGAATATTTGAATGGATGCGCTAGCTGGCAGGTCTATTTCCACAGGTGTACTGCTAACGTTAAGGTCGAGTTTCCTGGAGCACCCCTCATATACAGACATGACATTAACGACTTGCTTGCTGGTTTAACCCTTTCCCACGTGAAGACATATTTTGACGCATCTGCAGGCGCCAACTTTTGCCTCGATGTTATCAATTCCCTTATTATTATACTTTTGTTTATACAATGTTTCCGTAAGTTTGCCCTATGTTTTCAAAGATTGTTGTATGTTGGAATCGGGATTAAAAGGCTTAATCATAGGTAGACGTTTATCATTCCCGTAGCAAAACACTAGAGTTTTTGAACTTAACAGAAACAGAATTAGTGACGGTTATAATCAAATTATCTACTTGGAAAGTCGGTTTTGTTAATAACCTTTATTTTGATGTGTCCGATCTGTTTGTACTATAGGATGATAGACTTGGTAGATAGTGATCGGGCTGCAGTAAGGAGTCGGCTGATCTGGATGTCTTCGTTGATCTCATGGTCCCGCATTGTTAATGTTTTACGCCGCTTTTTATTTTCAGTTATTATATCACGGCATTTTCTGGTCCATTTATCCTGACACTAGGCAGTCAGTCGTTATTCTAACCCCGCAACGCTGAGCGTCAATGAGGGCAGCCATTACTACCACTTTAATAGTCTTTTGTATGATCCGTTCGGGGATATAGTCCGCGACCTCTCACACCCGAGGCGAGCGCTCTACCACTACACCACCGAGGCGACTTACACATAGCAGCAGTATTACTTATACATCATAAGGACTTTGCTCTCAGACAAAAATGCCCCAAAGTATATTTTAATTGACAGTTATATAGTCTTTGGTATGACCCGGTCGGTTATCGAACCCACGACCTCCCGCACCGAAAAACCAATATTCGGATGTTTGAAATTATAAGTCAAATTACGTACTGTATCGTTGGTTCTTGGCCCTAACCGTGATCGGGCGGCTTCCGTGCTACTTAAACGACGTGATGGCTAACAGGGAAGATCATGATCTGACTGCCCGGACGCGCAGGCTGATCTGGATCTTTCCTGGTCGCAAACCCTCTTACGTTAGCTTTCGAATGATGCGAACTATTAATCCGATATCGTTATGAAATACAGCTTAATATAACTGTAAGCCAGCAAAAGTAACATCGTAGCAATTACTTTAAAATTTTAGTAATAGCTTTCCAACCTTGGTGCTCAGGGTTGTTGGGCTAGCATAACGACTGACTCGCCGGTGTCAGAATACACCGGATGGACCAGTAGTATTGGAAAATTACCCAGGAAAAGCACTTTTCCAACTTGCAGTCTCATTTTGACGTTTTAGCAGAAGAGCACGTTTAAAAACATTGTGACAAAAGAAAAATGACTCATGATGAGTCATTTACAGCACTTTAATGAATAAATAATAACAAGTCAATCGGTGTTTTGTTCGGAAACTCATTTATGATTCAGCAGAATTTCGTTATTTCGACCCAACATCTCTCTTGCCACGTACCTAATGTTCGAACCATTATGTTCCTTTCCAAATTCAGTTTCTTGGTTTTATTTATTTTCAGATAATAAAAGTGTCTTTTCACTTTGCATATATCTGATAGTTTCCGTGTTTTTAGTTTTTTCCTTTCTTCCAATACCAATCGATTGACCCCTGCTTGTTTTCTTTGGATTTGCCAGGAGATGGAAAAATATACATTTCATATAATGGCTACCGTATTAACAAAAGCGACTGATTACAACTTTCATCACTTTGTTACGAATGAAAAGAAAGTTAGAATCACACGGCAAAAAAAACAACCAACGATTGTTGTCGAATGCTTTCCTTTCAGGATATCTGCCGTCAAATTGCCCTACACAAGTATAGAGTCCGATTGATTTTAAAAATGCCTTATTTCTATATTACCTGTTATCTTGGTATTGTCTGATCAGGTAGTAACCCCAATATGAAATGTTAAAAAGAATAAACAATAAAGGAAACAGTAACCTCGCGTATTTGTCGATTTTGTTGACATCCCGAACCGTAGGCAACTTTGGTTTTAACACTTTTGCCTTTTGTTTTACAGTTGATAAGATTTTCCTTTTTTGCACTAAATTTCCGTTTCGTTTTTTGAGCACAGTATTTGGTACGTATCCCCTAGCAACGCATGTGCGCGGAAGTATCGGTGCCATTCGTATTGCCGGTTGTTCCTTTGCGTCTTCCACCTCGAAATTGAACACTTGGTGATGATACGTGTTTCGAATCGCTGGTAGTGGGGATATATTAACGTTATTTGCTTCTTCTATTGTTGTTTCCTAAAAATAAAAATAGTTAATGCATCAATTAATACAATCGTGAATAGATAAAGAAAAGTCACAGAAAAAGTCTTGCAAACAAGTACATTCACATGTTTTCCATGTATTTCTATGTACAGTCCAACCTCTGTTTAAAAACCATCCACGGGAAGAGAACAATATGGTCTTTGTTCGCAGGTGGTCTTTAATTGCATGGTCATTTATACAGTTATGTGGGAATTAAAAGTGTGTTTGCTATAGACAGGGATTGTTACCAAACGTGGTATTGAGTACCCGTTGGACTGTATGTGTTATTTCTACCAAAACGTTACGGACTAAATATCCAGCTTTCAGAGAATTATGGGCGCTTTTTGGGGCCATTTAATGTGAAATGGCTCATTTGAAAGGCAACTTTGATTTCTTGAGACTTAGAACAATATATACACCACATGTCGTATGAAGGCTGACCTTTGACTTACAACACACAACCGCCGACCTTTGGGGAGCAGTATGTCAATTCAGATGGGAGCTTACGCAATGTTCGGATGACAAGGTGGCGAACACAGAAGTTTCCGAACCGACTACACGACGGCACATTTCGTTTGAGACTTATCTGATTGGTAAGACTAACACATACGGTTTTCCTGTGTCCCTGTTAACCATTGATGCGCCGTCTGACCTACTAATACTAATACTCTATACTAATGGCCGGTGAAGCCAATATTTCTATATAAATCGTCCTGGAATTGGCCTTGGCCAGATGCAAAATTAAGCATTGAAACGTTAAGATCATAACCATTTCTAAATGTTGCCAATGACTAAATTGTTTCTTTATTGTCGACATATTAGTTGGTCAACTTTGTACTGTAAACTGACAAAATAGATTCGTTAAAAGATCTATGACTGATAAATCGATTATGTCTTACCGTGGTTTTCGGTGGAATAAGACCATCTTTACTTTTCTTCGCTTTTCGTTTCGCACGAGCTCCCCAGTACGTGTAGTTAACGGCGGCATATTCAAGTAGAGCAGCGAACACAAAGACAAAGCACATCACCAGGTATATGTCAATAGCCTTGACGTATGATATCCTTGGTAACGATGAGCGGACACCGTTACTGATCGTTGTCATGGTTAATACGGTCGTAATACCTACAAATATAGAACATATTGTAAGCAATGTTCGTCGTTACTGTTAAAGCGATTATGGTCAACTCCAAATAACTTATGTTTCTGTAAGCAGTCATCGGTAACGCGGTATTAATACTTAAAATTAGAGAGCAGAGTATCGTTCAACGATGAGCGAACATCGGTACTGATCGTCGCCATAGTAAATACAGCCATTACACATACACATATTTAGACTTGTACGGTCGATGTTGAACGTACATCGTTACCTATAGTCGCCATAGTTGATACAGCCATTAAACATAAATATGTTTACACTAATACGGTCGATGTTGAACGTACATCGTTACCTATAGTCGCCATAGTTGATACAGCCATTATCCATAAATATGTTTACACTAATATTGTCGATGTTGAACGTACATCGTTACCTATAGTCGCCATAGTTGATACAGCCATTATACATAAATATGTTTACACTAATATGGTCGATGTTGAACGTACATCATTACCTATAGTCGCGATAGTTGATACAGCCATTATACATAAATATGTTTACACTAATATGGTCGATGTTGAACGTACATCGTTACCTATAGTCGCCATAGTTGATACAGCCATTATACATAAATATGTTTACACTAATATGGTCGATGTTGAACGTACATCGTTACCTATAGTCGCCATAGTTGATACAGCCATTATACATAAATATTTTTACACTAATATGGTCGATGTTGAACGTACATCGTTACCTATAGTCGCCATAGTTGATACAGCCATTATACATAAATATGTTTACACTAATATGGTCGATGTTGAACGTACATCGTTACCTATAGTCGTCATAGTTGATACAGCCATTATACATAACTATGTTTACACTAATATGGTCGATGTTGAACGTACATCGTTACCTATAGTCGTCATAGTTGATACAGCCATTATACATAAATATGTTTACACTAATATGGTCGATGTTGAACGTACATCGTTACCTATAGTCGCCATAGTTGATACAGCCATTATACATAAATATGTTTACACTAATATGGTCGATGTTGAACGTACATCGTTACCTATAGTCGCCATAGTTGATACAGCCATTATACATAAATATGTTTACACTAATATGGTCGATGATAAACGAACATCGTTACTGATCGTCGTCATTGATAATGCGATTTGAAGAAATACAATTAAAGTGACCATTTTGGGCGTGGATAAATGATCGGTGGCATGGTCAATACCGTATACATATATATAGCAAGCGAGCAGTGTCAGTCGTTGAATATGCATGTACAATTAGAGAGAACATTATGGTAACAGTCGAGCGGACAGCTACTGTTAAGGACAATCGGACAGAGTAATTAATTACCATATTCGACAATCTGGTCGTTTAACATTATGATAAAGGTCGAGAAGACAACGTTATAGATCTTCGCTACGGCTACTGATGGTCGTACAGTGTACCAGGTCATCGACAATGCGGCCGTAATACATGAACTTAAGGAGGGCATTGTAGTAAATGACGAGTGGACTGATCCTTGTCATGGTTATTATGTTCGTTCAATTGGAAATAACAATATGGTGAAGGAATATAGATTTAATCACCCTCAATTCTGTTTTCAACGGTACTTCGATTATATCACGCCAGTCTGTTCACAAAACGTGTGTTAACTGATCTATTTGCAGCGTTTTTGCATTCGGGGGCGTTTCTAGTTTCCAGATTCACCTGACACACAGAACACCCACATTTACTAACTAAATTACAGCTTTCAACTAGCACTAGCCTGATGATCAGTTTTGAGGACAAACTGAAAACACCACAGGATCAAATCTATAAGACAATAGTTTTTGTTTCACCTGAACTATAACACCTGAGCTCTGATTTATACGAGCTAGTTATGTGTGACTATATTATCTAGGTCATTTTCTTTTTATTTTTAAGGGTATATTTTGCTTAAGAAAACATGGATACGTCTCGAACAATGTTGATCATGATACGACTACACATAAAAAGTAACGAATTATTTTCCCTGATAGAAACACACTTTGATGCCTCCTAATGCATGTACCTTTATTTTCATCCCTCCAGAATTTAAGTCTGTTTTGTTTTTTTTACGTATTTTCCATTTTTTACATGCTTTTCTTTGGACAAAGGGGACATTTAAATTGGCATAATAAAGAGGTGTTGACTCGATAGGTGCGTGTATGTACACTGTATACTAGAAATAGCCATGAATAAGATTACCAAGTGCCACACGTGCTGATGTCGCTTCATGGTTGATCCAAAATGAGACCCAGGACAACATCACTATCAGTATGGAGGGAAGATACGTCTGGAAGATGAAGTAACCGATATTTCTCTGTAATTTAAAACTCAGCGACAACCTCTGGTACTTTCCTGTTTAAAAATAAAGATATAAATAAATAAACCCTTTCCCACATATAATATTGTATGTTGGGAATTTAAGGGTAAACACAGCTGGTTTCAGGTGAGATGGCTCGTTAAGTGCAGACTCCAATGAAGTTATATTGTAACAAAAACCTCAATATTGCCATTGGCATGGGAAGAGTTAATGAATTGATGTTACAATTTCGAAAACAAATTGACAGTCTGATTAATCACGCTGCAAAAGCATGTCTTAAGGGCGTTTTAACCCGAATTCACCATCATGAAATGTTACTAAAGTATTGTTCTACCACTGCATCACTGTGGAATACAGTGGTACAGTGGAACAGTCGGCCTCTGGTTCCAAAGGTCCCGGGCGCGAATCCAGTGATTAAGAATTTTCGCCGTTTTCAACGGGTTTTCAGTTACACACGGCAACCAATTCGCATAGCTGTCTTACATTTGTCAGTATTCCACGCAGCGTTGCTGACGATCAGCTCCACTCAACTTTATAAGAGCAGTGTTCAAGGAAAAACCAAACATAGCGTAATTATAACAGTTGTTTATAAAGAATTGTTATCGTATCCAGATGGACACTGTATGGCATAATATTCTTGAAGCCCTCTGTGACTAGTAGGTGGCGAAAGTGTACATCCAGACCTTACTGCACGGAGGTACAGCTGAATATGGCTCTTCAAATGCCGCAATGCTGGTTTTCGCAGAGCATTGATCATGAATTGTCCCGAGAATGAAGGTAGATCTTACCTGTGAGAAGGGACTCTATTTTGTTGATGGCCCTGTACTCTACGATATCAAACTGTGGCAGTTCAACGTTCTCCACGTTATGGACGGACCCATTCCTCCAGTATAACTCCACGTCCGACATGGCATACCCGTCTGTAAATACAGTTAATGTGTCGTCACCCTTTTTACCACATACATTCGCATGTTTGTCGCATCTGCTGCAGATGACTTTTGCCACAACTTTTGCCACAACTCTTTATTCAATCATTCCACATTTGATATTCATTGATTATCGACACAGGTAAACGATTATGCGGACACACTTAACTGTTTCAGCGCCACAGGCAATACTGAGGTTTTTGAAAACAATGCAGATTCAGGTGAGTCAGCTCGTAAAGGAGCTGTCTCACCTGAAATCAGCATTGTTTGCCTTTTAGTTACCAAAATAGTCCCAAACGTTCATAAATTGAGAAATGGACACACCCGATTTTGAACATGGAAGAGTCCACTTTAGACAATTCGGCACTGAAAGAGTTAACTAGTCAATAATGAATGTATGTGACTTAGTGGTACGATTTGATAATGCTCATCAAACTCGTCCTTTATCATAATCTTGAATGTAAGTAGATTTTTATATTGTGGATATATTAGAGGCCCACATGGAAGATTCGTCTCGCCCCAAATGTGTAACCTCTATAAATAAAGTCGTTATATGAACAGTTCGGTATTACGTCATTAACCCACTCCCACATACTGAAAGACCTGCAGCAGAAGCCCATAACAAATAGTGTGGCAAAAGAAAATATTGCTAATAATGAGATCTTTGTCCTTTGGCGACACTGTTTTTATCTCTCCTCAATAACTTTATTTATAGTGATTTTTAATAGTTTTACCTACATGTTTTCAAATTCGTCTGCTGCAATATTGTTGCTTATGAAAATGGTTAATATATAATAAGCTGATAATAACGACTCGAATCACTACAGAAAGACCGAACGTATGTACAGATGGGTCAGATGTCCGAAGGTCCGTTTTCTTAAGTCGAGGCTCCATGTATAGAGTTTTTTCATATTTTTGCCTAGGCGTTTTTAAAGGCGTCTCCTATGTATCTTGTATATGTGGAAAATGAATAATTGAATTCGTATCAATTAACAAAAAAAAAACATCTCACAAAAAGGTCTGTATGTAAAGATCTTCATAAAACCCTGCCCTGGCATGTCAAATATCTCAGAGAATGCACATTATTATTGAGCCGTTCCACGAGAAAACATTGTGGACTCGGCATAAAGTGTCGACACGGATTAGTCTAAGCATGCCGCACAGGCTAACCCAGACAGACATTTTCGCCTTTTGTGGATTGTATGTTTAAGGAATCAATACCATATACCTTATATCACTGAGACATAATGTGTCGGCCCGGATTAGCCTGCGAGAACTGCACAGACTGATTTGGGTCGATACATTATGCAGAGTCCATAATGTTTGTTTTCTCGTGGAACGGCTTAACTATTAACGTGGGAAGTGAAATTGAGCCATTGTCACACAATACGAGGCATATAATCATGATAAAAGAAACAAGTAGAAATAGTGTACTTACAACTTTCTATTTCTACAGTACAGTTCTGGACGTCGAGTGGATAGTTGTGGAGGTCCATCATACAGGCTAGCGTAGTTGTAAACCTAAAAAGAAATTAATTGTGTCAGGCGAATATGTGACTCATTGAAACCCCATTTCGATATAATAAAAAGGCATGGGTGAAATATAAGAAAGTGTGCTACTCTTCCAGCTTTATTGTGGAATGCTAAATCCGTGACTCGTCTAAATGTTGACGGACGGTGAAGCGTCTGAAGAGAGTGTGCGCATGTACAGACACACCCCCGTCTTCGAAGTTAACAAAGGCTACACTATTCTCTCTACACGATTCAAATATGTTGGTGCATACGTTTCGATGACTTTGCCAGTGTTAACTCTGTCTCTCCATCTACCCCTGTTGCATAACTATATATATATACAATAGCAGTACCGATGTACAAGTTGATATTTATCTTCCTTGCTAGGAACAACTGTGTACAACATACAAATGTTCTTACATGTTCCAGAATAATTGTTAACTCACCGAAACACTGTTGTACACACTTTTTTTGAGAAATAGACGAAATAACTGATACATGTATATTCGCTATCACTAACCATAAATATGTTGTTATCTGTCATGCTATTTGCAACAATTACCTCCCTTAAAATGAATAAAAGACTACAGTTATTGGTAACTTTTTATTTCCATGTGTTGACATTGCAAAGGCGTCCATGAGAACACGTTCGTCGTATTACCGTCTTTGATAACCAATAATGAAATAGACAGACGGACGGATAAACGACGGACACGTGATACAGACTGTGACTTAAAGATGAGAATATTTAATATATTTTGTAGTTGTGTTTGTGTCTTCGTAAATTAATGAAGATGTAGTAGAGTCAAGACGCCAATAATTTTCAATGTCGTTACAGACCATTCAAACAATTTAGATATTGTATCGTTATTTAATGGTGTAGTCACACTATGTCACGTTTTCAGTGTCGGAACAAACCATTCAAATGTGTTAGACTTTTTATCGCTTTTTAACTAAAGCCTGATGACTGTTGTTCAGAAAAACTGCAAACAAAGGTGATTATTTATTTCTTTTAATAGAGCAGTTAAAATCAATTGTATACAAAACGGCTTTTTTTTCATTAGTGGGTCACTTAAAATAGGACGGAGAGTTTAACTCAAAATAATTGATTTAGCATACTTTAAGATTTTGTTCAACGCCTGTAGTAGATTATTGAAAATATTTTAGATAAATATAATGCTAAAACAAAGTAAGTTTTGCTCTTCCAACACTGTCAACAAATCTGTATCAAATTAATGTCTCGAAAATTCCAATATGTCGAAATATTTTCACTCGGGTATTTCGAGACCATTGATACACATATGATGAAATTGCGGTTTCTAGGGGATAATATGACTTAATATGAAGTTTCGAAATGAGCTTTTTTCAACTATTATTATTTCTACCAAAATAGTCGGCTAATGGCTATGATCCCAGCTGCACGTAGTAGGCAAAATTAGAGGTACACATTGTTTGACAGACAACGAACAGAAGTCTTTTCCGACAAACAACACATCTGCAGCAGACGACTTTGAAGACCTTTAGTAAGGATGTTCAATATATATATATGCATGCAGGAAAGCGTTAAGCAATGAAGATTCTGGTCAGTTTGACCAGGGTCAGATTGACCAGGGTCATTTAGATCCCTTTCAAAGAAAGTAGCCAAATGTTATTGCTAGGACTTCAGACAACGTTTAATATCCTGATTGAAGATACGTGTTAGAACTAATTGACCAGACCAGTATGTGGTATGACCTATCATTGAATCACTCGTATACATTTGAACTACGTCTACCGATGTAGGGTCTTAACTCTATCACAAAGTCGTCTCTCCCAGGTTGAAGATAGGACCACTCCATTTTTAAAATGTAATGTCTAAGTGGCCAACAATCCAGATTTCAGGAGAGACGGCTCGTTATGAGCTGTCTTAGCTGAATCTGCATTGTTTGCAAAAGCCTTTAATGGCAGCGAAAGAGTTAATGTAACTGCGTAAAGTGAAAACTAAAGCGAGCATGTGTGTCCGAACAAGCTCACAGGAATTGTGACTATCCGTATTTGTTATGTATGCATTACGGCATATTCCGGCAAATTAACTTGACGTATAGCCTCCTAGTGCTTTGCCAATTTTTCGTTAAAAGATGCAGTGTCATGAACACCGTCCAACCTGTAGACGCGACTCACATATTGTCTGTTTAAATATAATTATCGCATGGTGAATACGTAGGGAATATAATGTTGAAGTAGCGATATCGGGGTTGGAATTGATCTACGAGGCGCGTGGCGAAGGTTGAGAGAGATGGTAAATTGTCCACGCCCCAAGTAGACAATACAAAGCCAAATATCATTAGTGCAACATCATTTTCCTTTTATTATATACCTTAAGATAGAATACAGAAAACATACACTTTACTATATCTTAAGAAGCGATATAACACAATTTATACATACAATAAAATAAGTTTATAGGCCCCACTACCTGATTTTGTATGTCGCTAATTCATACTTCAATGACGTCACATCAAGGGTCAACAGTTATTCTTTTATAATGTTATACACTTCAAAAACCCGTACTACATGTCAACATTGGAGATGTCGATCTTGGTCTTCAAACCTGTGATTTATATGTGTATCATATCTCCCAAAACCCATGTTTTAAAACACAGACGACTCTAAAATATCACATGATGTAAACGGTTTAGTAAATGTTGTTTTGTATATTTGGACGCATATCCTGTAATGGCTGTAATGGACGCCACAACGTCAACCATTCTAACTAGTTTTATAGGAGGTTATACATGTATCCTATGCTTCTGACAAGGTTGGAGTAGACATCCTTGCAAGCACTCAATGACCGAACAAACGTGACATTGTTGAATGTGAATACCACAGATGAGTAGCATAAATGGTTTGTTATGTTTTTGTTAATTTGTTTGTGTTGTGTTTTAATACCGCTCTCGACACTTTTTCTTTGATATCACGAGGTTTCCTGTGTAAGAAACCCGTACTAAGTCGCCCGTACTACTGGTCCATTTTAACCTGACACCAGCGAATCAATCGTAATGCTCAACCTATATACCTGGGCGCCAAGGAGGGAAATCAATTACTACCAGTTTTAAAGGCAGTTGTATGACCCGGCCGGGGATAGCACCCGTGACCTTCCACACCCAAAGTGGACGCTCTACCATTACCCCTGGGGTTATTTCGTTACAGGGATTCAAACCCATTACCACGATATTATCTGCTCTGTGTGATATGAAAAAAGCTAATTACGATATATATAAACTGTTTTAAATTGTATTCTACAGTCGATATTTAATCTTTGTCTCAACATTCTAAATTTAGAACAAAACGTCTGTTATGTATATGTTTACAATACAATGAACTGTATTACATAGAAACTGCAAGTTGTATAGTAAGTATAAAACCATCAACGACTGACATGTAAATTGGGTTCACCAATAAACAGCAACAGTGATGGACACGGAATTATTTGATAAGCATACATTGTAATTTGGATTAAACTTTTATTTATCGAAATTATGTATGCATTTACTATGCCTTGTGTTCTCATCATTTGATAATAAAGGATACTTTTAAATTCAAACATAAGTTATCATGCAGCTCTCATCAAACAAATCAGCAACTGTGTTAACAAGAAAAACATTTTCAAAACCTGAAACATTTTAGATAAAGTCTAGATGATGTACTGACATTACCTCTTAAAACTGTCAATATTACTACATAAGTGATTTTATTTTATGAGTAAATGAGATAATAGATTTCCAGCATCGTTTGATCAATAATATCAGAGATGAAAATGTATAGAATGTTTTTAAATTTGAAATATCATTTTGATAGAAAAAGAAAGGGGAAATTGTTTGGTTTCAATTTTCGAGTTCCTTGTCGTTTAACGCCATTTTCAGCAATTAACAACAATTAAGGCGTCCAGTGCACCAACCCATGTGTAACCCGGCTTTCTCGAAACAATTCTCCACACAACAGTATTTACAAGCAACTGACTGCTTTTCCATATATATACGGTTAGCCCATTACTGGAATACTTGACGCATTGCCTTTCTTCTTTTTCAATCAATTTCTCCAATTCCACGAATGTTTTTCAATATCGTCTGTTGTAAGGCCACAAATTTAGATGCAAAAAGGATTAACGTTAGGTCAAAATTGTTCTTTCTTTTTGTCAAAATATGAAAACAATTGAAGACGTGTTCTGCGAAAAATTAACTTTCACGTGTAGAAAGAGACATGCATGCGCGTTCATGCTAAGATTCAACATAAACACTCCTTTACAGACGTTCTTTGAAGCATTGCATGAATACTTAGCGAGGAGCACAAAGCAAGAGCAGACTATGCGGATGAACTGGCCGATCTTGATCTACACTTGTCGCAAATACCTTCCGGTTAATTTCGCAAATCGCCGCTCAATTAGGCATCGTTAGGAGTCTGGCGAAGGCAGTTTATATCACTGAAGAATACCGCGTTGATTGTATAACTAGTAGTTATTGTCTACACTGTTTCTTCATTAATCTGTGAGTTGAACTGAGTGTTTACGAAGCCCCGATGGAGTCGGGATATGACAGTAACGAGTTTTCCCCGCCAGTTAATATTTTATTTCTCTTTCATTCTCCTTCCCGACACAATCATCGTGGTGCCTCAACGAGGTCTATATTCATGACACAATTTCCCCCATAATTGATCGATCCCCGGGAAATTCAAGTAGCAAAATCAGTGGGGGTAATGGTAATTTGAAGTTTCGGAGATGTTCGTCGATAATGAAGCCAATTCCAAGGCATATATCATGTCGCGGATAGCGGAACAACAGTTCTGGGAAACGGGATTTCTTGTGGCATAAGACATTCTCTGTGATGGAGGGTAAAGGATCTTGCCAGATCTGACGTTTTAACACATTAGTGTCAATTCTTTTAACTCTATCCAGCTGAAATTGGCACAGTAAAAGCACAAAGCCTTTGCTTTCTGTCTGCATGTAATTTAGTCGTAAATGCATACTTTGACAAAAGACTTGAACCATTCAATTTAAACCTAAATGCTCCCTTTACGTATAGTGAATAGGGTCCCAAATCTCTAGCTGTGTATTTTTTAAATCAAATTGGTGATTTGATTTATAAAAAAAAAAAAATGTACCAATCAATAAAATCTAAGGGGTGTTGTTAAAGTTATTGACCAAACCAAGCGTGCCTAACTAATCAAACCAAACGCCCTCTATACGTCATTGGATGATCCCTAGCGGACAGTCTAACATTCAATCGGTTCACATCAATTATGACAGGCGTAACATAAACCTTGTTATTAAGAAGTAATTAATCAATCGGAACATATTGAGTAACCGCCAATCTCTGTTTGGGATTGATAGAAAGGTGACCAGTGCTAACGGCTTCACTCTAACAAAATGTACATTCTGACAAATACAGTCCAACTTGTGTTTAAAGACCAACCATGGGAATAGAAAAAAATGGTCTTTGTTCTAAGATAGTCTATAATAACAGGGTAATGTATGTAGAAAATTAGTAAATGAGAAATAAAAAGTGTGATTGCTATAGACAGTTGTTATGGTGGGCGGGGCTTAACTCAAACAGTCGTAGCCTCAATTGCTAAACAAATGTGGTCTTTAGCACAGGTTTGACTATACTCTAACGAAATATAGCCTCAACATACATCTGTGAGTCCATGGGGGAAATGTACAAGTTGGTCTGTGTTAACAGTGTAATCCGTATCGGCCTGAGCAACCACACAAGCTTGTTAGAAACTTCCGTCAACTTGCGTAGATTCTGATAAGGCGGATACGATGTATCAACTGATCTTAACCCACTGGTCCACTGACAACTTTTTGAAAACATAGTGACAAAAGAAAAAATTGCTCAAAACGAGCAATTTCTCCTTTTGCCACAATGTTTTCCACTTTTTGTCATAGGTTATCCCATTCAATTATAGAGATTTCCTACTTTTTGACAAAACATGTTCAAAGTCGTCTGCTGCAGAATTGTCGTATGAGGGAAAGGGTTTAACGCTGTCCAGGAATGCCCACTAGTCCTTCTTACTGTTCTCATGGACGGGCTCAACTGATTCCAACTAGCTGATTGATTGATTGATTGATTGATTGATTGGTAGGTGGTTCACATCGCCTTCGCTAATTTTGCAGTTATATTACGCCGTTACCTGGGTGAGTTACCAGTACTACTTACTGTACTGGTCCATTTATCATGAAACCTGCCAGTCAGTCGTAATGATAACCCCACAATCCCGAGCGCCAAGGATAGTAGCCATTACTACCATTTTTAAACTTTGTGGTTATGACCCGGCCGATGATCGATACCGCAACCTCCCACACCGAGGCGAACGCTCCAACACTACATCACCGAGGCGGTTTCCATATAGCAAAAGTATTAAATTGCTCTCAGACAAAAATGCCCCATGGTAGATTATAATTGACAGTTTTCGGACCGACACAAAGCAGCGCGTGTACACTCGATATATTCCGCCTAATAACTATTATTTCAAGCACGTCATACGAAAAGCAACCTCCGAGAATGTGAAATAGCGGAGAATCAGATAGGGTTGCGCCTCCGCGAAATCGGATCATATTCTTCTGTCTTTGCTGTCTGGTCAAACAAGCACACATAATTCTCTCGTGAACGGATATTACCAAGTAGGAAATTTACAAATATATATACATTGTATATACTTAATTTTTAGGTTACAATACACCCAAAAAAAATCCTTCTTTGTTTCCATGTAAATCGACCAGTTTCAGTCCTCGATTGTCACACTTTCTAAGCGTTTCTCATGTAGAACACCACGTATCATTGAAAAGAGTTACCTCCTAGCTTTAAAACAATTTAAAGAAAATGTCGGGTCATGCATTATGCAAGAAAGAACTGACTAATCGAAAATAGTAACTGTCATTTTGGACCAAATCGGGCCCGGACAAAACCGGTCTTTAGCATTCTCTACTTTCACTTTTAAACAAGCTCAAAATACTAAAAGTGATAAAATCAATCATTTCCAGTGCATCCTATACACATTACAATACATTTAAACTCAATGTCATATATTCAATACATTCTGGTGATGGTATACACTCATTTCTACGCAAACAAAGTTTTTTAAGGGCTATAGTAGTGTAGATCAGCAAGTCAGCGGATGTATTTAGCGTAATTTTACCTTTATCGGAAATTAACTCTACGAATAGAACATGCCGTTAAGTACGACCTACATGTCGAAAACTGGTCCTACATACGTACGTGTTTAATTGACCTTTATTATATGAGCCACCTCATATGACTGGGATCTGATGATGATTCCCGTGTTTTAGTAGTCATTAATTAAAGGTACAAGGAATTGATATATTAAGTGTATGAACCTTCCGTGAGAAAACCAACATTGTGAACTCTGCGTAATGTATCGACCCAGATAAGCCTGAGCAAACCGCGAAGGCTAATCCGGGCCGACACATTCCGTCTCAGGGGTATAGAGGTATAGAGTAATTATTTCTGAAACAGAAACTCTACATGAGGCGAAAATTGTCTGTCCGGGTTAGCCTGCGCGGCATGCTTAGGTTGATCAGGGTCGATGCTTTACGAAGAGTCCACTATGTTGGTTTTCTCGCGGGACGGCTCATATATGCATATAGTGGACTTGCGATAACTCCAACCTGTGGACATTCGAGTAAACCTTTTAACTCGAACCCCTTCTTGGAAAGGATCTGTCTTTTGGAAACAACGTAGAAGCTGTTTTGATTGCTTATACGATATAGGGTTTTCACCAACTTACTTTTCGTAATCAACGATAAAATAGCAATACATACATGAATTTAGCATACAACCAACGATCACTCGAACACGTCGATAACCCGAGGTCAGTTATCGGTCCCTTCGACCTCGATGAAGTCCATTGTACTTACAACTTTATCTATCACTACATAGCCCGTCCGAAAATTGTATGTTTTTTTCTTCCTTTAGGAAATTCATGTCTTTGTATTAAACTGTATGTTATATTATTGTTTATGTCGGGTATTTATCTATATGGCATACGGGTGGACATGGTATTTATCTATATGGCATACGGCGGACATGGTAGTCACTCTATATGGCATACGGGCGGACATGGTATTTATCTTATGGCACGCGGGCGGACATGGTAGTTATCTATATGACATACGTGCGGACATGGTATTTATCTATATGGCATACGGGCGGACATGGTATTTATCTATATGGCATACGGGCGGACATGGTATTTATCTATATGGCATACGGGCGGACATGGTATTTATCTATATGGCATACGGGCGGACATGGTATTTATCTATATGGTATATGGGCGGACATAGTATTTATCTATATGACATACGGGCGGACATGGTATTTATCTATATGGCATATGTGCGGACATAGTATTTATCTATATGGCATATGGGCGGACATAGTATTTATCTATATGACATACGGCCGGACATGGTATTTATCTATATGGCATACGGGCGGACATGGTATTTATCTATATGGCATATGGGCGGACATGGTATTTATCTATATAGCATACGGGCGGACATGGTATTTATCTATATGGCATATGGGCGGACATGGTATTTATCTATATGGCATATGGGCGGACATAGTATTTATCTATATGGCATATGGGCGGACATAGTATTTATCTATATGGCATATGGGCGGACATAGTATTTATCTATATGACATACGGGCGGACATGGAAGGCTCTTAATATACTGTGAGTACGCACACGTTGACGTGTGGCTTCAGTGTACGAATTACACAAAAACACAAAACACTCATACCGTCTCGGTGGTGTAGTGGTAGAGCGTCCGCCTCGGGAGCGGGGGGTTGCGGGTTCGATCACTGGCCAGTTCATGCCAACGACTTTATACAAATAGTAGTAATGGCAGCCCTTCTTAGTGCTTAGGGTGTTTTGATGTTAAGAAAGATGTCTTGATTTGTGTATATAAACTTTACAAAGTCATTGTTTTTGTCTCTTCACTATTAAAATGACTGGACCGTTTACACTAAGTGCTAAATTTTCAATGGTAATTTAATCAATCCATACGTTTAGCATCTTTATTTTTTTTAAGTTCTTAGGATCTTCTTCACGGCTATCCTATACTTACTCTGATATAACAATATCGCAATGGACTTAATTCAATCTACTCTTCTACATCAGATTTCAAATTACAGAAGATCAGCATGCGTTTCAAGAAATGTCTCGGTTTCTTGTAAATTTGATTTAATGTAAATACACCTTTCTTTAAATATTATAACCCATGGAGCTGAGTCGGTAGCGCCGCGAAAGTCCCAATCCAGTGGTTGTGGGTTTAAATCCAAGTTCGGCAGATTCTCCCAATGTTTGACAATGCGACAATCGTCAATTGTTTTTCACAAATGGGCTAACAGTCTAACGTGGAAAGCAGCATGTTGAGTGGAGTGTGCCGGGTTGTTGCCGTGATATGACTGGCAAATTGTGAAAACGGCGTTGAACCCCAATCAATCAATCTAATATATTAAAATGAATGTACCGTTTCCAGACTAAGTGTTAATTTGGCAATGGTACTTTAATCATTCATAAGTTCAGCAGCTTTATTGTTTAACATCTAGAAGTTGGAGGGTCTACTTCACGCCATTCCTATACTTAATCCGATAGACATATTTTTTTCCACAGAAGGCAATTCGACGTATCTCAGGACTGACAATAATTTCCCCTGGGAAACGACCTTTCTGCAAAGACGGTAACCCTTAACATGCCACAGTTGCTTAGTAACATTTAATAGATTAACCCCTTCCCACAAACAGACAACTGTTGAAATTGTTTTGACAAAATTGAAAAATTGTTAGTTATGAGAAATTTCTCCTCTTGCCACAAATTGTTCAACTTTATCAAATAATTGTTCTTTCATTTAAAGCCAGTTGCCATGTTTTTGACTACATGTCTGCTGCCGATTTGTTGTATGTGGGAAAGGGTTAAGCTAAGAGTGTTATAATTCTTTTTGCTTCACTAACTATTTATATTGAATTAAACGCAGCCTCTTAAAAAAATATTATTTTAAGAAAGGTAACTACACGACGTGTCCGGACATGATATTTTCTTTATTGACACTGTTCACAGAGAACGCATTATCGTGGTCACCACAGGTATTTGGAAAATTCCTGTAGCCGTGATTTTAGAAACACGTGTTTGTTCTCTTTCGTTCTTTCGTCTATACAGTCGAACCTGTACTAAATACCACCGCGGAATAGCAATTTTCCCTATCTAAAGCATCAATATGTAAAGCTTCTCAATTACTCATTTTGTCTGCATAAATGACCCTGCAAATAACGACCACCTGTCAAGAAAGACCATTTTGTTGTCCTTCCATGGGTGGTCTTTTTACCCAGGTCCCGCGAGAAAACCAACATTGTGGACTCTGCGTAAAGCATCGACCCGGATCAGCCTAAGCATGCCGTGCAGGCTAACCCGGACATACATTTTTCGCGTCCTGTGGATTTTCTGTTCAGGAATCATAACTTATATATACCCCTGAGACGGAATGTCTCAGCCCGGATTAGCCTGCGCGGATTGCGCAGGCTGATCTGGGTCGATATATTACGCATAGTCCATACTGTTGGTTTTCTCGTGGAACGGCTCAAGTCTGTTATCACATTGCCTCAATCTGAGTGCAACTAAAACTTCCACGCAACAAGAAGATACAAGCCTAGGCATGGGTTAACCGAACTAGAACTCGTCGCTAGGACATTAACACCCAGCCAGGCAGAAAATAATGAAACTGTCTGAAACGCGTGATTCTGTTACATATATCACGGTGACAGTACATTTCTATCTGTTGGCGGAAATAGATATCATATTCATGACGTTTTCTCGACTGGATTCTATCGCTTTGTCGGAAGCAGACGTCTTCTTTGACACCTCCGCTTACGCCAGACTATCTTGGGAAAATACAATAGAATATGTTGGTTAGTACATGTAGCAAGTACTACATCTTCAAGCAAATGCTTCTCCTATATTCAACTTTAATTTGTTTTCGAATGAAAAGGAATGCTTTTAATGTTATTTACATTCGTATTGACCTATTTGATGGCAATCTACTTTGTTGGTTTGCGTACTTTGTTTTATGACACTTTTGAAGGGGTTGTGTACGACATTGCCTCCGTTTAAATGGTGTTTTTAAGTAAGAGTTATTATTCTCTTTCAATGAGATTAATGAAGCTGACCACTTCAAAAACTTCTAGGTAAAACTATAAAAAAAAACTCTATACATTGATGTGTACATTTTTAATAGAATGAAAACATGGTTGCAAAAGAAGAAATTGCTCATTTTGAGCAATTTAGACTTTTGTCACAATGTTTCAAAAGTCGTCTGCTGAAGAACCGTCGAAATGCGTCTGTGTGTAAAAGTGTTAGAGTTTTAAAGGAATCGTTTCATAACGAGTCACGTGGATTTACAGTTAACCTGGTATCACCTGGTATCACCATTATTTCATAAGTCTGCTTTTGAAATGTTTGAGAAGAAAATTGCACATCTGGTATAATAAAAGTTTCCCTTGTTAAAACGTTGAAAGTATCTTTTTTGAAAATCAGCTCCAAGCAACTTCTAACTTCTCCACATTTTGTTTTTAAACCGACTTCAGTCATAACTTAACGTGTTTATAAATATGGCTAGTTATTTGTGCGAAAACAAACATTAACGTAATTATTACACGTGCGTAAAAAGACCTGTCAGCGCATCAAGGCTAAAGGAGCCATAATCGAAACTTATGTTAGAAAAATGTTTTGAAACCTTCTTTCTAACAGTGCAGAGCCATATCAGACTCCGCGTATGGTCACAAAAGCATAACGGTTGGTTGTTCGAAGAACGCAACTTATTTTAACGTAGCTATGAAAGGAAAACTACAAATAAGCAAGTCTTTTTTTGTCATATGTCAAAGATTGTCTTTCCTCAATAAAGCATACTTGTCGTTCTCTAGGTATCATCTCACTCTCTTATAATGTATCAAGACATTTAGATATAATGCGGTATGGGCGTTAACAACATAAAACCTCACAAACAGAAACGGGAATAAATCATATACGGGGATATAGTTAACGTTTTTGGGATAGGGGCGTTTCGCCACTATCTCATAGCGAAGCTGCTTTCGAAAAGTCGGATTAAAGCTGCAACCGCAGTCCACATGTGTATACCTACACCAAAATCGAGTTTTGATTGGTTATAATCTGCCTTTTCAACGATTTCATTGGTTCGACCGAATCACAAAACCCTCCGCTTGCATAAATTTATGAGACAAAATAGTTTCTATGAATGAAACTCACTCTGAACTATGGTTGACCTCAATGTCAGTAGTGTGAGGTAACGTCGACCGTTCTGTGACCCCATTAGTTTACAACAGTCGACTTATAGAGAAATGTGCAAAGCACTGTAAATACAATTATTGAAAGGAGTTGAAACCATTGTGGCAAAAGTAGAAATTGCCTACGAAAAGCAATTTCCCCTTTTGTCACAATGTTTTCGATTGTCGTCTGCTGCACATGCGTCTGTAAGCGTCTGTAGGCGGAAAATGGTTACATCCTTCCCATGGAAGCGGAACCCTTTCCGTGATACTATAACAGTTCGAATATTTAAAAAATATTGTTGAAAATGGAGCTATTGCTGACAATGAGCAATTCCTCCTTTTCACACAATGCTTTCAAACACGTTTCAAATTAATTCTTTTCATATTTAAACGTTTTACTATGGACGTTCTTTCCCTCTTTCTCCCTTCCGGACACATTTTGAATAACATGCTAGAGATGAATGATTACGAGCAATTTTGTCTTACATCAAGGGGAAAAATATATAGTTGAAACCTTTGTGGAAAAAGAGGAAATGGGTCATGATAAACAATTCTGCAGCCGTCTGCTGCACATGCGTCAAAAAGCGACTGTAAGCGGGAAAGGGTTGAAACGTTCCCGTTATAGCTACTTAGTTACAAACAAATGTTGAAAGTATATTTGCAAACGGAGCAATTGCTGACAATGAGCAATTCCTCCTTTTCAAACAATGCTTTGAAACATGAATCAATTTGTTTCTATAACCTAGATAACGAAAACATTTGTCTACAGTTATTATTTTAACCTTTGCCCCTTTTAGACACATTTGACTAACCTTAACAGATGAATGATAATCAACAAGTTTGTCTTTTTCCACAATGTTTTCATCACTATTCAAAATCATACTTTTATTAATTCAGGTCAATAGTTATGCCTTAGTTCAATGTTGTTTGCTGTATATTTAGTCTATGTGGTCAAGGTTAAGGAATACTGTAAACAAACTTGTTACAACATAATTCGTCCAAAGAGAGAGGTCCTACTGTGTATACATGCCATGAAATAATGTTACAAACGGTCTCACCGCTACTGGGGAATTGTTGGTAAAACAGGTCGCGTTTTGTGTTGAATATTCTCATGTGTCGCTGTATGTAGACCCTACTAGGAAATAGAAATTAAATCTACAAATTATAGATAAGTTAATTTCAACATTGATTGATTGGGATTTAATGCCGTTTTTAACATTTCTTCAGTCATATCACGGCGGCCAGTTCACCTACAAATGTATTTCCTGGTTTTCTCAAACCAGTACTCCTCACAACAATCTTCCCAAGCAACTGGCTGCGTTTCCACATAGACTTAGCCATTGGTGAAAGACGAATGACGCATGTCGCATTGACTTTTGTCAAACGTCGGAAAGAAATTTGGCCGAATTTGTCAACACATCCGAGTTATAACCGCAAGGTCATTATTTATTTTATTATTGAGAAGCTTCTAGCGATTTTGGGACTAAAATTATAATGTATATGCATTTGCGTTAATTTAAGACTCAACGTTCATCAACGTGTAATATAGTCCTAGATGTATCTGTTGACAAATAAACTAGAAATGTAGTCTAAATAGGTTTTTGAAAATTAACCTTGACGGTCCGGTCCCGTTTCGGAGATACAATTAAATTGCAAATACTTTACAAATACCATAATCTAAGCTGACGTGTTTTGACGCATCGAACCAGTCTTCTGTAATCAATACTTGAGTTGTCTCCGTCTGTAAAGCTTGGAGGTATAATCCGGCGTCCGGCCGGCTGTCTGCCTGAATGTGCATTCGTCCGTCCGTCATGGATTGCATGTATTGGTTAACACGTTGTTTCTGTATGGCAGATTTATTTCAAAGTGGTCACAATTATACCCGTGTGATCAGGAGAACGGCAAAGTACTAGGTATATAACTCTGGTCTGTTTTTTCAGTTATCTCCATTTTTCCTTATTTAGTTCAGCGATTGTCTCAATTAACTTTCATTGTATCAATTTCAAACTTGGTTTGTATGTAACTTATGACCTACATATTTGCAGTGCACCATTACCATAAATTAAGCATGCTGCGTTTGGAGTGTGTATATTTTTGTCTTTCAATGTTCTCCCTTATTATATGCAACACATGCGTTCCGTGAAATTCCCTTTTTCGTTAATGAGTGCTTCCCCAAGATTTGTACTTCGTCAAATCTAATCTGTTTTTTAGGTGTAAACTCATTTTTTTCATTTCTTCGGTTATTGTCTCAATATATGTCCAATATATCAATTTAAGACTTGGTGTATAGGAAACTCAGAGCTGCAATTGTGCAGTGCAAAAGAAACATAACTCTATCATGCTTTCGATCGTCTTTCATTTATCAGCATGATTACAATATACATTGTGGATCTTTAGTGATTTCTGAACTAGAAATATTTTAATTAAGGGTAGCTGCTCGGGTTTTTTTTGTCAATCTTTTGTCCTTCGATATTTTGTTTATACAAGAAAAGGGTAAAATTTTGACAAATGAGGTATATGTTATTGGCAGGCAATATGTGTTGCTTCAAACATTTTTGGTTTGGTTTGTTTAAAGGTCATTGTTTCATTGTTTCAACAATGTTTGTCCATATGATCTATGCCATATGTTTTCAATTTACATATGCCCCCTATACCATCAGCGCTTTCAGCGCTTTGATTCTTATTCGACCCGTCGATCGGATCGCGATAGCTCGGTCAGTAACGACAGGGACAACTTATCCGGGAATCGTTAGTTCGAACCCTGACTCGGCCATTCATTCTTTCCGATGATTGGTAAAAGTAATTAGTCGTTCACCACTGGGCCAAACAGTCTATCCAGTTGCTTGTGAAGAATGTTACTCGGACTACTGGCGAGAGACAGCAAGTAAGCACAAGTTTTGTAAACTGGCCGCGGTGATAAAACTAAAATACCGTTGACAATGGTGTTAACCCTTTCTCTCATATAGACGCTTTCTGACGCCTCTTTAGCAGACGGCTTTTTGGAAACATAGTGACAAAAGAAGAAATTGCACAAAACGTGCAATTTCTCCTTTTGCCACAATGTTTTCCACTTTTTGTCATAGATTATCCATTCAATTATAGAGATTTTCTATTTTTTGACAAAATATGTTTAAAGTCGTCTGCTGCAGAATTGTCGTATGAGGGAAAGGGTTAAACTCCACCAGTCAAGTAACAGCGTTATTCAGTATAAAGTTTAAAATATACAAGGATGACCCACATAGTTAGTACAGACAGGACCGGTTGTCAATTTCAGGCGTAATACAAGAAAATACCTTCTGATGATCCAAACAGATTGACGACGCTTTCACTCACATAGCCAAGCCATTCAATATCCTGTCGACTCATCCTAATAGCAGAGTTTTTATTATAAACCAAATTCGCTTCATTTTGAATAAAACTGAAATATGCATTGTCACAAAAACAGAACTAAATGTTATGTCTCGATTAAGATAAAAAAGTATTTAAGTCTATGGATTCCGAGAAAACAGTGTAAAGAGTTCACAGGGTTGTTTACGAATATGACAGCGTTATGTAAATCATAGTATTAGTTACATATGGGTTGTACTCTTGTACGTTATTTGGTCATCGTAAGTTACTAGACGTGGACGGAGAGGATACGGCTTGTCATTCAAAATCGGCCACATCGGTTACATGAACACCAAACGCGGGAGAGTTTTGAAATGAATTATATCGTATATGATGAAATAGTATACGTGACTTTGATCATGAACGATATTTAGAAGTTTCAATGAAAGGTGACTTTGAGACAAGATGATGCACATTGTAGAACCTAATCAGACAGCGCAACTCCTGCTGATCGCTGTTAACTATGTTCCGAGCGTCAATGTCATGAGGCGTGACCCAATAATATTCAGTTTCTTCTCTAACAATAAGGTTTAATATTCAGTTATACCACGGCATTTCATGAGTAAGTTACTAGAACTACTGGTCCATTTATCCTGACACACCAGCCAGTCTGTCGTTATATGTTAACCTCGTAATCCTGAGCGCCAAGTAGGGCAGCCATTATTACCATTTTTAGAAAATGTTTGGTATGATCCGGTCGGAGACCCAAACACACGACCTCCCGCACCGAGGCGAACGCTCTATCACTACATCACCGAGGCGCTCTAACCATAAGGTATCATATCTGGAGATATTCGTCGTTTTCAGAATACAAACGGTGCTTATGGACAACCAAACTTAACGTAATTAACTATTTGTCACACGTGAAGATAAAGCTCTACCAGCGCATCCATGATATCAGATCTAAATAAACTGGCTTTTCTTGGAACCTTCTATGACCTATTAGTAAACAGTGTAGAGCCAGATCAGACTGTGTGGTACCATATAGAGAGTTAGGAGAATTTCTGCTGCAAAACCGCATGGGCATCACATCACGTAAATATGTGACAACCTTGTCGTCTATTAAATAAGAATGACCAAAATCGCCAGGCGATGACATGATGCATTTACAAATAATAGGATGGGTTACGTTACAGCCCTGCCTAATGCATTGTTGTGTTAACGTTGTCTTTACAGTTTCTATAATTATTCTGTAATATGAAGTAATTAAAAATGAATCATCATTGATTTTTTAAAGATTACCCATTTATTTTAAATCTCAATATTGTAAATAGGCAAAAACATCGCCAGAAACGTTTTACTGAACTTTGATGAATCGGGTCGTAAACCAAACTATAAGAAAAGCGTAGCCTAGGAAGTTAGGGGAAAGTTATTAAATACCCATTAAATTTGTCTAAAGTTTTGTAATAACGGTAGAAGACATACGTATTTTGTATCTTGCTGTTTCTGAAATCATTTTATACAATTTATTTATTCATAAAAACTTGTTTTTTTTCCCCAAACATATAACAGATAATAGTGTTGGTTGCCCCCTTTTCGATCACCCCATGGTACAACATTAAAACCTATCCCATACTGAATTTATTTCTTGTAAACATTACCCTATCGTGATATAGCTTAATGGCAGACATGCTCACTTTTTTTACGAGCAAAATTTATTGTGATCCAACACGCATAAACCGGATCTCTCACAGTTGATAGTCTGGGGGTATCTCATCAGAACCAAACCTAAATTTAGCAGTAGTAGACGCTCCTATAGATCTGATGATTGCCTATTTCTGGGCACATGCGACCGAGTTTTCTTGTGATTAAAAAATCACCACACAATACCTGTTTAAACTACGACAAACAGTCTCTATATGGTCCATATACTATAATAACATTAACGACCGTAATCCCAAACAAGACCGTGTTAATATAACTCTCCCTATGGCATTATTATCCTACTATATGAGACTATACTATACCGTATAGAGAAGCTATTTATAGTAATTCCCAAAATTAATACATGTATTACGATAATTATTATTATAGCATGGTGACAATATAGATGGACTATTTAAGTATCTTAACGAGGTATTTATATATTCCCCTCCCCCCCCCCCCCCCCCATTTTTTTCTCAACTGGAAACTCGGACGCCTGTGATCTGAGGTAGAGCTTAGCGTTAGCAAATAAAATTGTCACCTACAAAATCGTTAGGTGTCGATAAGGGAGGTAACGTGTGTAAATAAACAATATCGAGAAGTGGTGATATCCGAGTATTCCGTGAAGTATTCATTTTGATAACAAATCGATTATTGGTGTATGCTGCGATTTCATTGGACAGAGCTACGATATGCGGTGTCGTCAGATCCAATACGCATGTACATATCGAGGGCTTGGCGTGAAACGGTTGTAACTAAAATTGGTATTTTTTTTACCAAGGTTAATCACCTCGCCATAAAGTCTTTATAAGCGTTAAATCATTTTTCTTGGTAAACAATGAAAATTTAGTTGCCATTGCTCGTTCTGAGCAATGGCATCTAAATTTGCATTGTTTACAAAGGGGTCAAAATTGCCCCTAAACCAGGGTTTTCAAAATAATAGGTTTTAGTTACAACCGTTTTACGCCAAGCCCTCGATGTGCGCATAGTGAAGTACAATGAGAGTGTGCCACGTGGTAGAAGAACTTGCTGAACAAAGGCCATATTTTCGACATATCAATGGCGGAAAATTATAGTAGTTTTGAATGTGCTTCTTTGCTTGTGATTGATATAACTGACTATACGATACATCTAAAAAAAAGGGGATGAATAATATTTCGAACAATATTGCGTTTGCTAGTTTAAAGGTCGAACACCAAGTTGAAAATAAATTGATTAATTATTAGTTTATTCGAGGACGTTATATTAAGCGGTAAAAGTATATACGAGATAAGCGATAAACATAGGACTTGATGCACCTGTGAATATGGAACAATCAGATGAACCCCGCATGCAAGCCGAACCCCATTAGCAACGCGGGTTAACCAGGGTCGTGAGTCCGAACCCCAGTTTTACGAATACTTTTAGTAAGTTAGAAAGGTCAATGCGACAAACGGCATGTGTCTTCCTCTAATGTGCTAACAGTATGGGATAGCAAAATGGGCTAACAGTATGGGCTAACAGTATGAGCTAACAGTATGGTATAGCAGCCAGTTACTTGGGAAAACTATTGTGTGGAGTACTGGAGTGAGAAAACCAGGAAACACATGTGAATGTAAAATGGACGCCGTTTTATGAATGAATAATTGTTTGAAACGGCTTTTAAACCCACGTTAATCGACCAATCAGCATACAGACAGTTCATAAGCGTCTTCGCTATTCGCCTTTTCTTAGAACAACTAAAAAATAACTTTGGACGATAAACTAGATATACGGTCACACAGGTATCTGTGTGAATCCAAAACGTGATGAAATAAGCTCCAGACTCTAAAGGTGCTGAACTCCAGATGGTGATCAAAATTCTGAAATGTTGAAACTTCTGCAAATTTTGCTGATAGTGACAACAAAGTAAGTAGTAAAGTTGTTCAGACTCTTTTGGCAGTAAATGTTGAAAAACTGTCAATTGAAAGTCATAACAATGTACAAAATGTGGCTTACTGGGTATATCTACCCAGTTAAAATGAAGCATAAACGATCAATAATAAGATGCTTATAGTACTGGAAAATGAAATTATAACACTTACTTTATGCCAGAATTATTATTCTAATATTGCAAGACAAGTTTAGAACAGTTTTAAATCTTTGACTATAATATATTTTCTGGCGTTCAGCCCCTTTTATAATGTTTTTACCTCAATGACGCTCGGATTGTGGGATTAGCATTACGACTGACTCGGTGGTGTCGGAATAAATGGGCTGTAGTGGGCCTGTAGTAGTACTGGTAACTTTCCCAGGAAACGCATTTTTATAACTGAAAAATTGTTGAACGCGGCGTAAAACTACATGCACACAAATTGTATGTGAAGGCAAAATGTGGTTCAGATAGGAACATACCTCATTCCATATATGATAGAACCGTTCCCAAATAATCGAATCATCTTGTTCTTCTCTGTAACGTCGTGAAGAAAGGAGTTTTTATCGTTTGTGAAAAACGTGTCGGGCACCCAGATCTTTTCTGCGAAGTCACCTATAAAACAAAGGCAAATGATTAGAGATGACCAGTGTAATTCAAATATAATAAAATACATTAAGAAGCCACGTACCACGAAACTCGACATTCGGAGGTTCTGACATAAATAGTATAAACACTTTTCAACCTACAGACTCACTTTAACGCATCCATGATGCTTGTTTTACCAGATAGAGACGAACAGTGAATACCCTTATCTGTCTGCACCGATGCTAGGTCGATCTGAACCTTCCCTAGTCGTAAAGACCCGACGGTCAGTTTTCGTGGCCCTATTGAAAAATATCAAAGCAGCACAATGACTCCCATAATTCTGCCTCGAGATATTTCAACAATTGAGCCGTCACACGAGAAAACCAACATTATGGCATCTGCGTATGGTATCGACCCAGATCAGCATGCGGAGTCCGCGCAGACTGATCCGGCCGACACATTCCGTCTTAGGGGGATAGATGTATAGAGTAATGATTCTTGAAACAAAAAATCCACAGGAGGCGAAAAGTGTCTATCCGGGTAAGCCCTTGCGGCATGCTTAGGCTGATCTGGATCGATACTTTACGCAAGGTCCACAAGTTTGGTTTCTCGCGGGACGGCTCAATAAGTAGTAGGGTCTTAAAGAATCTAAAGCTCCGACACCTGTTTGAAATCCGGTTCTTAGGACGGAGTATGTAGCCTCCTGTACTTTAGCTCTGAGCCAGAGTATATTGATAGAGCTTTTGAATGCTTACATTTTCCCACATATAGACGCTTTCTGACGCCTCTGAAGCAGATGACTTTTGAAAATTTCTCATTTATCGGGATATTTTCACACATTTGCCTTGATTTTTTTAAGTCGTCTGCTGCAGATTTGTTCTATGTGGGAAAAGGTACATATTCAATAGTTTAGTTTCGGAGTATACCGATATATCACCAAATATCGTTTCTCAAATATATTCTCGCGTGAGTTCCCAAGAAATTCGAGTGTTTGTCTAACACATTCATGTGAACGGAAACACTCCTAAACCGATAATTAAATTCAGCTAATGGGAGATGCTCTATGATAAATTATCCCATCTAACGAGTTTGTGCACAAATCCCGAAAATTAGTTTCGCAGTGAAATTTAATGAAAACCAGATCTGGGAAGAGATTATAATTATACAGCAAAAAATCAAATGGAATAATCCGACTTGTTCTTGAGAATTCTAGGGTTTTGAAACATTGTTCCATCACTGTCACATACTATTACGATTTTTGCAAAATGTCTTCGTGACTCTTATTCAAATTGTGCACACAGGTTCTTTCAGAGGTTCACTTTTCCGCATTATCCTAGATATAGAAGGTTTTCGATTACAGAAATTTTGAAAACATTTAGGAAAAGGGAATACTGTTCAAAACGACTTGTTTATCCTTTTTTACGACACTTTCATCTTGGTATCTAAATTATATTTCTAATAATCCAGACGAAAAAAGGAGTCATCCCATTTTGACCATGGAAGAGTCGACTTGGTGAAGAGTTCAAAATTGTATGGAGTTAAAATAGCGGAGTTACAGGAAATCCAACCTAAGCGTAATAATCACTTAAATATAGCTGCGCACCATTCTAAATGATACAAATTTACAGTGCTTTTCAAAAGAGATTTTAAACATGCTATGACCAATTTGAGAAGAGTGTAAAGCCAGATCAGACTGCGCGGATACAAAAGCTGATTTGGATGTACACAGGTCGCAATTATCTTACGGTCGGTTTTCCTAGAGCGCCGATCATATGATAAGTACTTACCAGAAAGTGTCATACTATCGTTGGTGTATTTAGAGAATGCGAGTCTCTCGTCGTTCCAGTACTGGTTCAGATACATCGTTATGGTATAATCCTGAAAGTAAACAATCTGTACTGGTTCAGATACATCGGTATGGTATAATCATGAAAGTAAACAATCAGTACTGGTTATGGTATAATCCTGAAAGTAAACAATCAATACTGGTTCAGATACATCGTTATGGTATAATCCTGAAGGTAAACAATCAGTACTGGTTCAGATACATCGATTTGGTATAATCCTGAAAGTAAACAATCAGTACTGGTTATGGTATAATCCTGAAAGTAAACAATCAATACTGGTTATGGTATAATCCTGAAAGTAAACAATCAATACTGGTTCAGATACATCGTTATGGTATAATCCTGAAGGTAAACAATCAGTACTGGTTCAGATACATCGATTTGGTATAATCCTGAAAGTAAACAATCAGTACTGGTTATGGTATAATCCTGAAAGTAAACAATCAATACTGGTTATGGTATAATCCTGAAACGGTAAACAATCAATACTGGTTCAGATACATCGTTATGGTATAATCCTGAAGGTAAACAACCAGTACTGGTTCAGATACATCGTTATGGTATAATCCTGAAAGTAAACAATCAGTACTGGTTCAGATACATCGTTATGGTATAATCCTGAAAGTAAACAATCAAGTGATGAACAACCGAAAACTAACACAATCGTATTCATGACAAATGTTGATATAGATCTGATATTGCATCCACGTAATCTGATCTGAATACACACTCAGAGGACTAGATAAGGAGGAGTAAACAGATCTTTCTTCCATGATATCTCTCTTAGCACTCATTAAAACATAGGTTTTTGAGGTCAGATGAGGATTTTAGAGCATGAAAGACGCTCCTTATCTAGGGCTCTGCACAGTTTCAGTTTCTTGTAATCCTCTGTGATTAACTGTTCGGTGCGCTGGTTGATATGAGTCTACACTTATTGCAAAATGACATTTGAGCCGTTCCGCGAGAAAACCAACATTTTGGACTCTGCATAAAGCATCGACCCGGATCAGCATAAGCATGCCACGGCAGGCCAACCCGGACAGACAATTTTCGCCTTCTGTGGAGTTTTCTGTTTCAGGAATCGGTACTCTACACTCTATACCCCTGGAACGGAATGTGTCGACCTGGATTAGCCTTCCGCGGACTGCGCATGCTGATCTGGGTCGATGCATTACGCAGAGTCCATAATGTTGGTTTTCTCGGGGAACGGCTCATTTGGTAAGTTTTAATAGAGCATGGTTTTCTAAAATCAAATATCCATGGAACAAGTAAATATATATGCAGAGGTTTTATAATACATTGAACAAGCAAATAGACATGCAGAGGTTTTAAAGTGAATTGACAATACGATAATATTAGACACATGTATAACTTGTTTTGGGCAACAGCAATTCACCAAGTATTTCAGGAGGGATACTCGTTAAACTTGATGGCGAACAGACTAGACCCTGATTGGATTGCGTGGTGAGGCTGGCAAGCTTTGTAGATTATTTGCAGTGCGTAAAATCCCGGTTCGGAGTTCGTTTGGCGTTGCTCATTGTACCATCCTGTCATGATAGTCAATAACAACAAAAATAAACTGTCATGAAAGTGTTCTTTTTAGTAAATACGTAAACACTAAATGTACGTGAGTATTATTTGTACAACTTCTATTGACGAGTTCTGTCTACATGTGTTCAGTCCAGGTGTTAACCATTCTTACAGATCCTGTTCACCTTTAACCCTTTCCCTCATACGACAATTCTGCAGCAGACGACTTTGAACGTATTTTGTCAAAAAATAGAAAATCTCCATAATTGAATGGATAACCTATGACAAAAAGTGGAAAACATTGTGGCAAAAGGAGAAATTGCACGTTTTGTGCAATTTCTTCTTTTGTCACTATGTTTTCAAAATGCCGTCTGCTGCAGAGGCATGTACAGCAGACAACTTTTGAAAACGTTGTTGTAAAACAGAATATACGTATAAGGACCAAATTCGCTATATGCCACAATATGCCACAATATTTTCGACTCTAACAAATAAATGCATTCTCAATTATGTAGATTATTTACGTCTTAGCCAGAATAGTTTCAAAGTCGTCTGCTGCAGAAACAGGGCAGATCTCAAGTAGTTGATTTCCGTATTAGTGCGCTTATATTAATGCAGTAACTTTTGGACTGCATTTGCATTTCCATGTTGATCAAGCAAATCATTTTCCCGTAAATAACTTCTCAGTAAACATAACATAATGCGCCTAATGCGATTGAAGGTCTTGTTGAAATCTTCCACTTTTTGTATCACGTGAATTTAGCATACATCGAGGGATCGCTTGAACTTATTTTGACTTAAAATAATGATTGAGTTCCCTGTCAAATAGCGCTCTAACCGATTTATCAACCGATCGGAAGATCACACGATTAAATGGTTAGTAAAATCAGTTACCTTTGTCTTTCCTTAAAAGGATAGCACTTTGATTTTATTTGACTACTTTTATGGATATTGATTTTGTAGAGAGTGACCTTGAAAGTGAACATGTGTTAGTGATGTCAAATTTCTTCAAGGGGTTCAACAGTTATAGATCGAACACGAAATATAGTCAAATGGCTTTTGACCACTTTATTGCGACCTTGACCTTGAACAAAGCTAATTGACGAACATTTGTAGTGAGTTATGTCAAAATAAAAATAATAAGGGAAAAATGTAAGCGCAAAATAGCAAAGTAATTTACGACAGGATAGTGGAACATAGCTCTGAATAAATGATGTGTTTTTCCCATAAACTCAGTATTTAACCCTCATTGCAACGATTACCTACAATAAATAACCTACCAAAATAGAGTGTTTAATTTGGGAATAACAATGATACTGCAGGAAAAACACCAGTAACTCATATTAGTTTGACCTTCCAAACTGAAATTAATTGGCAACGTCAAGTGATTTGGTGTCCTAATGTCGAAGGATGCACTTAGGTATAAACGTATACTATGTATACAGACAGTGAAGACGCTGGTGAGACTGTGCGAATGCATAGACTGTACGCTGATGCATAAGGACTCAAAATCGATAGGCGCGTTTCAAATGTATGTTGCCTTGATATTTGAAACCAAAATGAAAGAACCGATGTTAAAGTGGCTACTACTTCTTGAACCAATTTCAAGATTTTAAAACAACTGCAGTACAACACATTGAGCAGCTTATCCCTTTGCCACAATGTTTTCAAATTTCGAATTCGTACTACAAAGTCGTCAAAATTGTTTCTGAGAAAGAGTTTATAACAAAAAGAACTGTATTTGTAATGTTGAACGAAACGACTGGATACAAAATTCGGTAAATTATTTCTCAAAAGTAGGTTATGTAGCTGATGTAATAATGTGTCTGCAAAAAGTAGTAAAAACGTATGGACGAGTGCGCAATTTACATAGAAATGTTCCCGTTAAGCCCGGTGAAATATAAAACAGATTCATTAAATCCACGATATAAGAAAGATAATTAAGCTTGGCGGTAGTTTATGGTAGGGTTATAGCATGTTCCCATCAGCAAGGAGGTAATAATGCTGCACAGATGGTGGCGTAAGATTGTAATTATGATGTTTGGCGTCTTTTGTGTTAGTATCATTGTTTTGGTCTTATGAGCCGTCTCGAGAGAAAACCAACATTGTGGACTCTTCGTAAAGTATCGACCCGGATCAGCCTAAGCAAGCCGCGCAGGCCTACCCGAATAGACACTTTTCGCCTCCTGTGGATTTTCTGTTTCAGGAATAACTACTCTATACATATATCCCACTAAGACGGAATGTGTCGGCCGGATCAGTCTGCGCGGACAGCGCAGGCTGATCTGGTCGATACATTACGCAGATGTCTATCGCCGCAGCCTAACGAGAAAACCAACATTGTGGACTCTGCGTAAAGTATCGACCCGGATCAGCCTAAGCATGCCGCGCAGGCTAACCCGGATAGACACTTTTCGCCTCCTGTGGATTTTCTGTTTCAGGAATCACTACTCTATACATCTTTCCCCCTAAGACGGAATGTGTCGGCCGGATCAGTCTGCGCGGACAGCGCAGGCTGATCTGGTCGATACATTACGCAGATGATATGAGCCGTACCGCGAGAAAACCAACATTGTGGACTCTGCGTAAAGTATCGACCCGGATCAGCCTAAGCAAGCCGCGCAAGCTTACCCGAATAGACACTTTTCGCCTCCTGTGGATTTTCTGTTTCAGGAATAACTACTCTATACATATATCCCACTAAGACGGAATGTGTCGGCCGGATCAGTCTGCGCGGACAGCGCAGGCTGATCTGGTCGATACATAACGCAGATGTCTATCGCCGCAGCCTCACGAGAAAACCAACATTGTGGACTCTGCGTAAAGTATCGACCCGGATCAGCCTAAGCAAGCCGCTCAGGCTTACCCGAATAGACACTTTTCGCCTCCAGTGGATTTTCTGTTTCAGGAATCATTACTCTATACACCCCCTGAGACGGAATGTGTCGGCTCGGATCAGTCTGCGCGGACTGCGCAGGCTGATCTGGGTCGATACATTACGCAGAGGCCATACTGTTGGTTTTCTCGCGGGATGGCTCATATTTTGTTTTTTGTTTGAAAGATTTGATTTGATGTATCAAAACATCCGTAAGTACAAAATAAGTACACTAGTCTGGTGCGATTAGGTAACTCCTTCATTCATATTCGTTCTGAAATTATAAATGGAGAACGGCTTACTATAAAATGAATTGATTTACTTTTATTTCAATATAAATTGAAACCTATACAGTAATTACAATGAACTTTCAACGTGATTTGTTCGAAAACAATACACCGGTATGTGGAAGCGCGGCGTCAGTATGGGATAGGTTTTAATTTTGTACCATGGAGTGACGTAATCGAATAGGGAGCAATCAACATTATTATTGTTAAGAAAAATTGTTATATGTTTGGAAAAAACAACCTTTATGAATAAATAAATTGTATAGAATGATTCAGGAAATAGCAAGATACAAAATACGTATGTCGTCTACCGTTATTACAAAACTTAAGACACATTTAATATATATTTAATAACTGTTCCCCATCTTCCTAGGCTACGCTTTTGTTTATAGTTTGGTTTACGACCCGATTCATCAAATCTCAGAAAAAAGTTTCTGGCGATGTTTTTGCCTATTTACAATATTGAGATTTTCAAATAAATGGGTAATCTTTAAAAAATCAATGATGATTCATTTTAGTTACTACATATTTATAATTACAGTATAATTCTAGAAACTGTAAAAACAACGTTAACCCAACTATGCAATAGGCAGGGCAGTAACGTGACCTATTCTACTATTTGTAAATGCAGCATGTCATCGCTTGGCGATTTTGGTCATTCTTATTTAATAGAAGACAAGGTGTCATCGGTTCCCAAATGAGTAAATAAGTTGTCTCTGCTTCCTTCCGTTATGATTACTTCGATGTTTTCACGATTTTATCCGATTTCTAAAATTCACTGGATTCGTACTCGGTTTTTCATGTTTCGTTCGAGATTAACGATTCGTACCAACTGGTTTTCGATCTTTGCTCTTGGGGAACTGACTTTACCTGTTTCTTTTGTTTATTTTTCAGTTTTCTACCGGCATGTTCAAAACGATTAAAGTGACATTACAAACAAACAAAACAGACTTAATAATTCTTGCTATATTTTAAATGTACATGTGAACTTTCATAATGCTCATCTTGATCATAAATATCTTCTTTTTTTTTTTTTAAATTACTTCGCATTTTTTGTTTATATACTCCCGTTGTTGCTATCATACTTTTCTAAACTGGGAGGAGAATAGACTTTCCCCTCTCCTTCCAAAGCTTGTGTCACACTTAACTTATAACTAGAGGCAATAAACCTTAATATATGTAAATATTTAAGCACCTATTTTTTTTTTATTTTATCTAATTGAACTAGTTAGAGGATTTAAAACAGTTTATTGGTAAAACAAACTTGAGAAACTTCAGCTTGTATTACACATTTGCGGTGAATGTTAAGCAAACGGTAAACCAAATGGTTTCAGGACTAAACTTGTCATTTCACGAATAAACTTCACATGCTGAATATCACATATATCGTAGCATATACAACGTGTAATCCCTACGTCAATATTGACCATTTCTGCTCTTGGTAACCTTTTTATATAGGCTATGGTAGCCAGGGAAGCAATATAGGCACATCTTAGCCTTCTTGTTTAAAATAAAGGGACATTTGGCCTTCTTGTTTAAAATATTTACATCCTGTCTGTTTGCACAGGTTATTGAACTGTACTGAACTGCATTTGCTTCCTTTAATTTAAAATTCTTCATGTTGAATATTATTGAATACATTTGAAAACATTGTGGCAAAGGGAGAAATTGCTCGTTTGGGGCGTCACAAAGTTTTCAAAAGTATTTTGCTACATAGGCGTCAGACAGCGTCTATACATTGAGGGTTAAACTACTTTTACGAGGGCTTTTTGATAACATATAAGACCGGCTCTCTCACATTTTTAGTTTGAACAACATTCCATCTCATTCAATTGACCTATGGTTTACGATAAGCATTCTTGCAGTATTTCTTAATGTCTTTCATGCGCGCCTCTAACGATATACCTATTAAAGGAACAAGGGACGGAACTGTGTAAATCATTAAAGCCGTTCTGCGTGAACAATATTTACACTTAATGTTTTAAATATAAATCCTTAACTTGTATTGATATATTCTACTTCTTACCTATGAAAGTATCCCTTTTGCAAGTATTGCAAGCTTATTTCGACAGTTTAAGGAATGCATTTGAATACAATTCATTATATCGAGGAATAGTAATTTTTCATGAACCAGAATGAAAATCCATCCGTGTCACTAAAATATATCCTTTTCGTCAGTTAAATTCAAGTTTGTTATGGGTAAAGCACGGAACGAACGCCTGTCAGCAAATTAACCTTATTTCCATCAGGGGCACCAACATTAGAAACCCCGGATCGACGTACACATCCGAGAGCAAGTCGTCTATCTTACTACTTTTTTAATCAGTGTTTCCTTCTCCCAAAATGTTTTCAAATGTCGACTGTATAAGATCAACGATATACCCATATAGATCCAACATAAGTCTAGGAAACTAAAAGTTCTTCTTGTTTTATGTTTGGTAAGAGTAAATGACGAGGGGGGGGGGGGGGGGGGGGGGGGGGGGGGGGGGGGGGGGGGGGGGGGGGGGGGTCGAGAGCCTCTGCATACGTAGACTGTCTCTGAGATAGTTCACTATCCCTTAACATGTCATATAACTTGATTTCATACTATTTCAGACATGTATCCTTGAAGAGTGCTTCACTGGTTTTTATCCCCGAGAACCATCACATGATGAAGCAAAGGGAGATGCAATAAATCCGATTTACGCATGACGTGAATTCTTATTCTTCAAGTAGAAATTCATCGAGACTACCAATACAGGGCTGCTCTATCTCTCACAGTTAGATGGGACCACTTGCTCCTACAGTTCATATTCTTTCAAACCTTTCATAACTGATTGTAAGAGACAAGAGTAATTGTGTTGCGGAATTATTGTCAGACTTGCCAATTTCCGTTCTATTGAACAACAGAGATACGTCATTCGAACGCCGGTCATCATTACAGCATCCCATCGCCAAGTGTCCACAAACAATACGTATGCGCTTTGTTTTATATTCGGTGAATTTATTCAAGTAATGTCGTCAAAACCTACATTTGTATAAACCTTACATTCAAGAAAACATTTACGGTATTCGACATGGGTGTGCTTAAACAGTGGCTAGACGGAGATCTTTACACACATGGGCACGTGTTTGCGTGACGGTGGTCCGGAATAATTCAATACACGGCCTGTCGATTCTTCTCTCTTTGTGATTGCACCTTTCATACCGCTCGATAGTCGTGATGTTGATGGGATAAACTCGGCTTGAAGTATTAGCAGTAAAAAAGTGTAGGGCTTTTTTACGACTGCCAATGTCCGAATGAAAGTATGCGCCGCGACTAGCGATTGGGTGCTCTTATTGAAAACCATGGGCTTTATGCAAAACCGATGTAACTACATCTTGTAACACGTTGTAGTTACATCCGTTGTGTATGAAGCCATCGATATATACAGTGTGATAACTCAATTCTTCTTTTAACAACAGCCAGAAGTGTAGCTCGTCTAGTTGAGCGTCAACGATACATTACACGAGGCAGAACTGGCGTGGCCATAAAACCCAAAATCCCGATCCGCGATACAATTACGTTTATTTAATGGATTTATTTCATGATTGATTGAGAGGCGGGTTGTAATACATGTTATTATCACTTTCGATGCCCTATCCCGTGAGGCCGATATTGTTAGAAATACAATACAATAATTTAATTTGAAACAATAAAAACCAAAAACCGTTAGCTTCGAGATTCGAAAATGGGACATTAAAAACTGAGATATGATGGCTTACTTAGTTATATCACGGCAACTATACACGTATTCATGCTACCAGGGTAACAAGCCAGCACAGGTAATGCGTTCAGTTATCAAAATTTGTGTTTATTATCTGTAGTCAATCCACCAATCAAATTACAGCTTTTTTACACTTTGGGTACGATCCGTCACAAACTGTGAACTACAAAACTGCAACACTGAACGAAAGGTAGTAAGGAGGCTAGAAAACCTTTCCATACAACGAAGAATTTATTACAAAACAACCCAATAAACAAATCGTAAATTGGTACAAATTTGTTGTTGTCAATAATTGTACGATTCTGTTTGAGACTGTTACTCTTTTCTTGACTCCCTGCATGATTGCATGTTTCATGTGTACATGTATATACATTGAACAAACAGACCAACTATAGTTACATGGGATTGGCGCGAGAAAAGTACGTATGTACATGTATGACTAGCATGGATTGTTTTAAATGAATTAAGCATTCATACGTCAATTATAAACAGTGGCAATCTATTTTTCATGCCGAAAGAAAACATTAAAAAAGGTAAAGTAATAAATAGACAATAGGATGGTGCTATCATTAATTGATCAAATTACATTCGACATTCCCTTCTGAAAATGGAATTACGCGCACAGCGACATGTCAGAACTACGGAAAATCCAGCAACAGTTATTTTGTTCGAATTCACAGGAGTGTCATGGCAACATGTATTCCAGAGTTAAATAAAAAAGAAATTGAAATAAAAGAGCCAGGTTAAACCATTTCCCACATGCATTCGTCTTCTGCTGCCTCTGCAGCAGACGACTTTTGAAAACATTGAGGCAAAAGGAGATATTCAGCAATTTCTCATTTTAGCGGAATGTTTTCAACTCTACTCTAAACTAAATGTTTATTTAACTCTTTCAGCGCCAAAGGCAATAGTGAGGTTTTTGCAAACAATACTGATTCATGTGAGTCAGCTCGTAACGAGCTGTCTCACCTGAAATCAGCATTGTTTGCCTTTTAGTTATCAAAATAGTCCAAACTGTTATCACATGAGAAATGGAGACGCCCGATTTTGAACATGGAAGAGTCTACTTTAAACAATTCGGCGCTGAAAGAGATTTTCTATATATGTGTCTAGATGCTTTCAACGTCGTCTGCTGCACATTGGTTGTTTGTGGGGTAGGGTTGATATACCGATAAAATAGAGTCGGAGATCGAGCTTGATTGTGCTGGGGATGCAATATTTCTGAGTCCACACAAACATCCAAGAGGAGTTTGCTCACCCTGTTTCAGTTAACTCTTTGAGAGCAAGTTTTCCGCACAAATAGACTCCTCCATGCTCAAAATGGGGCGACTCCATTTTTTATTGTTGTAAGAGTTTTAGAATAGTTCGATAACTGAGAGGCAAACAATGCTGATTTCAGGTCGAGGGCTTGGCGTGAGACGGTTGTAACTAAAAACCTATTTTGAAAACCCTGATTTAGGGGCAATTTTGACCCCTTTGTAAACAATGCAAATTTAGGTGCCATTGCTCAGAACGAGCAATGGCACCTAAATTTCCATTGTTTACCAAGAAAAATGATTTAACGCTTATAAAGAGTTTATGGCAAGGTGATTAACCTTGGTAAAAAAATACCAATTTGAGTTACAACCGTTTCACGCCAAGCCCTCGAGGTGAGCCTGTTCGTTACGATCAGACTCACCTGAATCGGTATTGTTTGCAGGAACCTCAATATTTCCCTTGGCACTTAAATAATTCTTAATATACATACGATAATAATATAAACCACCGGACTCTTGATATCTCCTATAGACCCAGTTTTTGGTCAGTGTGAAAGTGACCACTGAATGACCCAAACATTTTTTATGATATCGTCTTTGTTACTCACCTGAATCTGTATTGTTTGCAAGAACCTCAATATTTCCCTTGGCACTTAAATAATTCTTAATATACATACGATAATAATATAAACCACCGGACTCTTGATATCTCCTATAGACCCAGTTTTTGGTCAGTGTGAAAGTGACCACTGAATGACCCAAACATTTTTTATGATATCGTCTTTGTTACTCACCTGAATCTGTATTGTTTGCAAGAACCTCAATATTTCCCTTGGCACTTAAATAATTCTTAATATACATACGATAATAATATAAACCACCGGACTCTTGATATCTCCTATAGACCCAGTTTTTGGTCAGTGTGAAAGTGACCACTGAATGACCCAAACATTTTTTATGATATCGTCTTTGTTACTCACCTGAATCTGTATTGTTTGCAAGAACCTCAATATTTCCCTTGGCACTTAAATAATTCTTAATATACATACGATAATAATATAAACCACCGGACTCTTGATATCTCCTATAGACCCAGTTTTTGGTCAGTGTGAAAGTGACCACTGAATGACCCAAACATTTTTTATGATATCGTCTTTGTTGTCAATGGAATCATATAAAAACAACTACAATAGAAACCGTCCACAAATACCCAACGACCATAGCATGGGAAAACAAATCGTATGCTCCTTCTGTAAATGGAGAGTTTTACCGCCTTGCCCTTATGAGACAAAATAATGTTTTAGCGTTTGAAGCAGGCGACTTTTAAAAATAATGTGGGGAAAAGAGAAATTGCTTAACTCTTTCCCTCATATAGACGCTTTCTGACGCCTCTGTAGTAGACGGCTTTTTGAAAACATAGTAACAAAAGAAGAAATTGCACAAAACGTGCAATTTCTTCTTTTGTCACAATGTTTTCCCATTTTAGTCATAGGTTATCCATTCAATTATAGAGATTTTCCATTATTTGACAAATATGTTCAAAGTCGTCTGCTGCAGAATTGTCGTATGAGGGAAAGGGTTAAAGCAGACGGCGTTTTGAAAACATAGTGACAAAAGAAGAAATTGCACAGAACGTGCAATTTCTCCTTTTTGTCACAATGTTTTCCACTTTTAGTCATAGGTTATCCATTTGACAAAATATGTTCAAAGTCGTCTGCTGCAGAATTGTCGTATGAGGGAAAGGGTTAACTCTTTCGCTGCCAAAGGCAATTAAAGGCTTTGGCAAACAATCCACATTGATTTGAGACAGCTCGTAATTCTCTTCTGAAATCTGCATTGTTTTCCACTTAGACATTACATTTTTGCCACATTTTCGGTTGGACGAAAAATGGTATGTTCCAATTGTCAACATGGAAGAGTCAACTTTGTGAAATTCAGCAATGAAAGAGTTAAACCTTGCATTTGTGTCATATTCCTATAATTATTTCGTCTTTGTATAATATATATCCTACACAACATGTCCATGTTGATAATTGGACCACTCCATGTTTCGTCTAACGGCATACTTGGTAAAATTGTATTATGCCTAAGTGGCAAACAATGCAGGTCTCAGGAGGGACGGCTCATCATGAGCTGTCTCACCTTAATCAGAATTGTTTGCAAACGTTTTTAATTGCCTATGGAAGCGAGAGGGTTATTGCCGCTAAATTGTCTGGGAACGTGTTATTTTTGAGACTTTCGAAAGTTATAATAATGGCAATTAAGAAATTATTCGATTGTTGTCTGCTGCAGGCGTGTTCAACTGGACTGGAGGTGAAACTGTTACGGTAACATCTTGGGTAAATTTGTTCCCCGTAATGATGATTAACACTGCATTGGCGATCAGATGAAGTATTAACCATTTCCCACATACAGCCGCGTTTTAAATCATCCATCTGCAGCAGACGACTTTGAAAACAATAATGCAAACGGAGAAGTTGTTCATCATTAGCAATTTCTCTTTTCGTCACATTGTCTTCAACTTTATTCGATAATTAAGCGTCTCCTTCTGTTAAGATAATTTCCATATTATGGAAATATGATTCCAACGTTTTATGCTACATATTTGCTGTACAAGTGGAGGAGTTAAGGTACTGGCCAATGGTGAGAAATCTTTCCCATACGCAGGCGAATTTACGCGCAACATATGTGACAATTTCGGTAAACATTGTGGAAATGGAGCAATTGTGTGTAATGAACTCAATTCAATAACCATGATCTTATTATAAAGATTTTTCATACCTTTACTTTATATTTTCGAAAGTTTTTTTAAAAGAGAGATACGACAAATATCTATACGTTAGATTGATATCTCTCTCAGTTACAGCGATACGTCTGTACGAAAACTAATAAAACGGCTTGCCCTTCTATTCAAAAGCCATTTACCGCTTATGAGATGCGGTTTGTGTGCCACGATTTCTGTGACGTGTTGTTGTGTGTGAACACTTCATAGGAACAAGGTTGACTCTTTCTTTAACCCGTTCACGGCCGAATTTCTTCCAAGTTGAAAATTGGTTAACTTAACTTTTAGTCCAACAGGAAGTTTGGTACAATTTAATGTCTAAGTGGCAAGCAATGCAGTTTTCAGGAGAGAGAGCTCATTACGAGGTGTCTCACTTGAATCTACATTGTTTGCAGTTGCATTAAATTGCCTTTGGCAACGAAAGAGTTAAAACATTCACTGTTGTGTGGACTTTTTTCATTCAAAGAAAGCTAGCCGGACAATGGATATCCAACCGATCTATTGTATGTTTATCAAATAAATACACGCTTTGTCATTATTTCTTATTATTCGAACCAAGAACGGCTTGTTTCTAATCCCTCGCTTACCATTCGCCTAGAAGAAAGAGGTGCAGACTTAGAGCGTCGACCTCTCGTTCTAAAGGTCCCGGGCTCGAATCCCGTGATGAGCGGGTTCTGCATTTGGGATTTGTCCACACACACGGCGCGAGTACTTGTAAAGTCTCCAGGAAGCAGACATCGAGCGTGATTAATTTAAGTTGAAGGTTTGTGTCGCAATCGATGTGAAATAAGCAACTTTATTAAACTAAAAAAACCATTCACTCACATAAAACCCTTACATGTAATTATGATCGTCAAGTTGCAGCAATTCCAAATAAACATTACTATTTGGAAATACTTGTCACCAAGTAAGCCGCGAAAGTAGTGGAAATAGTATGCCCTTAAAAAAACCTCTTCATGATTTATTTCCTAAACCCATTTCCCTCATATGGACGCCTTCTGACGCCTTTGCAATAGACGGCTTTTTGAAAACATGGAGACAAAAGAAGAAATTGCTCAAAACGAGCAATTTATCCTTTTGCCACAATGTTTTCAAATTCGTCAGCTTCAGTATTGGTGTATGTGGGAAAGGGTTGATAGCATTAGCCATTCCCAGACACAGACGAAGTATGATGCCTCTGTAGCAGAGGACGTCATGAGGTTCATTAGCAATTACTCCTTTGACGATAACCTGGAATGATAACCTCAATCGCTATAGCAAAGTCAACGGAAATATAGTAATATTGGTCCCTTTAACATATTTAGCGTAACAGAAGTAAATTGATCACCGTACCAATTTCAATGAAATAAGAATATGACACATGTTTGTTTTATTTGGGTTTAACGACGCTTTCAACTATTTTAAGTTAAATCACGACGACAGTTCACTTATTCATGATCCCTCGGTAAACAAAGCATTACTAGGCTAGAAAATGTGGCAAGGCAGGGCACTCGACCATAGTAAGTAAGTAAGTAAAGACTTTATTTTGTGAGGGTGACCCATTTAGTGACTGGACACTAATCTTCCATGGGGCCCTCAAGGACCATGACCGTAGTGCGGCGACTTGGGATATAACACATGATTCCACTGCGGACTATGTCTCAAGCAAGTATTTTGGCATTATATGTGTCCGAAAATATCAGCTGTTCAATTGCGTGACATAATCTTTAACGATGTGTTAAAAAGCCGCAACTACATCTTCTTGCAATACGTATTTACATTGGTGTGAAACGTCACCAACGATATGGAATTCTTTCTTCCACGTTACGGTCTAGTATTGAATAAATGTCTAGAGATATCGTGCAAACGTACAGTCCATAAGAAAGAGAAATGATTGAACAATACACGTTTGTCAAAGAGACTGATGATCCAGAACAGGTTCGTGTCTCTTAACCCTTTCCAACATACAACATATCTGCAGCAGACGACTTTGAAAAAATCTAGAAAGAATTACGGAAAGTCTCTGAAAATGAAGGTATAATTACTGAAAAGAATTGGAAACTTTGTGGCAAAAGGAGAAATTGCACGTTTTGAGCAATTTCTCCTTTTGTCACAATGTTTTCAAAAGTCTGTATGTGTGAAAGGGTTAATTTAGTCAATATATAAAAGTTACCGTTAACCAACATACAGATGCTTTCTGACGCTCCTCAGCAGACGACTTTTTAAAGCATTGTGGTAAAATGAGAAACTGCTCATAATGAGAAATCTTCCATTGCTACAATGCTTTCAACTCTTTTCAATAATCATACTATCATTTATAGAGATTTACTTTATTTTGGACTTGATAATTTCAAAGTCGTCTGCTGCAGAGTTTTTGTATGTGGGAAAGGGTTTAATTACTCTTTCATTTATAGAGTCTCCATGTTTAGTACTAAATATCATTAAAGTCGTCTGCAGCAGATTTGCTGTATGCGGGACATGGTTAAACGTGAAAACCCATTTCATTTCGATGATACGAAGTCGGTTTGAACGCAAATTTCTGAATCATACGAAGCTCTGGTGTCCTTCTATATTAAACGCAGAGCAGACATGCCTCGACTTGGAACCTTTTCTCATGCGAGAAATGTCTCCAATTGACACGGTATTATATGTTTAGAATATTGTCTCCAATTGACAAGGTATTATATGTTTAGAACATGTCCGCTTTTTTTACGAGTCCTGACAATTTCTAATGTGGTTTCCTTTTTCTTTTCTTTTTAAATTGACAGGTAACCTTAGCAATGCAACACATCTGAAAGACAAACTATATGTAACGGTACTTTTAATGGGAAACCAATGACAATATATAATCAGTGAGCTGGCAGGACTTAGACATGATTCAATGGGTTTTATAGGGAGTGTCTCATATTTTAAACAATTCAGATCGTTACATATTTTACTCTGCCAACTACAACCCTTTCCCCATATACTTCAATTCTGCAGCAGACGACTTTAAACCAGCTTGTAACAAATAAAGATAAATCTCTATAAAAGAAACTGTAATCGTCAATAAAGTAGAAAACATTGTGACAACAGAAAGGAAAAATTGCTCATTATGAGTAATTTCTTTTTTTGTCACGATGTTTTCAAAATTGTCTGCTGTAAAGGTGTCATTAGAGTCAATAGGTAGGAAAGATACTGATTGATTCTATTTCAGCAGAACATCTATGATTACGTTATCTTATAAAGATGAATATAGAGTCGATCCGCGTTAAATCGAAGTCGCAAAGGACCCACCACTTACTTTAGTTTAATCTGATTTAGTTGACATTGATAGCGAAACAAGCTTCAACAAATTATGATATGTAATTTTTGCTGAAAGTCATGCATAATCTGATACGCCGCTATGGTCACTGAATGTCCTCAATTCCCCTGACACTCATGCTGTTATATGATTGATTGATTGGGTTTTAACGCCGTTATCAACGATTTTTAAGTAAAACTACAGCCAGTTCAGCAACCCTTGTCTTTCCTGGCTTTGACACACCAGTACTTCACACAACATTCTTTCCAAGCAACTGGCTGCCTTTTCACATAGACTGTAAGCCCATTGGTGGAAGACGGACGACGCTTGTCACAATATCAAACTTCGGAAAGAACGTTGGCCGAACTCAGAATACCTGCAATAATTTATAAAGTCGTACATTACATGAACTCAAATGTTTTTTAAAGTCGTATACTTAACATGATACATGCACGTAATTGATGCTGAAAGTCGTTGCATAACATACATGTAATACGAAACTAATGTTTAATGTCGCTTATAACCGGATACAGGTTGATTCAGCTCGAAGAGAAGTTTAAGAATGGATCCAGAGCAGGTGGGATAACTACGTCTTTTTTTTTTTGCTTCGTAATTATAATAACTTCCCAGAGTTTTCGTTAAATTTTACCGAGAAAGTTATTTTCAGGATTTCGTGTAAACTCGTTAGACGGAATACTAATTAATCTTGGAGCATCCACATTAATTGAATTTAATTATCGGGTCCTAGAGTGTTTCCGTTTACACAAATGTGTTATACAAATACTAGAAATGCGGGGAATCTCAATCTCGTACACAAAGTACATGTATCTCCATAGGATGAAACCAGTAATTCACCCTTCAGCACCACTCTTTAGTTTTAAATAACATTTGGGCCACAATCGTCGGGCACCCACGGCTGTTGACTCCGCTATGCTCCAACATTGGGCATAGTGGAGTCGACAATCGCAGGTGTCTGTCGATGTCGGTCCACTGTCTGATATCTTGTAATTGTTTGTTCTTTGAATTCATGCCGTTTTGAGCAGACGTCTTTCGAAATCATGTGCTCAACTCAATTCAATTATATAATTAAAAACTAATTTGTTGAGCATGTTCACGTTTTTGCCAAGATGTTAACACATTCGTCTGCCGCCGTGTGTTGTATGTGGTAACATGTAAATACATTTATAGAGTCACTTAAATGTAATACATCGGTAACGACGCACGACTCCTCGTTGTCCGAAATGGATTTGTATACTCATTACGCATAGTAAGTTAATGTACATGCATACTTGTATGCTCGTTTAAAATGCAAAAGTCGTAACTCTATCTCAACATTTGAATCGTTTGATAACTGCATCTATATTCTACAATTTTTCACCGTTCTTATTTTGACGCATTTGAAGCAGACAAATTTCAAAAACATTTTGGTAAAAGGGGAAATTACTCATAATTAGCCATTTGTCGTTTTGCTAAAATACGTTCAACAACGTTAAATATTTTCACTCTAATTTAAAGAGATTGTATATAATTGCCTATATGTTTTTAAAAGTCGTCTGCTGCAGGTTTGTTATATGTGGGAAAGGGTTAATTGTGGTGGGTGTTCAATTGATTTATTGGTAGCATGAAAAAGGCTGACATTTTTTGTAAGTTTATCCCTTTCCCACCTATAGCCGCTTTGTGACGCTTCTGCAGCAGATGACTTTTGAAAACATTGTGACAAATGGCTAAATTGCTCATAATGAGTAATTTCTCCATTTGTCACAATGTGATAATTACACTTCCCTTTATAGAGATTTTCCTCAATTATGTGGACATGTTTTCAAAGTCGTCTGCTGCAGATTTGTTGTATGCGGGAAATGATGACATGAAATAACAAAACGATCGCAAATTGCTAAGCGTAGATCGTGTGTACTAATATAAGAACAATATTCTTCTTGTCCATGGAACCAAGGCGTCTACTATATTAATAATGACTTTCCCCCTGGCGCTCTGCATAGTTGGGATAACAAAACGACGTGTGCAATGATGTAAGAATAATATTACCAGCACGAATGGTAGCTTTCTAAACAAACGGCATGGTATAATATAAATACCTTTTAAAGCAGACACTCCAATTAAAACCAACTTCTTATGGAGTCTGATAAGGCTCTCTGACATTTCTACCCTTTAATTCAATATATTTCTAACATTTCGGAGAAAACTTATTTTCATAACCCTTTCACTGCCGTATTTCACAAAGTCGACTCTTCCATGTTAATTTATTTTTTACCACTTCATTTTTCGTCCAACAGGAAATTTGTTACAATGTCTAAGTGGCAAACAATGTAGATTATATGAGAGACAGCTCGTTACGATGTGTCTTTCTTGAATCATCTGCATTCTTTACAATAGCATTTAATTGCCTTTGGTCGCGAAAGAGTAGAAGAGAGTGTATTTCGAAATATCTTCGAATCGTCGTTTGTTGCGAAGCCTCTTAAGATCTGTCTATCATACGACTGTTCTCAAATCAGCCGCGTTTCGTTATAACATAACATGCCATATCTGTATTTAGCATTAAAAATGAAATGCTTATAGCCTTGGACTACTAATACGTATTAGAAGTCCTAGTTATAGCCAATAAACATATAAATTAATAAATCAAAAATACAAGGTTGTGTACAAAAACAGTAAGTCTCTTCCGAGAAGTTGGGGATGGAAACTATATGGTACATGTTATCTAAGACTCGTTTTTTTTAAATCTTTTATAACTGACCTTCCGAAAGTCCACAACACATTTTAGGATTAGGATTTATTTAGGACAAAAATGTTGAGTTGGCAAGTCAACAGTAAAGACGGCGCAAATGAGCATGTCTGAATCTTTACTAGGGGCAAAGGCGTTAAGCGTTAGCAAAATCGGTTACAGTCAAAAGGCTAATGAAAAGTACGATCACATTGCATTCTTATTTAGTAACAACCGTATCAAATCTATTTTCCTAAGGCTTCCGCGACACTTGAGCGACTATGTGTTCAATAGGGAATATTCTGATCAAAATACACAGAGGAGTCGGCTGATCTTGATCTTCACTGGTCGCAAAAGCTCGGAACTTGTGTGTTCGTATGACGTGGTCCAAGTAATGTCTGGAGAGTCTCTTGTCTGTCCTTGTTTTATTTCTCTCTTTACTACACAGTACATACAGTAAATCAACAATTCGCAGATGAAATCATATTTATTGTTTTATTATAGGTCAGCGTAGGTTTGATTCACCAGGAAAGGAATGACAATCCGTTCACCAAGATTTCAACCAATTGAAAGTGAGAGATGGAAGGTCCGGTCCATATTTGATGCATCTCCAGAAGACGACCTTTGCTAACATTGACACATGGAACATTGCTTACAGTACTTATTTGTTTCCTTTTGACACAGTTTTTCAAAAGTGGACAGCTGAGAAAAAAATAGAAGGTTCCATCTTTGACGCATCTTCAAAAGACGAATTATGAAAACATTGACACATGGGAAATTTGCTCACAAAACGTAATTTCTCCCAATGTTTCTCTATTCAGTTATTATAACATTCTAAACACTTTTATAAAGACGTCCCTGAAGTCGTCAGCTGCAGATATGTTGTACGATGGAAAGGGTCAAACTGCCTGTCTGTCTGTTTGTGTGTCTGTCTGTTTTACTGTGTTGCTGTCTGTCTGTCCTCTTTATCTCTCTTTCCCCCCACCAAGCCTCACTTAGATTGCATAGATACATATTATGATGAACCTTTATGATAATTTGGTGAAAATGGCGCTGCTTGAATGTTCATAAGGTTTTTCAAAAACTTATTGACCTAGTTTTCCAGTTTAGCGTTTTATTAAGCTTTGGTGTATATGAAAGTCATTATTAGCTTTCAGGAAGATTGTTGGTTAATGTGGCCTGTGATGTTGTTCACAAAGTAATTGTGATATACCATGATAATCAGTACATATGCATAATAAGTTCAATTGGACGAACCTCGGGTGGTTCTGGGGCAATTGTAGTGAAACTTGCCGTCTTACATTTCACAATAATTGTTAACATTACACTATAGTTTTAATCAACTCCATCCAACAGCCTCGGACCGACATCTCCAAAGCCAATATCCCATCCGCCGGGGATACACACTTACTTACATACATTATTAAAGTTGAAAGTGATTGTCATTTACTAAAAAAAAACCTTAGGTAGTATTATATATATTATATGTAAAGGAACAAGAGAAAGTTGATGCAAGGCATCAGTGTCGCCGGAAAAGACTGCATTGATTTATTTATGTACTCTTGACTTTCCTTAGTCTATTCAATCATTAGGAACGCTGTAATGAAAACATTTGCTTATAAATTTTATATACATACCTATACATTAGGGTATCTATAAAAAATTAACGAAATGTGTACACATTTATCTGGCTTAAATTTAATTTTGCTGTTGTTACTTATTTAAATAATAGTATTCATTCATATAATTTCAATGTTTGTCAATCTTATTCGAATCACAAGGTAAATATCCTGGTATTGCTTTAAAGGGAGGTAATTTGAAGAAAACAAAAGTCTTCAAAAGGAGAAATATATCAGCATTACCGTCTACAGTTTAAATTGTTCTATTGTTTGTGGATTTAAAAATGTTCTTTTTTTCTTATTTCTACATGTACAACGAAATATTGCGGCTTCTCTTTGACGCTTTGCGTCAAACATTCGTCTTGTACTTGTCTAAAATAAAATAATATCACTCGCTTTTTCATATCGAAATGCGCATGCGCGAAAATCGATGTTAAAGGTCACGAAACTACACAACAGAATAGGGTCTATATTTAGCTTAGAAACAGTTCCTACTTTAGATATTCATGGATTAACATTATTAAATGAATTCTACACAAATCAAGACATCTCTTTGAACATGAAAACAACATTTAGTAAGTTTAAATTGCTATTAAAAGGAGAATCCGAAATTGACCTCAATGATGACACATAAGAGTCTGCATTAGGGGGTGTTGGTTCACGTCTTGAAGGGACCACTTTTGTCTTCGTAAATAAGACAAAAAACTTAAATGCGAGTGAAATAAAAAAAACTGCAAACATTAAAAAATCGGAATATTTATTTCATTGTAGATGTGTCATTTATTAGTGTTCGTAAACAACCACAATTGTAATATGTTCAAATCATCTAGATTTGTTTCTTTCTAATAATAAGCCGCCTTCCCATGTGATTTCAGAAAACCTATTAAAAATAGAAGTCGCGGGCTTCTGCCCGGCGACTAATAAAATGAAGGATCTGTTGTTGTTGTTGTTGTTGTTGTTGTTGTTGTTGTTGCATCTCCGTTTCCGGTATCATATAGAGATACCTGAAAGTGAAACCAATAGCTCTTCACTGACATGTATTCATTAGATGAAATGTATAAGGCTAAATTACATTGTACATGGGGCTTCTTGGGAGATTGTAAACGTGTATCAGATGGTTTAAACTATAGTTTTAGTGTTCGTATTCCATAAACAGCAATTTCAATATACCCACTTACATTATACAACTTTTGAACACATATTCGAAAATATGGAAAGAATCTAAGAATAAAATGACTTTTTATTAGGTACAGTTGAAAACACTATGACATTGTATGAACGGTAACTCTGTTTTTACAGAGTTTTCAAACATTGTCTGCTGCTTATACGTCTTACGTCTAGTTTCATGATAAGTTCTACTAATAACCCTTTCACAATATTTATAAGTAAGTGTTTTGTATATGGTGACAGTGTAATATACGCGATAAATAACTTTTTTTATTTGACATTTGCGTAATAAAGTCGAGATAGGATGGGAAACATTCAGCGTTATTAATCTCAAATGTACAAATCGTTTTTCTTATCGAATTATATCCCAACAAATGGCGAGAGAAATGACTATAAATATATTTCGTGTATGCCTACTTCAGAATGATAAGTTCACAAAGTTTACTTTGTTCCAATGTATCCCCGAGCCATGCTTTATACAATTTCAACCAGATAAGGAAATATGTTTTCATATTCATATATTCTATTATGAATTAAATTAAATTTAAGGCATTTTAAATCCTAAAATGCCCAATTAGATTGTCTGTTTTAGCATGTTCCCATACTAGTATATGGAAACAATGCAACATAATTAGTTATGTTTATTCGTGCATGCTAATGTACAGGTTGTTCCATGAAATATGCAACCATCTAATCAACTCAGAACAATATAGTCACAACACAGTTACATCATTAATTTGTATATGAATTACAGGTTTTATTCAATAAATTACACTAACATGTCTGCTATAAATGTCTGTGCCGTAAACCAGTCATATCGATATCACGTGTTCTATATGACGTCTCTTCTGCTGAATAACGACGTCGACGCGCTCTTTGACATTCCTGTATAAAATCTTCGAGACGAATCAATACGAATTTCCGTCCCACGAGAAAAACCAACAATGTGGACTCTGCGTAAAGTATCAACCCGGTTCTGCCTAAGCATGCCGCGCAGGTTTACCCGGACATACACTTTTCGCATCCTGTGGATTTCCTGTTTCGGGAATCATTACTCTATACCTCTATCCCCTGAGACGGAAGGTGTCGGCCCGGATTAGCCTGCGCGGACTGCGCAGGCTGGTCTGGGTTGATACATTACTCACAGGACATCATGTTGGTTTTCTCGTGGAACGGCACAAATCAAGATCCGCCCGGGTTGATATGTTCCGGGCTGTTCACACAATTAATCCAAGAAGGTTTCAAGCAGTTGTTGAAACGCCGTGTTGATCTAGATCAGAACACAGAGATTCTCAGGCATATATTTATCTACGGTTGTAATAAATACGCTGATAGTGTATTATTTGAAACACCGCTTATGTAGAATTTCAGCAAAAAACAAGTATCAAATGATTTCTGTCAGGACCAAAACAGAATATGAATAAGAAGACTCAAATACTTTCATGACGGATTATATGTTTAGATCAATTTTGTTTGGAAAAGTATGTATTTTAAAAGCCTCGAACTGTTTAATTAGGCTTCCTATGATCGCAAGAATGTAAAATAATACAATCCAGAAGTCTAGAGTACCCACGACATAGGGTTTGCTTTAATAATAAACGTGAACATGCGGGTAAAAGAGCAGAATACCCCTCTAGACCTTTGACAATCTGATCTCATTTTTAATGTAAACATGATGGGTGCTCAAGGAAGACGTCAGTGTTTTTGCGACCAGTTATAATCGGGTCACTATTAATATCTGAGCAATCTGGTCTGAATCTGCTCTATACGCCAACTAGTCACAGTAACGTTAAAAACTACACCAAATACGCTGCAGACAATATTGAAAACATTGTGGCACAAATAAGAAATATAGTTCAATAAATAAAAGTATAATAATCAAATAGAGTTGAAATCATTGGGACAAAAGGAGAAATTGCTTCGTTATGACGATTTCTACATACTGAAAAAATGTTTTCCAAGTATGTCTGCTGCAGATGCGTCACAATGCGTCTGTAGATGGGGCAATGGTTAAAACATGCTTTGTCAGTAGACACTTTAAATTCAACATTGAAGTAGGTGGCATTTGGGGGATTCTATAGTAAGAAGAAAGATTTATCAGAAATTTAAATGTCTGACACACTACGGGTTTACGACTGCAACATTAGTTTGCAGGGTGACCAAGTATGATGTCTGACACACTACGGGTTTACGACTGTAACATTAGTTTGCAGGGTGACCAAGTATGATGTCTGACACACTACGGGTTTACGACTGTAACATTAGTTTGCAGGGTGACCAAGTATGATGTCTGACACACTACGGGTTTACGACTGTAACATTAGTTTGCAGGGTGACCAAGTATGATGTCTGACACACTACGGGTTTACGACTGTAACATTAGTTTGCAGGGTGACCAAGTATGATGTCTGACACACTACGGGTTTACGACTGTAACATTAGTTTGAAGGGTGACCAAGTATGATGTCTGACACACTACGGGTTTACGACTGAAACATTAGTTTGCAGGGTGACCAAGTATGATGTCTGACACACTACGGGTTTACGACTGAAACATTAGTTTGCAGGGTGACCAAGTATGATGTCTGACACACTACGGGTTTACGACTGTAACATTAGTTTGCAGGGTGACCAAGTATGATGTCTGACACACTACGGGTTTACGACTGTAACATTAGTTTGCAGGGTGACCAAGTATGATGTCTGACACACTACGGGTTTACGACTGTAACATTAGTTTGCAGGGTGACCAAGTATGATGTCTGACACACTACGAGTTTACGACTGTAACATTAGTTTGCAGGGTGACCAAGTATGATGTCTGACACACTACGGGTTTACGACTGTAACATTAGTTTGCAGGGTGACCAAGTATGATGTCTGACACACTACGGGTTTACGACTGTACCATTAGTTTGCAGGGTGACACAGTATGATGTCTGACACACTACGGGTTTACGACTGTAACATTAGTTTGCAGGGTGACCAAGTATGATGTCTGACACACTACGGGTTTACGACTGTACCATTAGTTTGCAGGGTGACCAAGTATGATGTCTGACACACTACGGGTTTACGACTGTAACATTAGTTTGCAGAGTGACCAAGTATGACTGACTACCAAGACGAATAGAAGAACGGATCATCAATCGTCATTACCGTTTGTATGATAATAAAGTAACGTCTGCATTGAAACCATCGGAGGTGATTTATTTAACGTCTGGAAATTGGAAATAATACTTCGATTCATAGTTTATATGAGAAAATGAGAAATTGCTCTTTTTACCATTCGTTTGCTTTTCATATGAGCACAAATGTATTACTAAGCTCAAAATACATTAAGAGAGGCAATAAACATACGTATTCATACTGGTAGTAATCATCATCATACTCATTATTATGATAATCATGCTGACTGCACCAAACAAGATGTATCACATACACCTACACGTTACACATGGCAGGAAGCAAAAATATTGAACTTTGACATCTGACTGTTACATGTAAGAGCTTCGTAAATCTTGAAGGGCTGAGGTCAATTTTGATGAGAATCATTTCCACATTTGATCAGGGGTGGTATAAACGTGTATTTAAAAAAGACATGTTAATTGTGTACAGTGCAACGGACGATACTTTGAGAATGATTAAAATTAGGAACTGCGTCAAAACTGCGTTATTTTTTAGACGTTACGTTCAAACGACGTTACTGCGTCAAGGACCTTGTAGATATAGTTTATTATGTATTGTTGTTTATGCATATATTAGTGTGTTATTTGTATGTAAATGGTACCATACAGTATACACTGAATTAAAGATACGCTTTGCAATTATGTTTCCGACTTTACATTAAAAACAAAGCTAGTCTCAAACTTTCCGAACGTCCCTCTTATATGCACATTAGTTGACAAGAAGTTAGAATGAGGGGCAATAATGATAGATTTGAAACATGTTTCATTCACCCTGTTTGAAGCGTTAACCTTTCTTTATTATAAGATATTAATCCTTTTAATCTACGAGGGGGGGGGGGGGGGGGGGGGGGGGGGGGGGGGGATCACAACTCTACAATTGTTTAGTCAAAGCAATTGATGCCACGTTTTAATGAGTCTAGGATAATTATTTTATCAAGCATCACACTTTAAGGAAACATATACAGATCATTAACATGTGTTTTAGAACTATTTATTTTAAACATTTTCGCACACGCATACGTCTTTTGACACGTCTGCATGTGATAACTTTTGAAAACATTGTACCAAAGGATAAATTGATCATGGTTAGACAATACACATCGTGTCGCAATATTTTTAACTCTATTCAATAATCATACTTTCATTTATAGACATTTCCATAAATTTGTCTGCTGTAGATTTGCTATAAAGTGGGAACGGTTCAAGTCATTTTTCAGACAACAAATAATTGAGCCAAATTACGAGAAAACCAACATTGTGGATCAGCCTAACTCGGACATTTTCCATAAATTTGTCTGCTGCATATTTGCTCTAAAGTAGGAACGGTTCAGACAACAAATAATTGAGCCAAATTACGAGAAAACCAACGTTGTGGATCAGCCTAACTCGGACAGACACATTTCGTCTACTGGTGATGTTCTGTTTCAGGAATATTTACGTTATACCCTCTATCATTAGCCTGCGCGGACTGATCTGGGTCGATACATTACGCAGAGTCCATACTAGTGGTTTTCTTGTGGAACAGCTCATGTATCGAATAAAACAAGTAATAACTTACCATGTTCACTTCAGAGATGGCATCAAAGCTTGCCAGTATTATTTCTATTCCTATTGACAACGGCACACCTGAAAATATAGAAGTTCATCAGTGTTATCAATTCCATTAACAATGTCATTAGTTATTACACTAACTATGGTTAATACATGGAATATTAAATGGGGAAACCGACCTTGAGAGCAAATCGAGGGCTTGGCGTGAAACGGTTGTAACTAAAATTGGTATTTTTTTTTACCAAGCTTAGTTACCTCGCTATAAAGCCTTTATAAGCTTTAAATCAATTTTCTTTGTAAACAATGGAAATTTAGGTGCCATTGCTCGTTTTGAGCAATGGCACCTAAATTTGCATTGTTTACAAAAGGGTCAAAATTGCCCCTAAACCAGAGTTTGCAAAAATAGGTTTTTAGTTACAACCGTTTCACACCAAGCCCTCGAAATGCGATCAGTATAGATTCAGATTAACCTGCGCATCCGTCGAGAAAGAAATGTTGGCATGTACAGTGTTCGCCATTAAATAAGCTGAACTCCAGATCGAGATGAAATATTTGAAATGTTGAAACTTCTGAAAATATTGTTAATATTGACAACAAAGTGAGGAATAAATAGTTTAAAACTATTTTGGGAGTAATTTTTTGAAAAAAAAGAGTCAATTCAAAATCATGAAAATGTACAAAATTTAGCTTACAGGGTATGTCTACCCAGTAAAAAAAAAGCGTAAACGATCAATATTTAGATATTTATTGTACTGGCAAGTTAAATGATTATTCTTATTTTATCCCAGAATTATGATTCTAAAATTTCGAGACAACTTTTAAACAGTTGTAAAGCATTGTACTTTACTATCTTTAATCTGGAGTTCAGCACCTGGTAGACTTACGAGACAAATACAATACGTATGGGTCCAATAGTATGAGGTGTAAAGAAATATGCTAAACTACTAGTATTATCTAGATATACGGGTCAAATTAATGAGTCATTTATAGTCTATACAGATATTTGTTAACTCTTTCAGCGCCAAAGGCAATATTGAGCTTTTTGCAAACAATACAGATTCAGGTGAGTCAGCTCGTAACGAGCTGTCTCACCTGAAATCTGCATTGTTTGGCTGTGAGTTATAAAAATATTCTAAAAATCCTAAAACATGAAAATAAAGTCGTCCGAGTTTGAACATGGAAGAGTCTACTTTAAACAATTCGGCGCTGAAAGGGTTAAAAGGATTAAGCATGCTATATATCAAAACCAGGTCATGGGAAATGCCAAAACGGAAATCGAATAATATTTGGTCGGGGAAGTCGAGTGGCGATTGACGACCGACAAGAAATTATTTTGGCCGTGTATCAATGAACTAAAATCTTACATGTGGAAACGTAGGAAACAAGAAACAAGAAATTATTGTGGCTGTGTATCAATGGGCTAAAATCTTACATGTGGACACGTAGGCAACAAGAAATGATTGTGGCCGTGTATCATTGGGCTAAAATCTTACATGTGGACATGTAGGCAACAAGAAATGATTGTGGCCGTGTATCAATGGGCTAAAATCTTACATGTGGACATGTAGGCAACAAGAAATGATTGTGGCCGTGTATCATTGGGCTAAAATCTTACATGTGGACACGTAGGCAACAAGGAATGATTGTGGCCGTGTATCAAAGGGGCTAAAATCTTACATGTGGGTGGACACATAGGAAACAAAACCATACAAATCATGTCAATGCTGTAAACATTTAAGGTGCCGAACTCCAGATTATAAATATTATAGTCAAAGTTTTAAAACTGTTCAAAAGTTGTCTCTTTATATATTAGAATTCTGGGATAAAATTAGTGTGTAATAATTTCACTTTCCAGTACAATAATTATCTAAATAGTTATCGTTTATGCCTCATTTTTACTGGGTAGACATACAAAGTAAGCCCAATTTTGTACATTTTCGTTGACTGACCGTTCTTCATTTATTGCCAAAATAGTATTGAACTATATAAATTACTTACTTTGTTTTCACTATTAGCAATATTTACAGAAGTTTCAGCATTTCAAGATGTTGATCTCGATCTGATGTTCAGCACCTTTAATACTAATTGAACTAACATCTTTCGGTACATTGCTTCGGTCGGAATTCTTATTTTCGAATAATTTAGTTTATAAACTTTAACCATTAACTATTTAATGATTCTATATATTACAAGACTGAGTCTCCTATACTGTTTTAAATATGGCGCCGTTTCAAACATGGTTTCAAAAAGTCGCATCAGAATCCAACCCACGATAGTGTGTCAAAACACACTGACTACATTTCCATATTGAATCTATCACATTTAAAAATGTCAAAACCGGGAAGAAAGGAACATATTGCTTTTTTGCTTATACAAACATATTGCTCATTGTATGCAGACAAATTAATGTATCTGCACTCGACAAGATGTGTCTGCGTTAAGTCAATTTTCATTTAACCCTTTCCCAAATAGACCAAACCTGAAGCAGACGATGTTGCAAGCATATATAGGCATAAGATATCGTTACTGCAAAAAGGTTGAAAACATTTTGGCAAAATGAGAAATTGCTCTGTTTCAGCAATTCCTCCTTTTTGCCAATGTTTTCAAAATCCGTTTTCTGCATATCCGCCAAAATGCGTCTCTATGTTGGAATGGGTTAACTTTTAGCTTTGGTAATCATCTTTTTGATATACTACAGGCGAGCTCTGGTGACTATTTCTAACAGTCTGTCCGTGAAATGTTGTCTCAACTATTATTCAATTCTCTATTCAGGATGATGTTTGCATACTGTAATTACCAACTCAAACACGGGCTGATTTGCTTAAGTTCATCTGGTATTCGATTAGATCAGAATAAATGAAAGGCTGTACTTTTAAAATATCTTTAGGACAAACTGTTACGTTCAACTTGAATTGCTTGATTGGGGTTTAACCGAGGTTTAACGCATTTTTCAACATTTTTTCATTCATATCCCCGCGACCAGTTCACCTACCCATATGCGTCTTGGCTTTCTCACACCAGTAATCGACACACTAGTTATCTACATACCAGTAATCTACACACCAGTAATCGACACACCAGTCTGACTGCATTCCCAGAGCCAGTTGCAAGACGCTGTCTCATTAACTTTAACTAGAATCTCTTTTTTAAAAATGTTGATTTCTTAAAACATTTTGGAGGGGCATCTTACGTTTATTTTTCTTTATTATCAATCGATCTTTTTGAAAAAAAATATTTAACTACATACATTTCATTTAAAATGCAGAAGACACTGTTCCGTGCGTAAATCAACATAAGAGATAGCGCATGAGAAAAGCTACAAGTTGGTATTTCTTAACGGTATAGGCTAAGATCATCTTATCCGCCAGCTTAGTCTATCAGAATATACACAAGTTGACATAATATTCTAACCGGCTTGCGTAGATAAATATGAACAGTATATATCTTGATGAGACTGTGTGGATACACAGGCAGATCTGGATCTATATCGTTCACAAAAGCCAACTTGTACATGTTCTCATGTATTGGCTAATAATACATGTTACTGCGGTAGAAACGTATTTGATTTACATCCCTTGTATAATCATATATACACTCGTATACATGCACATGTACATATATACATTACACGTTCATATACATTCGGGCAACGGGTATCATATATTATTCAAAAGTAAAATATACAATATAATAAGAAGCATATTTGGTATTATTTTTGATCGTGTTATCCCAAAATGGCGTGCATGTATATACATGGTGTATACATTATTTGCTTTAACACCCGTTAACTCGAATGAGCGATAGACGTATTCGAGTTATCGCTATGTTTAAGCTAAATTCATTTATATATTGTAGGCTTCGTACTTCATTTGATTTAAATGTTTGTTATGAACACAATGTCTGTGATAATTTTTTTATAAAAGAAACAAAACAGCAGCAGTTTAACGCTGTTTTCAAAAGACAGTTAGAGTTACTTTCCACAAAATATATCGAGTTAAACGAATATTTTTATTTTAACAAGAAAGCAATAATTAATAAATTGTTAAATACAGAGCTTAATCAATATAAAATCCAGCCACATGAGGTTTATTATGTATTAAACATTGAATAACGTAAACTATATCCTTGGTAGAATTTATGCGCATGCAACAAACGAGTTCGTCTTCAAATTACGAGGCTAAACATTCTCGTACTAAACGAAGAATTTGGTAGAAGTGGCTTCCCTCTGTGGCACTCAGGGTTGCGGGGTTAGCATTACGACTGACAGGATGGTGTCAGGATAAATGGTCCAGTAGTACTGGTAACTTACCTTGGAAACGCCGTGATTTAAATGAAAAAAGTTGAAAGTAGCGTTAAAATACCAAACAAACTAAACGTAAATGGAATATAAATCATTTTTTCGGAGTCGGCAGCCTGCCAATTGCTGTTAACACCAACTACGCATTTAAGGGTGAGACTGCGCGAAAAAAATAGTTCATCATGGATTCAACCAAAATGCATTTAAAAGGTTAAGATCTTCCCAAAAGATAGCATTATAATGTTGTTGGAACATCAGTGAAAAACTTAAGGCGTGAGTACTCCAATATAAGTTAAACAAATGTTTTAGAAATTAATGCACCTATAGGTCAAACATGAAAGCTTATTAACTATTAACATTAGCGAAGTGGAACGGAAAAGTACAAAGAAGTCGCGTGATAAATGCAGTGGCGGATTTACCGGGGGCCTGTAGGGCCCGTGCAACGAAAAATTAATGGTAAACAAAGAAGTCAAGTGAAAAATGCAGTGGCGGATTTAGCGGGGGGGGGGGGGGGGGAGGGGGGCCCGTAGATATGACGTAATTATTTGTTACGTCATTTTATATCATCCGGACGACTGCCAACATTCAATGGGAACTATTTCTATCGTGACGTAATTATTTGTTTCGTCATTTCTTATAATACGGACGACTGGTTCCATTCAATGGGTACTAATTCTATCGTTACGTAGGTTTTGACGAAATTATTTGTTACGTCATTTCTTATAATACGGACGACTGGTTCCATTCAATGGGTACTATTTCTATCGTGACGTTCGTTGTGACGTTATTATCTGTTACGCCGTCATTTCATATCATCAGGACAATGGGAACTATTTCTATCGTGACGTAATTATTTCTTTCGTCATTTCTTATCACCCGGACGACTGGTAACATCCAATGTTAACTATTTCTATCGTGACGTAATGGTTGTGACGTAATTATTCATTGCGTCATTTATTATCTCATCCGGATGACCGGTACCAACAAATTGGAACTATTTCTATCGTTATGTTGATTGTGACATAATTATATTCATTACGTTATTTCATGTCATCCGGACGACTGGTACCAACAGATGGGAATTATTTCTCACTAGGAATGATTATGATTGCTCTAATATTTTCTCAGTATCTGATATAGATTACATATTCGATTGCAGCTAAACTGTTTATTTCGTACTCACGTAATAATCGAGACGGAGGTTAAGTAATGTAAAGGCTGAGCACTATATTTTCAAATTCCAAATTAATTGGAAGTTGCCAACATGCACTTTAGCAAGTTTCATGGTTCAGACACATCTTGACGTATCAGCTACAGACTAAAAGAAAAATGGTCACGAAAGCAATGTCACTCTCCTGATAATGACACTGTTGGCCTGGCTTAGCAACAAAATAGAGAGGACATGTAAAATAACCACATTATGTTTTAGTGTGACCGCTGGGAGCTTAAGGAGACTTAAATAGCACTTAAAGAAAATTAAAATGTAAAATTAGCTTTCATACCTAAACCAACACTTTATAGGTCTTTTACAATGGTACATAGCACGAGCTGTGTCATGGATGGGTGTTCGGATAGCTTCGAGAATTATCTGTTAACGCGACGTTTAGACGTTCTGCCACGCCCCACGAATGAAATTAATTAACATTGCGATACAATGTGCGTATTTGTTTAGAGGCAGAATTGTGTTTGTATGTGGCATATTCAAGGTCTAAACCTCTTCCACTGTTTGCGCAGTATGTTAGTTGAAATAGAAGATAGTGTTCGCTGATAAAAGCAGTCAAGTGACGGAGAGAGTTAAATGTGCAAGAGGAACAACCCAACCACAAAACATATATATTGATTTATTATCTGGTCCTTTACGCCGCTTTCAACAATGTTCCTGTTATAAATTCAGCCAAAGAAGACAACCATTACTACAAGTGTTAAGTCTTTGGTTTGGCCCAGCAGCGGATCAAAACCAAGACCTCTCACACCCGAGGCGGGCGCTCTACCACTACACCACCGAGACGGTCAAAAATAAAGTATTTTAACCATAGTATGAGCCATTGCATGAGAAAAGGAATAAGTTGGCATATCTGAAAAGTATAAGTACCGATCAGCCTATACATCTTCTTCGTTTTATCAGAAACTACACAAGTTATCAGAAGCTTCTTATGAGTTTGTGGAACTATTACGTGAACATCGTAGATCTTGATCAGACTGTGTGGAGGCACATTCAGATCTTGGTCTACATTGTTCACACAAGCCAACTTACACCTTGTCCAAAGAACGGGCCCATCTCATGTAAAGAATGGAATAAATATTTAACACGTGAATGGCGAAATCCATATGACGGATCACAATGATTCCAGAAGTACCCATTATTAACTCTTTCAGCGCTAAAGGCAATATTGAGCTTTTTGAAAACAATACTGATTCAGGTGAGTCAGCTCGTAACGAGCTGTCTCACCTGAAATCAGCATTGTTTGCCTTGTAGTTGTCCAAATGTTCCAAAACTCTTATAACATATGAAATAGAGTCGCCGGACTTTGGACATGGAAGAGTCTACTTTAAACAATTCGGCGCTGAAAGAGTTAAGCTATCCCAATGAGGAAAGCCAATCAACGTTTATTCACTCTCTCAGGGCGTTCTCTTTCAAATACATCTCCGCAAAATGTAATCTCGGATAAATGGGAATGGGATACTTTCACATTTATCCCTGCTTCTACGCCAGCATGTTAATGATACCTTCTTGGAATATAAATAAGAAATCATAATTGTGTCCCAATTGAAGCATGCATAAAGTAGGACGAACGTTTGCGTTACAAAACAGTTGTGACCGTGATACTTTAACTTTTGATAACATATATTAAACTACCAAATTACTTATGTTAAAACAAATGTCTCAAAATACCACTTACACGTACGAAGGAAAAAGGTTAACAAGAAAAACCCATATGTTAACGGCAGCACGGTTGACATATATTCGCGGTGATTTAGACACGGTCCCGCCTGCCAACATTTCCTTTCCACACGCCAATAGAAAATCAATTACTTAACTGTTTCTGGTGGTTTCTGTATTAATAGCAATAGAACCGTCCATAGTAACAGAGAACGATACTTGATTTTATAGGTTAAAGTAGCACTTCATAGGATTTCCTTGACTGATGAAAAGATAAATTATTAAATAAAACAATCGGAAAGCATTCGGTGTCAGACAAGGCTTAGACTGTTGTGCTAGCCGAGTTTAATGTTTCTGTGTACAGTACTTGTCCATACGTTTCGTGCTTTAACCTTTAGTCTGTTATACACACCAGTACAAAGCTAATCACAATATATACGGACTAGGTTTATCCTGCAGTTAAGTTCACTATGAAAAAAATGTCCTTCGATATTTATTTCTAATGTATTAATATTATAGCTAAGAAACATTAACACGTCAAAATAAAGAATTCCAAATTAGAAAGTGGAATGACTTATTACATAAACTAAATAGGTTATTCCTGTCAGTTTCTAAGTATAGCAAAACATTTCCATGGAGGATAAAGGGTATCAATCTGGAACAGGGAGAATCCGGCACAAAACAAGGAAAGTGATACATTTGTGTTAATGGAAAAAACAATTCGTCATGGCGAAAATACACAGCTATCGGGAATCGGGGGCCCAATGAAAATTGTAAACGGCATTTATAACCAAATCCATTTGAATAAAACTACAGACAATGAATTCAGAATTAAACTGCTTTAGACCCTAACATTGTCGGCACCGGTGGCGATTGTTAGTTAGTTTACTGTAATACATGACTATTGGGTTTTGAAAGGTCTCACTTTGTGTAATTACTGCCACTTGTAAAGTGGTGTCGTCTTGCAATTTGGACTACGCAAAAGTTTCTCGAACGAAGCTTTTAGTTTAGGATAAATCCAAACCTTCATACGCATCGCCTCGGTAGTGTAGTGGCAGATGTCGACTTGGGTATGACCAGACAGGACATTAAACCCTGCGCCCGCTCCAAAAGGCTCACTCTCTTAGCACTAGATAACGCCGCGAATGGTGTGTGTCGAGTAAAGTAAGATAGTCGTTAAAATAAGATAATAAGATTTATATTGAAAAACAATAACAAATCAAGTGAACGCTTTCCCGCTTTAAGCGACTCAGAACAACATTTGACTTACGTACTATATATGAGCCGTTCCACTAGAAAACCAACATTGTGGACTCTGCGTAATGTATCGATCAAAGTCAGCCTGCGCATTCCGCACAGGCTAATCCGGGCCGAGACATTCCGTCTCAGGGAGATAGAGGTATAGAGTAATGATTCGTGAAACAGAAAATCCACAGGTTGCGAAAATTGTCTTTCTTAGTTAGCCTGCGCGGCTGCTTAGGCTGATCCGGGTCGATGCTATACGCAGAGTACACAACCTTAGTGTTCTCGCGGGACGGCTCATATTTACGTATCCTTAAACATTTGCTATCTAAGCTAACCAAGATTAGCATACACATTCATGAAATCTTAACATGCTCAACAGTGTTGGCTACTCGTTTGTTATTTAAAAAGAACAACTACTCAACGATTATGCAAGAGCTAATCAAAATGATAGGTAGTGATACCAAGTGAAGAGGTTCAACGGACTAAGAGCTAAGGTGAGGGGATATACTGGAAATTCTATTTCAGTTATGTATATAGGACATTAGTTCCAAGAAGACTTTATCTGTACTATAAAAGCGGTAAAGTTAATTTGTTTATTTATTTGAATTGTGTTGTATGCCACTTTCAATAGCAGGACAGTCATATCAATGCGTTTCTTGGGTAAATTACCAGTACTGATGGTGGTACGTTTATCCCGACATCAGCGCTGTAGTCGTAATACTATCACCGCAACAGTTGAGTGACAATGACATAGGGGAATCCACCGTGGCCGACTGGTTAGCGTCGGGCAATTTGAACCGGGCCTCCTCTGAATTAATTTCACAGCTTTCGAATGTCGCTTTTTATGCGGCGCGGTCCAATAAACTGGCTTTGTCTATCACCATTCCTCATTGTAATATGTTCTATTGAATGATTGAAAACGAGTGTGCCTTCAATAAAACATACAGTAGCGAATGGTATATTTATCAAAAGTAATAATTCGAGTCATTAATGCCATTCTTACCTGTAATGAAACATACAAATACTTGTTTTTCGCAAAATAATCCATGTTGTGTATTTGTTTGGCGAAAATCATGCAGTTGTGTAATTCATTACTTTATATAATGGTAATAAAAAGAAAAAACATACTTTTTCTCAAATCAGAGGCGTCTTGGATACTTATATTCCTATATGGCGAGCAGGAAAGATCCGAATCAGACAGCGTGGACGATGGTCTGATTACGAACCATTAACATACAAGCCTCATATATAAGGTCGAAGTGAAAATGGTTTTAGGAAAATTAGAAAGCAGTAGGTGATAGCAGGGGACTCGTTCAATTACACGTAATTGTACTTGTGACGCATACATTTATCAATGATTTTCATCCCGTCTTTCTTGCATAGTATTATATATTACAGTATTTCGACGTCGAAAGGGACCCAAAGGAATTCGAGTTATAGACGAGTTTGTTTGATAGCTGGACTTATACATACTTTATTCATTCACAAATTGTCACCATCATAATTCATATATCCTTAGTCAAATACTATGTAAGCATTAACCAGTAATCGAATCGTCACAACAGCAGTGTAGTGTCTACTGTATAAGGTAATTGCCACTGTATACCTGGCTTTCTTACTGCACTTATGCATAGGCTTGCCACTGTTTGGGAATGATGCTTGGGACTTGCTGTGATAGGTTTAGTCAGCACACGAGTTTTATTTAAAGTTCCACTTACAGCCTGTTGTTGGACAAGCACATACTACCAAATAAATAAATGAGATTTATAAATTCCTATAATTTCTCTATTGTATTAAATCTTTTATTAAACAATATTAATCATGTTATGATTATTGAACGGTGCTTCATAAAACAAAGGCTAACATAATCTTTACTCCTATAGAAATAATTTGCCTGCGCATTCAAGATAAGGTTCCAGATGTATACATGCTTTACATGAGTTTATTGATACTATTTATGACTGATTTGCGAAAGTCAGATCAGACTGCGCAGGTGTCCTATAATTATTGTATTTTTATCTTTGCTATATTTCCAACACCATAACATCTGGGCTGCAGTTTCAAAAAATGCTTTTTGCTAAGTTGTGTTCAAGTCAGTAATTTTGGAGATTTAAGAGTTTTAAACGATTTACTATATACCATTTTAGGACCACCCTGTTGCGGCCATGTTTTTCGACGGACCGGAAGATTTTTAACAAACTTGCTAATTTTCAAATCTGGTCGCTACGATTAACCGTATAAGAAAAACAACCCCGCCCACTGACGGCCATGTTTTCAGACCGATCGGAATAGTTGGAACAATCTTGGAAGAGGGATTTTCAGGGAATATAATGTGCCACATTATTTTTCAAATGGGGCCAGTAATTTTTTGAAAGTCGAGCATTTTCCCCTTTCTGATGACGCATCAGCCAAAGCTATGAATTGAATCTAACTATTTGAACAAATTTAATAGTGGACCACGCAAGGAATATTCCTGTTAAGTTTTGCTACACTTTACACCATGGAGTAAGATCAGATGTTGTTTAAAAACTTATTGTAGACGGACGAAGAACATAGAGTGATCCAGATAGCTCACACAGATCACTTTGTGATGAAGTGAGCTAGAAAGAAACAAAAATGTAGACAAAGACACAAATCCTCTTCTATTTTGCGACTTTGACGCTAAGGAATAAAAGGGCTATAAGGTATAAACAGTATCAAACCATAACAATCAATCCTCACACAATGGTCCTATTGAGTCTCATTTCATTACGTGTACCCTTTCCCTCATACGACAATTCTGCAGCAGACGACTTTGAACATATTTTGTCAAAAAACAGAAAATCTCTATAATTGAATAGATAACCTATGACTAAAAGTGGAAAACATTGTGGCAAAAGGAGAAATTTCTCGTTTTGAGCAATTTCTTCTTTTTTCACTATGTTTTCAAAAATCCGTCTGCTGCAGAGGCGTCAGAAAGCGTCTATATGAGGGAAAGGGTTAATTAACTGCATTCATATTACAGATCATCATTCCGGGTCGATGTTCTTCTCGTGTTTATGTCACATATTCGCCATACCAACTCGTACGAAAATATTTCCTATGCCACATAGTATTTACTCTGTCAAGATATCTAGATGTCGTTATGTGGTTGTAAGGTACAACTATTATTTGGACGACCAGTTATCCTGAAAAATCGTTCATGTGTTGTGTTATTCACAGAACAACAGTTAGGGGATAACACCTGTGTTATGTATATCGAACGGATCTGCTTCATAGTTAACTTCATAATTTATGTTGACTGAGAAAAACTGTTAACATATAACACCTTTAACCCAAGATAGTGTTACGTAAGTCTGAACGATATGTAAGCCTGAAGAATCGTCCATGTGTTGTTTTATTCACAGAACAACAGTTATGGGATAACACCTGTGTTAGGTATATCTAACGGATCTGCTTAAATGGCAAAGCGTTAGATTTGATGTTGGCAGAGATCAACAGTTGGGTAGTAGGTAGCACATTGATCTCAATACTATGTTACGTAAATCTGAACGATCTGTAAGTCTGGCGAATCGTTCATTGGTCTGGCTTTTCACAGAACAACAGTCAGGGGATTACCCCTTTGTTAGTTATATCTGAAGACAGTGGTGCAAAGGTAGAGCGTCGACCTCTCGTGTTTGAGTCCCGTGATGAGCAGGTCCTGACTTTGTGATTTTTCCACACACACGGCGCGAGTACTGGTTAAGTCTCCAGGAAGCAGACGTCGAGCGTGATTAATCTAAGCTGAAGGCTTGTTTCGCAATCGATGTAAAATAAATAAGTTTAAACTAAGTTAGATCTGACAGATCTCCTTAAAAGGCAAATCGTTAACGTTTATGTTGGCAGAGATCAACAGTTAGGTAGTAAGTAACACATTAATGACATCAAGACAGTGTTATGTAAAACTGAATGATATGTTAGTCTGATACATCGTTCACTGTTTATGTTGGCTTACAGTAACACATCAATCCAAAAACTGATTTTGATTATACCCTTTGGTTTAAACCACGCCAATGACTCACTCATAAACACGGTTTTGTCCATTGTTCATCATGTTATATGTTTATCATGACAAAGGTTTTCGACACACACACACACACCTATCATACAAATCCCTCCCCTCAATCGACTCACTTTTCTGTCAAGAAATGATAACAGCTGTATTAATAACGACAAGGACTGTATATCCAGGAGTCACAAGTTTGAGTTCAGACTAGGACACCGTTCTTACCGCAGATATGTTTTGTTAGTGTGATAGTGTCATTTGTCTTCATTAATTGTCCAAAAGGTTTACATTGGAAGGTTTACTAGTTGCCTGGGAAGAATGAAGTGCAGAAGATTAAAAAATAAACTCTCTGTTTAATGGTGTCAAAAGCGAAGATAAACTTGAGATTTTGACACACAATGGTATGGTGCAAATCAATTTGATGGCGACAAAGAAAAGGGAAAATATTTAAAACAATCAATGTTTAAAATCACCGCTTTCTTAACCCTTTCCCCCATACAACAATTCTGCAGCAGACGACTTTGAACATATTTTGTCAAAATATAGAAAATCTCTATAATTCAATGGATAACCTATGACTAAAAGTGGAAAACATTGTGGCAAAAGGAGAAATTGCACGTTTTGTGCAATTTCTTCTTTTGTCACTATGTTTTCAAAGAACCGTCTGCTGCAGAGGCGTAAGAAAGCGTCTATATGAGGAAAAGGGTTGACCCGCCGTTCCCGCATATATTCAATCTGCAGCAGACATCATTGAAAACATCCGGGCAATCATTGTGGGCCATTTCTACGTTTGTAACAGTGTTTACACTGGTCTGATGCATATGCGTCAAAAGTGTGTCTGTATGTGGGAATGGATTAACAATATATCGGATAGGATATGTTACGAGTCGTCAGATTTGCAAATGCTTAAAGAAATAAGTGTTGCATAGGTTTTGAGCATGTTTTCTCTTTTCCACGAAATAAATAAATAAATATGTCTGCCCCTACGGCGTCAAATGTCGTCTGTATCAAAGGAAGGGTTAACCAATCTAATAAATAGACTAATGTATTCTCGAATGACATGTGAAGGAAGTTTCTATCCTGTTTTTAAAAGTTCATTAATGTAACAGTCATTTATTATTAAAGGATGTCGACAGGCTGTAATTTAATACTGAACTTAATTGTTATCAAATTAACCCTTTCCAACTTGCAGAAGCATTTCGAAAAAGAGACTGCAGCAGTTGCTTTCAAAGACATTGTGGCAAAAGAAGTAACTGCTCTACTTCTGTTTCCAAAATGTATTCATCTCTATGCAATAATGATTCTTCCCCCTTTAATTGTCACAGTGGTTTTTGTGGAGATTGGTTTGACAATCGCCACAATGCTAACAGAAACAACAACAACGAACAATATTTACATAGTCGGTTTTGAAAAATCGGTTGATATTTATTTTCCTTACTGCAAACTAATTTACTCACATCCGTTATAGTTCCATCATTGATGCAGATACGCAATTACTAATAACTATGTCAGTACTACTTTGGTACCGGATTGTTACTAATATTTGAGTTTTATCGAGACATTATCTACATAGAGTTAAAATATGTAAATATTATCTTCGTCATGATTTGGCAGATAATAAATATCATTGCGCGTTCTGCCTTGCAAATAACGGCAAATAACTCTGATGATACTCGAACCTGGAAATTCCAAAAGGCTTTATAAATAGCTCGCGAGTTCTTAAATCTCAATATTATAAACGCTTCATTTTGTAGTTGTTTAAATATATGAAAGCGTCTAGATGATTAGACTGGTTTACAAAGGTTTAAAGGACACACGATGGCAGTGTGTACACACGTTATGTATACACGTCTGCACGTTCTAAAGTCAATTAGCAATCAATGCTGAAAGTGTAGCCTTATTTAGTTTGAAGATCGAGCATTATAATATATGCCTATATTTTTATAAATTGAACAGTTTGGCAAATAATGAAATTGTGCTTTTTGTGCATGTTTTGTGTTTGTTTTTGCACTCAAATTTTTCGAAGCAGTTTAACAACCTCAGAGACATATAAATACACTGTGTTTATATGTCTCTGACAACCCTCAATCATGCAATGTGAAGGGACTAAATTAAACAGACCTGTTTAATATCGGACATCATTGAAACAAACACCAAACTAATGTATACTGTTTTCTCTCCTTTCCTGATAATTTTGTCATTTCTAAAGCGTACACAATATTTTATCTTAATATGGCCTAGCGACCTGTTGATGAACATGTGATTACCCGAACAATTTACATTACAAATAGCCATTCTAATGAGCTAAAGCGGTAGCTAGTCTATCGAGTACCAACTAGACTTTTCATAAATTTGGAATGGCCTAATTTTGAACACATCGTGACCAGTTTCAGAACGTAACTAAACAATCACCAAGACAACATTCTGGCAAACTATCATCTATTGTCAAAAGATGCAGGGTTGATACATTCTCAAATTGATCCGCACCAGAGTGCACTATTATTGAAAAGCGCAAGCCCTACACCGATATACTGCTTGTTACTTTGCATGATTTTCCATACGATCGCCACTACAGTGCCATTGGCGCTTTGATTTCTCTAAGTTTTCAAAGTCGTCTGCGGATTTTCTTTATGTGGAAAATGATTAACTGTGCATTACAGCACAACCGGCGTAACACCAATGAGTTGCCGTTACCAAATGGCTGCAGAAGATCCAATTTAACCCACATTCACCAAATACGACGCACGGGCCCTACGCCCCCCCCGGTTAATTCGCCACTGTATATTTCTCCTGACTTCTTTCGTGGGGTGGGGGGAGTCGGGCACGGGCCATATTGGCCACCGCTAAATCCGCCACGCCACGCTTTTTCTTTGTTTACCATTCATTTTTCGACGCATGAGCCCTACGGCCCCCGGTTAATCCGCCACTGTATATTTCACGTGACTTCTTTCTTTTGTTCCGTTCCTCTTCGCGAATGTTAATAATGTTAACAAGTGTCCATATTTGACCTCTCGGCGCATTAATTTCTAAAGCATTTCTTAAACATATATTGGAGTACTCACGCCTTAAGATTTTCACTGATGTTCCAACAACATTAAAATGATATTTATGGGTGAGATCCTAACCTTTTAAATGCAGTTTTTTTTAATTCATGAGGAACTATTTTTCTCGCGCAGTTTCTCATGCGTTGTTTGGTGCTAATTGGCATGCTACCAACTCCGAAAACAATGGTATTACTACTATGACCAGGGGCTAAAGCCCCAGGCCAAAAACATCTGAATGAAAATTTAATAAAGCTTTATAAATGAAAGTTTGATCATTGAATAGAGTTGAAAACATTGTGACAAAAGGTAAAATTGCTTGTTATGATCAATTTCTTCATTTGCCTCTATTATTTCAAATTTCGTCTGCTGCAGAGGCGTTAGGAGGAGTCTGTATGTATGAAAGGGTTAATAGGCTTAATGGTCAGAACATAATGCAAAGAGATAGTATTACTAAGCGGTATAACCAATAACCAGAATAATCTAATCTAATCTAGCTTATTCAACATTTTAAACTTGCACACAGAAAATAAAATAGTTTGTATTTAACATCTTTTAAAAAGACAAAACAATAAACTTCATTATTTTCCAAAGTCCGTTAAATCTCTGGAACATTTAATGTTTCTATAATTGTAACATTGATTAAATGTGCTAAATCTTGAAGCATTTCGCTGGTATAGTGGTATATCGTCGACATTGGATGCAGGTGGCCGCGGGTTCGTTCCCCGGCCGGTTCATACTCAAGTCTTGGGAAGTGATAGTAATGACTTTTACTCCTTTATGCTCATAATTGTACCTTACGCTCCCAACTGCTTAGAAAAAAAGGGTAAAATCAAATTTAATAGAAGCTAAATAGAGCTGATTTCAATGCAAAAGTCTTCCTCTTGAGAGATGAAAGAAACCCCGGAATCGTGAAATCGATAGGCTAAAAACTGGAGTTTTGTTTAATGGGAAATTGGCATACCAGCTTTAATTTTGTTAAATCTCAAAATACAAAACGTCAACTTCGTGTGGGAAGATGAGATGACATAACCGATACAGCTTTTTATTAAAATAACTCTTCGTGATTCTAATATCTCCAAAGGCAGGAGATCGGTCATTGGTACCGCATCTCTGCAAGGAATTCGCATTGATTTGACATTATTGCTTAATCCACTGTGAAATTCTGTTCCATTCTTCAATTAAGACCTCTTCGAGCTCATTAACGTGGTGTGCGCGTGCTATTTGTCCAAAGCGGTTGTGCTTCAGTGGCAATTAGAGGGAACATTCCTGACTGGGTTATTATTTAAGGCTTTTGAAAATCATGCACAGTTGTCTAAAAGAAAAAATACAGTGTTTTTTTTTTTTTTTTTTTAATTTTGTTTATTTCCATAATACATTTTAAGTACATACACTTTTGCTACAAACATATATATATTTACAGAATTCAGTGCAAATAGTATTTCGTATATGAGCGCATAGTTAATAAATGTATTCTGGGAAATAAATTTTTAACACTGCCCATTCGCTTACAATATGTTTTTATCGCCAGTCTCTGATACTTTGTTATTCGTCTACCACCGATCGGCTAATAGTCTATGTGTAAAAACAGCCAGTTACTTAAAAAGAATGTTGTGTGGAGTACTGATGTGTGAAGGCCATGAAACACATTGTAATATTACTTAAAGCGGCGTTAAACCTCAATCGATCAGACTGACACTTATTCATCGTACGTCCGTCTATATATCTGTCACGTTTTGGCTTAGTTATTTTGATTATGTGTAAATTTATTAGCTGAGCGACACATGTATTTCGTCTAAAAATCATTTTTGCATTATTTCCAGTTGTGTTAATGGATACTTCTTCTTTCCGATTTATAGATATGGGTGTTTGTCTTTATATACCCGATAACACTATATTAGCAACCCTATGATATATCAATGCACTTACATTGAACTTAGAAGGACGCAGTTTTCCTTTGAGCCCGTCTGTGGGAAAAGGTACAAGTTGGCATATGTAAATAATGTTCATTCAATAAAGCTTGTACATGTGCTCAATGTTATCAAGTTCGACAAATGCTTTTCAAAATATTTTGAAATTGATTTAAAATCAGTTTAGATCTTGATCAGGCTATGTGAATGCTCATCTGGACCAACACATTTTTGCAAATGACGACTTTTACATTTTCCCGTGGACATGCTCATTTGAACAATAATGAAATGATGATTCAAACCAAAATTTAGTATAAACTGTGTTATTGTAGAACTGTATTTATGAAATTTAAAAATTCTATTAATTTTCCTCTGAACTTGTCAACAGATAACAAAAAATGTCTATATATTTTGTTTATCACATGATATTAAATTGTATAAATACGTTTTGTATGTAACAAGATACATTTATATGTATACGTTGATAATATTATGTTCTGTTCTGTTTTGTGTTATCTGGTGTTTCAAAGTTAAATATAATCTAGAAAGTTACTTAAAGAATTAACCTAAATATGAACATGTTTTTCATGGAATTGATTGTATAGCCCTGTCACACTATTGCTCATCGTACTAGCGTATGCCAGCGTATAGAAAAGATCACTCATACGCTGGTATACGCTGAAATACGTTAGGGGTACGTTAGGCATAGGTTTTATACGTTTCAAGCACGGTCGCATACGGTGGCATACGCTGGTATACTGCGAGGATCTTTTTTTAATCATGCCTAAAAAAAAATTGCGTATTCGGACGCATGGTTTATATGCAAAGCAGACGCAAGACATACGCTGAAAACGCTCGAGTTACGCTAGAGATGCGTTACTCATAGGTCGAGTACACTGGGCATACGCTGGCATGAAGGTGTATCGTACAGCTAGCGTATTGATGGCGCATGAGTAACGTACTTCTTACGTATATCTGCAAATGTATATATACATCTTGGCACATGCCTGACGATTGAGTAACGTATACATAACGTACAACTAGCGTATGCTTGGCGTATGGCAAGCGTATCCCATGCGTATTGCCAGCGTTTTGATAAATTGTATATATCGTCCCCGGGTCTTCTTCTTGGGAGCCATGTTGATAGCTCTACGTCATCTGCGATAATGCTGCAATGTGAAAAGGTCGCAGCTTATATGGGCACTTTGTCACGTGATAGCGTTAGGCTGGACATGCGCAGTTCATACGCTACTAATTCGCTAGCCATACGCAGACTACGCTGGACGTACGCTGGCGATATACTACTCATACGTTTCTCTCATACGCAATAGTGTGATAGGGTGATTAGTCATGGTTCGACAACATTTAATAATAACACTAAGTACTTCGAAAAAAGAAGAAATGTTTTTCCCCCTTTCTCAGATGAATGGACCAGTAATACAGGTACTTTACCCAGGAAACAACGTGATATAACTTACTAATTGTTTAAACCTGTGTAAAAAACAAAGAATAAACACATCAAAATGTAATTTATTCACAGAACTTTTTTTAATTGTTAACCTGTTTAAATTCGCAACTTAAGGTCAGGCAGGCAGTTGTTACCCCGTTCCCGTTACATTAGGAAAATGGGAATATTTTCATAAATGCGAAGTTATTGTGCTAAATTTTGCGATTTTAAGAATATATTAAGGGAAAAAAAGGACGAGCATGTGCAGACAAATGTTTACAATAATTTTGGGAGATCGAGGTCAACACGTTGGGAAAAGGTATTTTTGTTTTCGTACTACGTATTTAACTAAAAAACTATTTTTATCATGTATTTATATCATATATTTAAATGCGGGTTTCGTGTTTTTCGAATCAAACAGTATTTCTTAAGCGATAAAATGCTGATTCCCGCACCATTTTTTTTTTTTTTTTTTATGTAACTGTCTTTGATTAAAGGAGGGTGGTTTTCATTTGACGTGGTAAATCTACCCGAGGAAATTTCAACACAAAGGAATTACTCCGCTTTGAACTCTTTGTTCCGCTTTGGAACTATTTGTTTTAGCAGAGCTTTATTTCGGCGGAGCTGCCTGTGTTATTAGGATCGTAGTAACTCCGAAACACGATTTAATAGTTATGTAGGTTGTTGACTCTGGAACGGATGTCGGTCGAAAACCGTCCAAAAAATAAATTGCTCGTATTGAGGCAATTCTCCTTTTCCAAAATGTCGACTTTCGTGAAGACATCTAAATGTATCTACGAGGGGCTATCCTAAAGTTCGTGGACGAATATTTGTGTGTGTACATGAATGAGACTTTCATAAATATTAAACTCACATATTCATCATAATGATAGTTTGCTCATGGAACAATTTATGTATACTTGATAAAAGGTTTAAAAAAACCTACTAATGTCTTCTAGCAGGCATGCAGTTCCGCGCTTACGACCGAGGAAGGGTTGATAATAATCGGTTATGAATATTTATGAGTTGATTCTCATGAATATTTTCTATAAAGCGATTATCGCCAACATATCGACTGCAAGGCAAATGTCCTATACTCGGAAATTATAAAAAATATTTGATGATGGGAACCTGAAACTAACTTAATATGGATGTGTTAGCTTCAAAATCCCTTCATCCCACACAACTCAGAAGCAGTCAATTTTGAAAACAATTCGGCATCATTATGAGCGATTACTCCTTTTGTCACAATGTTTTCAAAATCTGTCCTCTGCAGATGCTTCAAATGAGGAAGGGATAACACATAAACTAGTTAATTTGTTAATTAATTAACATATACCATGGACATTCGAATACACATCTTTCAGACCACTGCACTCGTTAATATGTAAGTATGGTATGAATGATTTGAATGTGTTTACATTCGCCGTGCAGGGTAAACAATTTGGCGAGCTGATAAATATGGTTACATGGTGTATGCTCGTATAGTCCTGTCAATAACTTACGGACATTTGCGAAGTTGTCCGAATGATGTATTCACGTATCCGCGGTCAATTGATACTATTTTTGTTTTCTTCATCCGTATATTTCTCTCGTTTACAATTATGTAAAAAGCACAATCTCTTGTTTACTATTTACAAACATATAATGGAAAGAAATCACAATGTATAAATAGAGAGTAGATGGAACGGTGGTATATTGTTTCATTCATTTTTGTTTTTAAAAAAATATCGTTTATTTTCGGAATGAGATCATATTTACTAAAGGTATAATTCGAACACTTGTCAATGTTATAAACGTTATTCTCTGTAGTTATCATCGAGTTTCTGTTAAGCGTCTAGTGATAGGAGCGTCAAATGTTCGAATTCTGAGTTATAGCTGCTTGTTTTTGTTGTTTTTTCGAATACTTTGAAAGGTCCTAAACAAGATTCAATGTATTTAATGATTTATTCGCAATGTATATAGGGATTTGTATGTGAAGGTCTTATTGTTAAGTCAACTCTCATTATAGGCATCGGACAGACCTCATATAACCTAACATACGCATATATATTATAAAGTGCTTAAACAGAAAACATACCTCACGAAACAGTTTAAAAAGGAGCCCATCCGTTGGAAAACGTAAACGTTTATAAACTGCGTAGATCAAGAGCACCATGCATATTCGCATAATCTAATCAAGATCTACAATGTGCACATACTATTATTACTTAAACTAGCTTCATTGAGGCGGCTTCTGTCAACTTGTGTATATTCATGTAAGACATCGCACGGGTACAGGCTGATATGCATTAACACTGCACATAAATGGCAACTTGCACATTTTTTCTTGGACGGTTAAAATTATATAGAAACATTTCGGGGAATAAAACAAACTAAGGTTTAATTTTAACTCCCGAAAGATTCAGTTTACCCCCAAAATCTGCCATGTGAATTAATATTTTAGAACTGTTTGGAACTATTTAAATATGCAAGTGAAGATTCTTAAATTTGTAGAAAAGAAAATCTTCGAATTATGATATTTCACATTGTTATGTACCCAAACGACCCTCTTCAACCCGCCTCGGTGGTGTAGTGGTAGAGCGTCCGCTTCCAGTGCGGATATTCGCGGGTTCGACTCCGGCCGGGTCGTACCTAAAACTTTAAAATTGATAATAATGGAAGCCATCCGTTCAGGGTTCAGGCGTTCAGGGTTGCGGGTAGCATAACTAACAACTGACAGGATGGTGTCCGGATAAAAGGACCAGTGCTACTAGTAACTTACCCGGGAAACAACGTGATATAACTGAAAAAATGTTGAAATCGGAAATAAACAAAAATCAAACAGAGAATTACTTAAATTACCTTTTTTTTTTTTTTTTTTTTTTTTTTGGTGAAGCGTATGCTTCTTTTATTTAAATTTATATACTATTTACAGCACATATATTTGTAAGTATAACAACAGATAGCGTATACATCACAATTCATAGCATACATTATCAAAAGAATACCTGTAGATACATAATAGACCAGAAGATAAATAATCTAAAATCATGTATCATCTACTCATTTATTATTAACTGACTATAAACTTTTTCAAAGAAAGAGTCATGCCATCTTTTGCGTTTCATGTATCCGTATGTTATTTTAAATTCATAAACAAAAATCTTATACAAGTCGCAGTGCACACACCAACATTAACTCAAAAAATATTAAATTAACTTATATTTAAATGTTTATTTCGTATCCACTGTAGTATCCGGAGTATATTGTCAATGTTATTTAAATTGAAGCATTATGAATAAATAACAAGGTCACTTCACTATACAATGTATATGTCTATACAAACTCACCTTAATATGTTAATATAAAGAGACAGTTGGATTTTCACACTCAATACATTGTAATTAAATCTTAAATGGTACCCGAGCTAGATGATAATATGATCACATAATTCTAAATTGTTAGCTGATTTGTTAATCCTAAGGGGCTTAATCTATAATTCAATTTGCCTTGCACTTTGGGAATTTGTGTTCGTAACAAAACATATGTCCTTGAAAAATGACACACGCGCAATCTCTAGAGATATTATTTAAATGAATAATTCATAGGATACAGTCAAAATATCCACAATATACAGGAAAGAACCGTGGAAATTAGGAATAGAACTATTTCAAACAGAGTACAACGTTTTAAAATATCTAGTAGATGTTGACCTTCACCATTTAAGCACATCGCAAAAATGTTGGACATGCAACAGTCCACTTGGTTGATTGGTTGACAGTACGTCGAATCATATCCAGCGAGAGATTAGCATCTATCCGTTGTTTATATGGGTGTGCTCAACGATGAACAAGTTCTGAAACACATGTTTTGCTTACAAAAATCTCAAAGGGAAACGCAAAAACAGATACGTGACGAAGAAATGACATTTACACGTCGACCTCCCCTATATGAAGGCTCACTAAATAGACAGCGTAGACAGGTAGCAATATCCGCCCTCGGTCTTGTTCGCGTTTCGGTCAAGAAACTATTTTTGCAATGAAATGTTTTATCTTGTCAGCAAACTGACTGTACAGTACTCTTGGTATGAAAGAGAATTTACTTATAAATGAGAAAAATGTCAGCTAATCAAAATATGCAAATAACAGAGTAGCGTACTTATTGACACTTCAAAAACGGTAATGTTTTTTCTGTCTTGGCGCTCAAGAATGTTGGGTTAGCATTACGACTGACTCGCTGGTGTAAGGATAAATGGACCAGTAGTGCTTATAACTTAACCCAGGAAGCGCCATGATTGAGCTGCAAATTGTTTAAATCGACACCAAACGCACAAAAGACTTCCGAAATTGATCTTATAAGAACTAATATTTAAACTTAAATCTTGAAATAATATGCACCTGTCAGATAATGTAAGTAAATGAGCTTATATAAGTCAAAATGTTATGCTCAATAAGAAGAGTTGGTCTTTACAACTTCATTTTATTATGCCTTCATCATAATTAAAGGTCTCTGATTCAGGTGATACATACCGAAATTCATTCCAGTTCTTTCAGATGACTGAGTGCATCATAAACTATTGAAGACAAGCATAAGGCATCCGGATGAAACCGAACACAAATTAAACCATCTTGATTGACCTATAGTGTGTGGTGGTGGAGCGTATTGAAGTATTAGTACTTGCACATCTATGAAGGTTATTCACCACACACCCAATTATCAATATTTTAGGCTTTGCATGATTTAGCTAAGGCTAATTTAGAACACAAATTATTCTAGTGATAAGTCATTTTCTTCGAGTGTTTTTTTTTTTTTATCTTTTCGCGAAAGCGAAGTTTGGCTTTAAACCTAGAATGATGAAACTATTTGTGGATCTTATACGTTTGCTAGACGTATCGAATGTGAAACATGACGTGTGTATAGAGCTACCTTGTATATGTGACCCTTCCATACAAAAACACAACATAAGACTTTAACACAAATGACTCGTTCTTGGAAAAATGCACAAGTTGGTGTTTGAGAACAGATCAGCTTGCGATAGGAATTAAAACAGAATTATTCCAACCTTAGATATAACAATACTGACGAATATTAATGAGCCCGTCGGTGCAAAAAGGTACAAGATGGCTTAAAAATTACTTACAGAAGAATGTAAGAAGAACTTGTGTAGATTTGAATAAGACTGTGCAGATCGACAGGATGATCTGAACGTACACTATTCGGAAATGCCAATTGGTACATATTCCCACGGACGGGTTCATAGTGAGCACGTTTATTTCCAGAATTGTAACATTTGTGGCAGTAGACAGTCAGGTATACACGATGCCGTTACATAAGTAATTGGTGGCACACAGAAAGTCCATAGCAGAAGGGATGATATTGACATCATCTGAACTCCCACATCCTCAGTGGGTGTGCCTTAACCGCTAGGCTTCATAGAACAGCACGAATAGAACAGAAACGGTATATTCGCCATTATTCTTAAACCCCTGACGTTTCCATTAGATTCCTGAAACAATTTGACTCTAAAGAAAGAACGGGCTACCGCGTTTTCCAAGATGCTTTGACAGAAGACAGTGGGTATCGTCTGCAAGATTAAATCGTCCATCAAAATAAAGTTCAACGACATTATATAGACTGATCGATAGTGTCTTATTCTGACCTACTTCTGCTACAGATCCATTACTGACAGTGATTTTCATGCGGTATCCTTTATACCGGCTGCAAACCTCTTTTCATGTAAACACTCATTATAAAGTTCACTTCTAGACAATTATACAGGGTACCAACACAACGTGATGCGGCATATAACGTGGTATATTTTAATTATATTATAGCTGTTAGACCCAATACAATAAGGACTTCTTATTTAACGGTGCCTGTTCAAGTACAATACACCTAGCTTTGTTTTCTCTCTATAATGTATGGAACATAGCGTTCAAGGATATCATTTTCTACGGCGATTTCTTTGTATTTATTCACCGTTCTGAGCTGATGGGACAATGATCTATAACAGTATTGGAAAGTTATAAACCCTATAATATATGGTGGCCATAATGCTTGTTAATAATGATGCATTGCCCTGACGTATTTCAAGCTGATGATCAAGGACGTGCCTAGAATTCTGGCCATCTCTATTGATTGACATCGTTGAACTTGTTGTCTCGACCGGTAAGATGTTTGCCATTACTCAATTGGCTATCTTGCTGTTAACCCTTTCCCACATACAACTAATCTGCAGCAGACGACTTTTGAACATATTTCGTCAAAAAATGAAAATCTCTGTAATTGAATGGATAACCAATGACTATAATTGGAAAACATTGTGGCCAAAGGTGAAATTGCTCATTATGAGCAATTTCACCTTTGGCCACAATGTTTTCAAAAGTCGTCTGCTGCTATTGCGTTAAAATTCGTCTGCAGGTGGGAAAGGGTTAAACAAATTTCGTTTCATTTCTTACATGTAAAGATTTTCTATACTGTTTTAAAACATAGGATACCTTCAAAAAAACTCGTTAAAAAATGAACCCGACCGTGGGGAAAGGTAATCGTTGGCTTTTGTGAACAGTGTAGATCCAGACATGCATTTGTATCCACATAGTCTTATCACACATTATGGGGCGATCACACTGGCCCCAATGAGCTTCCGTTTGCTTTCCGTATACAAAAGTGGTGTGATTTTTCAAACTGTCCGAATGTACCTCCGAATGTGTTTTATCCAATTAATCACCGAATGCTTTCCGTTTGCTTTCCGAATGTTTTCAGTATGGTTTAAGAATGCTTTCAGAACAGACCGAATGCTTCCCGCATGTTGATTTCGAAATGTTTTTTTTTACGAACGATTTCCGTATGCTTTCCGAATGCTAACAGAACACGGCGAATCGACCTAGAATAGACCGAACTTTTTCCGCACGTATTCTATGTCCATTCGGGGTGTTCTGAAAGCATACGGAACATAATGTGCATTCTAGAAAAAAAATCCAATTTCGGGGCGATCACACTGGGCCGAATACCATTCCGTTTGCTTTCCGAATAGGAATTTGGTTTTGTAGTATGACTTAAATGAAGCAGATGCAGTTCAGTACATTTAAATAACCTGTGCAAACAGACAGGATGTAAATATTTCGAACAAGAAAGCCCTTTTTTTTAAACAAGAAGGCCAAGATGTACCTATATTGCACACCTGGCTACCATAGCCTATATAAAAAGGTTACCAACAGCAGAAAGGGTCAATATTGACGTAGGGATTAAACGTTTTATATGCTACGAGATATGTGCTTTTCAGCATGTGAAGTTTAGTCGTGAAATGACAAGTTAAGTCCTGAAACCATTTGGTTTACTGTTTGTTTTACGTTCACTGAAACTATAATGTGTCATACAAGCTGAAGCTTCCCAAGTGGTTTTTTACCAATAAACTGTTTTAAATCCTCTAACTAGATCAATTAGATAATAAAAAAACATAGGTGCTTAAATATTAACATATATTAAGGTTTATTGCATATAGTTATAAGTTAAGTGTGACACAAGCTTTGGAAGGCGAGTCTATTCTCCTTCCAGTTTAGCAGACACGGGAGAATATAAACAACAAATATGAAATAAATTAAAGATATTTAAGATCAAAATTGAGCATAATGAAAGTTCACATGTATAGTCAACATAAAGCAATAATTATTAAGTCTGTTTTGTTTGTTTGTAATGTCAGTTTGATCGTTTTCAACATGCCAGAAGAAAACTGAAAAATAAACCAGAAAAATGGTCAAGTCAGTTCCCCAAGAGCAAAGAGCGAAACCAGTTAGAACAAATCGTTCATTTCGAACGAAACATGAAAAAACGAGTACGAATCCAATGAATTTTAGAAATCGGATGAAATCGTGAAAACAGCGAAGTATTCATAACGGAAGGAAGCAGAGACAACTTAATTACTCTATGGGAACCGATGACACCTTGTCGTCTATTAAATAAGAATGACCAAAATCGCCAAGCGACTACATGCTGCATTTACAAGTAATAACATGGGTCACGTTACGGCCCTGCCTATTGCATAGTTGGGTTAACGTTGTTTTTACAGTTTCTATAATTATACTGTAATATGTAGTAATTAAAATGAATCATCATTGATTTTTTAAAGATTACCCATTTATTTAAAAATCTCAATATTGTAAATAGGCAAAAGCATCGCCAGAAACTTATTTCTGAGCTTTGATGAATCAGGTCGGAAACCAAACTATAAAAAGAGCGTAGCCTAGGAAATTGGGGGAAAGTTATTAAATACCCATTACATGTGTCTAAAGTTTTGTAATAACGGTAGAAGACATACGTATTTTGTATCTTGCTGTTTCTTAAATCATTTTATACAATTTATTTATTCATAAAGGTGTGGTTTTTTTCAAACATATAACCGCGTTTTTCTTAACAATACTAATGTTGGTTGCTCCCTTTTTGATTACGTCACCCCATGGTACAAAATTAAAACCTATCCCATACTGACGCCGCGCTTCCACGCGGCGTCAATAAAGTTATAGAGGCAAGTAATACGTTCATATCAAGATATTTACAGATACTTAATGAACTAGGTCCCATTTTCCGGTGATGTGCCCTCCCATATATTCGAATATTACCAATAAATTTCCCTAGAGGGTATAACTCATAATGCAGATCATGGAACATTTCCATCATAGATGTCTCGATTCGGAATCTCGAACGCTGGTTCCCAAAGGTTTTGGATTTCTAGGGTGTCAATTACATATGTCATGGTAATTATATTAGCCCCACATATGCTACAGCCATATATTGGACATTATTTGAATTGGATCCGTTCTTTCATATCGTAGCCGCGTCACCAAAATACGTTAGAAAAATCCGATGTGTGTGAGTGGTTAGTGTTGGGGATTTGGTACTAGGTGTCATGCGTTCAATCTCCGCTCGCGGCAGTCATGGTGAGTTGTCCTTGAGCAAGGTAAATGTACAAGCCTATTACAGGTTTGTTTACTCAGGGACCATGACAATGTTAACTGAAATAATGTTGGAAAACGGTCCTTATCCCAATAAATATAATCAAACCAAAAACGCTTCTTAAAACATATCAATTTATACCGATTGTACTTTCATTGTACTTTATTGCATGCATGTTGAGTTCTTACTAAAAATGTAACCGTTTAGGTCACAATGCTACTTTAAGGTCGTCTCCTTGGAAACCATACGGGGAAAGTGTCCTATCTTGAAAATGAGAAATATTGTTTTGGAAGAGTTGAAAATATTGTCAAGAAAGGAGAAATTATTTTAATCAACCTCTCCTTTTTTCACAATTAAAAACAAATCTCGCCCGTTGCAACGGCGTCAGATGTCGTCGTCTGTAACCGCCTCGGTATATAGTGTAGTGGTAGAACATCCGCCTCCGTGCGGGAGATCATGGGTTCTATTCCAGGCCGTGTCATACCAAAAGCCGCATTGGCGCCCAGGGTTACGGGTTTAGCATAATGACTGACTGGCTGGTGTCGGCATAAATGGACCATTAGAACTGGTAACTTACCCAGGAAACGCCGTGATATAACTGAAAACTCGTTGAAAGCGGTTTAAAACACCAAACTGTATTAGTGGATATTCAAAATACAACAAAATATTAACCTCCACCAAACTTGGCTCATTTTTTACCGATAAGTATTTCTTTCGCTGCATATATCTGTGGACACATTTCTTGTTATTAACCATACACGGCACGCCAACAACATGTGTTTTTCATGTTCATCAAATTACTCATACCATAAACAAACATTTACTGGTTCTTAATTTGACAAAATAGGTAAAAGAGACAAACTTCCTTTTAACATATGTTCGGTTAGATCTAATGAACTAACCCTGGACCGTTTCGTGCTCTAAACCATTTATAGCAATTTAGTATAAATAGTTGAACCAAACTATTCAGAATAATGACATTATTCCTTTATGAAGTACATAATGTTTTATATCAAGAATTCTGTCTCCGGATTCACCCTTTTTTCGAAGTTCAATTTCAACAGATTATATATTCTGTTTTTGGCCTGGGGCTTTAGTAGTAAATCAATTTTTTCGGGGTTGGCAGCTGTTAATACCCAACAACGCATTTTAGGGTGAGACTGCGCGCGAAAAATCGTTCATCATGGATTCAACAAAACTGCATTCAAAAGGTTAGGATCTCCCGAAAAAGAAAAAGTTCATGGATTCAACAAAACTGCATTTAAAAGGTTAGGATCTCCCGAAAAGGAAAAAGTATGGGATAGGTTTTAATTTTGTACCATGGGGTGACGTAATCGAAAAGGGAGAAACCAATGTTATTATTGTTAAAAAAAACCTCTGTTGTTTGTTTGAAAAAAACAACCTTTATGAATCAATAAATTGTATACAATTATTTAAGACACAAACAAATACAAAAGAGGCATGTCTTCTACCGTTATTACAAAACTTTAGACACATCTAATGGGTATTTAATAACTTTCCCCTAACTTCCTAGGCTATGCTTTTTTTTATAGTTTGGTTTACGATCCGATTCATCAAAGCTCAGAAAAAAGTTTCTGGCGATGTTTTTGCCTATTTACAATATCGAGATTTTTAGATAAATGGGTAATCTTTAAAAAATCAATGATGATTCATTTTTATTACTACACATTACAGTATAATTCTAGAAACTGTAAAAACAACGTTAACCCGACTATGCAATAGGCATGGCAGTAACGTGACCCGTTCTATTTGTAAATGCAGCATGTCATCGCTTGGCGATTTTGGTCATTCTTATTGAATAGACGACATGGTGTCATCGGTTCCCATAGAGTAATTAAGTTGTCTCTGCTTCCTTCCGTTATAAATACTTCGCTGTTTTCACGATTTCATCCGATTTCTAAAATCCATTGGATTCGTACCCGTTTTTTTATATTTCGTTCGAGATGAACGATTCGTACCAACTGGTTTTCGCTCTTTGCTCTTGGGGAACTGACTTGACCATTTTCTTTTGTTAATTTTTCAGTTTTCTACTGGCATGTTCAAAACGATTAAAGTGACATTACAAACAAACAAAACAGACTTAATAATTCTTGCTATATGTTGACTATACATGTGAACTTTCATAATGCTCAATCTTGATCATAAATATCTTCTTTCTTTTTAATTACTTCATATTTTTTGTTTATATACTCTCGTTTTTGCTATCATACTTCTGCTAAACTGGAAGGAGAAAAGACTTCCCCCTCTTCTTCCAGACTTGTGTCACACTTAACTTATAACTAAAGGCAATACACCTTAATATATGTTAATACTTAGGCGCGTATGTTTATATTTATCTAATGGATCTAGTTAGAGGATTTATTAGTCGCCGGGCAGAAGCCCGCGACTTCTATTTTTAATAGGTTTTCTGAAATCACATGGGAAGGCGGCTTATTATTAGAAAGAAACAAATCTAGATGATTTGAACATATTACAATTGTGGTTGTTTACGAACACTAATAAATGACACATCTACAATGAAATAAATATTCCGATTTTTTAATGTTTGCAGTTTTTTTTATTTCACTCGCATTTAAGTTTTTTGTCTTATTTACGAAGACAAAAGTGGTCCCTTCAAGACGTGAACCAACACCCCCTAATGCAGACTCTTATGTGTCATCATTGAGGTCAATTTCGGATTCTCCTTTTAATAGCAATTTTAACTTACTAAATGTTGTTTTCATGTTCAAAGACATGTCTTGATTTGTGTAGAATTCATTTAATAATGTTAATCCATGAATATCTAAAGTAGGAACTGTTTATAAGCTAAATATAGATCCTATTCTGTTGTGTAGTTTCGTGACCTTTAACATCGATTTTCGCGCATGCGCATTTCGATATGAAAAAGCGAGTGATATTATTTTATTTTAGACAAGTACAAGACGAATGTTTGACGCAAAGCGTCAAAGAGAAGCCGCAATATTTCGTTGTACATGTAGAAATAAGAAAAAAAGAACATTTTTAAATCCACAAACAATAGAACAATTTAAACTGTAGACGGTAATGCTGATATATTTCTCCTTTTGAAGACTTTTGTTTACTTCAAATTACCTCCCTTTAAAGCAATACCAGGATATTTACCTTGTGATTCGAATAAGATTGACAAACATTGAAATTATATGAATGAATACTATTATTTAAATAAGTAACAACAGCAAAATTAAATTTAAACCAAGAAAAATGTGTACACATTTCGTTAATTTTTTATAGATACCCTAATGTATAGGTATGAATATAAAATTTATAAGCAAATGTTTTCATTTCAACGCTCCTAATGTTTGAATAGACTAAGGAAAGTCAAGAATACATAAATAAATCAATGCAGTCTTTTCCGGCGACATTGATGCCTTGCATCAACTTTCTCTTGTAACAGTTTATTGGTAAAAAAAAAAAAAACGCTTGAGAAACTTCACCTTGTATGATACATTATAGTTGCAGTGAATGTTAAGTAAACCGTAAACCAAATGATTTCAGGACTAAACTTGTCATTTCACGACTAAACTTCACATGCTGAATATCACATAGATCGTAGCATATAAAACGTTTAATCCCTACGTCAATATTGACCCTTTCTGCTCTTGATTAGTCGCCGGGCAGAAGCCCGCGACTTCTATTTTTAATAGGTTTTCTGAAATCACATGGGAGGGGGGATTATTATTAGAAAGAAACACATTTAGATGTCTTGAACATATTACAATTGTCTTTGTTTAAAAACACTAAGTAATGACACATTTAAAATGAAATAAATATTCCGATGTTTTAGGTATTTTCAGTTTCTTTATTTTGACTCGCATTTATGTTTTTTTGTTTTATTTACGAAGACCAAACAGTCCCTATTAGCTAGAATGGTATACTTTATTTTACACTATATACTACATGTAATCAAAAGTCGATAACTACAAACCTTTACGTCGCAGTCTAATTTGTTTACTTACGCGCACCTGCGTGACTCGCGAATACCAACTGCGTAGATCAATCTCCTTTTCAGAGAGCCGCTCTTTACACTCACTTACAAATAGTAAATTATAGGTGATTTAAAATGTTTATTTGGTTCGAAACAAATGAAGAAAAGAACAAAACGAGATGAAACTGGTTTTAATGGAACTAATGGTTTTAGTTGGTTGTGTGTATGGTCACCCTACTTTGGAATGGAGATTGATCATAAACAATGAAAGGCTTCAATTATCATTCACTTCGTTGACAAAACATTGCAAGTTATGATACATTTTCACTTGACCCCACCCCTGATGTTCCAATATGCCCCTCAGTTGATAACTGTTTATTCAACTACTATAATGTTAGTGTTATGCATAACTGCACTATGGATATCCGGCGACATTGATGCGTTGCATCAACTTTCTCTTGTAACCTTTTTATATAGGCTATGGTAGCCAGGTGAGCAATATAGGCACATCTTGGCCTTCTTGTTTAAAATAAAGGGACATTTGGCCTTCTTGTTTATTTATCGAAATATTTACATCCTGTCTGCTTGCACAGGTTATTCAACTGAACTGCATCTGCTTCCTTTAAGTCATGCTTCAAAATCATGCGCGGCGTCTTTGATGCTTTGCATCAAAATTCTTCGTGTAATATTGTTTGAACATCAGTGAAAAACATGCGGCGTGAGTACTCCAATATAAGTTTAACAAGTGTTTTAGAAATTAATGCGCCGAGAGGTCAAATATAGAAGCTTATTAACAATCGCGAAGTGTAACGAAAAAGTACAAAGAAGCCGCGCGACAAATGCAGTGGCGGATTAACCGGGGACCCGTACGGCCCGTGCGATGAAAAAAGAATGGTAAACCAGAGACATATACACACATGTGTTTATATGTCTCTGGGTAAACAAAGAAGTCGCTCGACAAATGCAGTGGCGGATTTAGCATGTCGATGCAATTTATTTATTTAATGTTACTGTTCTCACCAGTTGATATAGCACTTAATGACGAGTCGGTAAACTTTATAAGGGAAGACCTGTCATCGGAAGATGCATTCCAGGTGTAAATCGAGTGATGAATAAATGAATGTGGTGGTGTCTTATCTTACCGACCAGTCAACGATTGTCGACTTGATTAAGGATGTCCACACAACTCGTTCGATAGCGATCATATCTTTGGTGACAAGTTGCGAGTTCGAAGAAAGAGTTTCAACTATTGGCCTCGTGAAGACCGACTGAAGATCATCAATGGCGATGAAAATGCTTATAAGAATGTGCCTTATGTCTGCACATAGAGATATGGATATCAACTTTTATGTTTTCAAATGTCTTCTGCTGCAGACTTATAGTTTTAAAAAGCCTATTTATGAATGAAAAATGAAGCCTACCTAGTATCACTTAAACCTCAGTCACAATTACCTTGCGATAGGTTTCAGAGTAGTTTGCGGCGGATTTCTTGGCATTTTCGGCCGGAATCCTTCGGGAGCCATCGCGGGCATCGAGTTACTTTTAACTCGGATTTAAAACCTCATTCTAAATTAATCGGCTGATGCCTGGCCGATGTCCGACCAAGCATCACACATATCGGGCGAGCGCCGGGCCAAATTTTGGACTACCCAGAGAATCCAGACGCTGCTCAGAGCCCGGCCGGATATCGGGCATACATTGACCGGGGACAGGCCGGCTTCTGGCCGACCACCCACTGTGATTCGCAGGTTATGAAAGCCGGCTCATCGCACCATACATCAGATCATCCAGTCGTGCTCTTCACAGAAGGCTACAAGTTAACACACAGTTTATCACACAAGTGTCAGAATACCAGTACTACAAGATGCCCTAGAAAAGATCGAATGACTGAAAGAGAAAGAGAGTGCAGAACTCACAAGAGAGGGAGAGTGGCAGTGAAGTGAGTGAGACCATGCCTTTCCTCTTCAGTCACCAATGCACCAATAACTAAGTTGTAGCGGTAGAGTGCAACCTCTCCCTCAACCGGGCGACCCGAATGCGCTGTGCAGGTGCCCGCCATCACTGTGGACGTATCAACGGCATTCTAGTAAAATTGTTTGTCTTAATGCTATCTAAGTCAAGTTTGAATATGGGTCATATTGGGTCAGCAACTAGGTCACTTCGCCAAATTGAAGGAAAATCTTGTTAACACTCTGGAGGCTGAATTTTTAACGTGAGCATGTTAAAGGTGTATCAGAATGTTTGTTTTGAGGATATGTAGGCCAAGTTTGAAAATTGGTCATGTCTGTTCAAAAACTAGGTTACTAGGCCAAATTGAAGGAAAAAATATTGTCAACACTGTAGAAGCCACATTTTTTAAAATTTGGTCAGAAGGTTTATCTTAATGCTATCTAGACCAAGTTCGAATATGGGTCATGCCGGGTTAAAAACCAGGTCACTAGGCCAAATTGAAGTCAAATCTTGTTAATAGTCTGGAGGCCACATTCTTTGCTTGAGCAGCTTGAAACTTTGTCAGCATGTTTGTATTGATAATATCTAGTCGTCCGAGTATGGGTCATATCAGGTAAAACAAAATAGGTCACTGGGCCAAATGAACGAAAATCTTGATAACACTCTGGATGTTGCATTTTGAATCTTTGTCGGAATAGTTGTATTGATGAGTGTTGCATTGATCAAACACTTTCTCCCAATCTAGTACATGGTTTAGATGATTATTTCTACTTGTTGGAAGTTTAACATTGACCTATTTCTCAATATAATAAGGCAGAAACTTCAAAATATTCTGCCTAAACCTGCTGTCAAATTTTCCTTTGATTCTTCATGTCTTAAATGTGTATACGTGTGAGCTCTTGCAATAAGGTGATCGATATAGTGCCAACAAGGTCCTCTTGTTTTAAAATTGGCAGTTTCATAATATTTATTATTTTTGATATGATCTTTCAACTTCTTAACAATAAATACATAAACATAGGCTGCAATTGTTATTTCCTTTCACATTGTCCCTACTTCTCCAACCTTCCTGCAGCCCCCAGGCCGGCAGCACTTTCAGTGCTTTGATTAATACAGGCTGCATGCTGTATGAATGTTATTATACCAACGGCTTATACTACAAGTTCTTTAAGTGATGCAAGAGATTACCCCATCTGAGTGTGTAATGGTTTTAATCCTCACATTGACGTCGATGCTGTAAGAACTGAAGACAACTACCGTTATTAAGAACATCATGGAATTGACAAATTTACCGAACGCGCTCCGATCCGCTCATAAAAGTTCCGTTGCGCTCACTTTCCAATCCGTTCTTAAAACGTTCACTCATTTCCCAATCATACTGAAGGTGTTTTTCTTTTCCGCTTATAATTATCGAGTTGTATCGCTCAATTTGCGTCTGTTTTGTCAAATAAAAAATCGAGATAGTCTATCGAACACAACATATTAGAGGCTTTATTTTTTATTTTCGATACAAAGCCACCACAAAAGATGGTAGATAATGAAGACAACATTATGTACCCCAGTTTGAATATCCAACATAATGTGTGTATAATAATATATGAATCTATAATGTCTACTTTCGATAAGGACAGTAGAGTTTTCTCTGCTTATTCCTGTAGGTAATAAGAGCGGACTCATGGGAATGAATATATCAGAAAAAGCTATAAATAAGTGTTTTGGGAAAAATGCACATAACAATTAATAAAAAAATCATAGAAAAGTTTACAAAGGTTGTTTAGTTTTGACAATTTCACCATTTCCTCATTTCAAAGTTTTAACTTATTTATTTAATTGCGAAACAAGCTTTCAGCTTATATTAATCACGCTAGATATCAACTTCCTGTAGTCTTAACATGTACTCGCGCCGTTTACGTGAAAAAAAAGGGGCAGAATTGATCACGGGATCGAACCGGGTATATTTGCTGCATTGATCACTGTCTTCCACATTGATTTCATATTTTATCTTTGTACGTATAGTATCGAATATGTCATTGTTTGTTCATGCATGTTTCATTATTCAGTTAATTGTATCTGTGCATGTATGGCCAAATGCACACTTGGTAAATAACGATATTAGAGTTTAGAGTTAATCATTGTGTTAATTGAGTTTAAAGTAAGCTTATCATTATCTAACTAATTTTGAGCATATTTTGAGCAATGTTGTTGTTCTGCAAAAAAACACTCATCTAAGTCACCAATATTTAACCCTTTCCCTCATATAGACGCTTTCTGCCGGCTCTGCAGCATACGGCTTTTTGAAACATAGTGACAAAAGAAAAAATTGCTCAAAGCGAGCAATTTCTCATTTTGCCACATTGTTTTTCCACTTTTAGTCATAGGTTATCCATTCAATAATAGAGATTTTCCAATTTTTGACAAAATATGTTCAAAGTCGTCTGCTGCAAAATTGTTGTCTGAGGGAAAGGGTTAATAAGAAAACACATAATGTGAGACGCGTTATTATTTCAAAAATATGTATTGGTCGATCGTTAGAATATTCCAGCGTTCAGCGAAAAAGTGCAACCGTGAACATCCAAATTGTGTCACTGGACACAGGCCGGTACATGATATACTTACATGTACTTTTATACTGAATTGTCCGTGCAAATTCAACTGTTGCAAGCTGTATGCAAATAAGGTCAGTGTAATATACTTTTATATATAAACCGACATCTTTATATATGCGGACAATAAAGGAGTATGTTTTCGCCCTTCATTCAGATATCTCGTAAGTAAACATGTAGCTCTTTTATTGTAAAATATCGTATATACTTGAGATATGGATATACATTTGCAAATATATCAATTTTGACGATAAGGCTATAGATACATATAACGTGTGAAATCTTGAAAGTCTAAATATATGTTTAAACAAGAGCACCGCGTACGGCACAGACGCTCGACTGATAGGGAAAAAACAGAGAGAAAATGAGCTAAACAAAAAACCTTAACCGGACGACCACGCCGCCGCCGCAGCCGCCGACGCCGACGACAACGCCGACGACGACGCCAGGGTCATGACAATAGCTCTCGTTTTTTTTTCAAAAGTAGAGCTAAAAAGTACATAGTTACCAACTTCTAGTTGGATTTTGTTCAGCCGATAGGTGGTTTATTAACGGTTTAATTTATTTCTCGTCTTGCCGTAATGAGGATCCCAAGGGATGGCTGTCTGTCTGGCGACCGTCATTAACAACAAAACTAAATCTTACGGATGTTAGATTCTACGTCTGTTGGCGTACTTTTATTATATCCTAATAAGGTTCACCATAGGTTGTATGTCCTATTATTATTTTGGAAGACAACGAATTGTCAAATCATTGTCTGAAAGTTTAAAGACAATACTACAAATCAGTAACTCTAACTGTTAAAGAAAGCCAATTACTGTGCATAGAAACAGTGTACGTGCAGTGTGTGTGTGTGTGTGTGTGTGTGTGTGTCGTGTTAGAATGCTCAGTTTCTCTTATTGACTAATTACCTAACTCTGTTCAATAGTTAGACTTTCATTTTTAGAGATTTTCAATTGATTTGCTTAGATAGTTTTAAAATCGTTAGCTGCTGAACAGTCGTTTGTAAAAATAAAATTGTATTGCTAGTAAATATGCGGAAGATATTCCGAAAACAACCTCGAACTAGAGATTGCTTTTTTGAAAAAGCGCTTGTCTCCCCATTTGTGTGGTCGTAGGGGAGGAAAAGAAATGATGGGGATGATTTTTTTAGTTTTGGACTGGAGATGAAGCAACAGTGACAATCCTCAGTTATTGAGCGGAAACCATTTTTCAGCTGAGGGTTACCATGACCTTGGTCTTTGACCTAGTGATCTCAAAATCAATAGGGGTCATTTGCTGCTAGTGACCAACCTGCACACCAAGTATGAAGTTCCTGGGCCCAAGCAATCTTCAGTTATTGAGCGGAAACCAATTTTCAGCCAAAGGTCACCACGACCTTGACCTTTGACCTACTGACATCAAAATCAATAGGGGTCATCTACAGGTTAGGACCAAGCTGCAGGTTGAGTTATTGAGTAAAACACATTTTTCAGCTGAAGGTTACCGTGACCTTCGACATTTGACCATGTGACCTCAAAATCAAACAAATTCAATAAAGGTCATTTACTGGTTAGGACCAACCTGCACATCAGATATGAAGTTCCTCATCATAAGCATTCTTTAGTTATTGAGAGGAAACCATTTTTCAGCTGAAGGTTACCATGACCTTGACCTTTAAGCTAGTGACCTCAAAATCAATAGGGGTCATCTACTGGTGGTGACCAACCTGCACACCAAGTATTAACTTCCATGGCCAAAGCATTCTACAGTTATTAAGCAAAAACAATGTTTCAGCTCATTGTCACTGTGACCTTTCAGCTCAAGGTCACTGTGACCTTGACTTTGACCTCAAAATGAATAGGGTCTTCTACTGGGCATGGCCAACCTGCATACCAAGTATGGAGTTCCTCGGCCAAAGCGTTCTTCAGTTATTGAGCGGAAACCATTTTTTACCTCACAAGGTCACCATGACCTTGACCTTTGACCTTCTGACATCAAAATCAATAGGAGTCATCTACTGGTCATGACCAACCTGCATACCAAGTATGAAGATCCTATGCCCAAGCGTTCTTCAGTTATGGAGCGGAAACAAGTGTGACGGATGTGACCTTGACCACTGTGACCTTGACCTTTGACCTAGTGACCTTAAAATGAATAGAGGTCATTTGCTGGTGGTGACCAACCTGCACATCAAGTATGAAGTTCCTGGGCCCAAGCAAAAACTATTTATCAGCTCATTGTCACTGTGACCTTTCAAGCTCATGGTCACTGTGACCTTGACTTTAGACGTACTGACCTCAAAATCAATAGGGGTCTTCTACTAGGCATGGCCAACCTGCATACCTCAAAAGGTCACCATGACCTTGACCTTTGACCTTCTGTTATCAAAATCAATAGAGGTCAGCTACTGGTCATGACCAACCTGCATACCAAGTATGAAGTTCCTACGCCCAAGCGTTCTTCAGTTATTGAGCGTAAGGACGGAAGGACGGACGGAACGGGCAAAAACAATATGTCACCCCCATGTAATGGGGGAGACATAATTACTAGTACATGTACTTCAGCCGATAATTTCCAATCGGAATGTGCTAAATTCGTTGGTTGTGCAACTTTCGATTTATAATGCATTGTATGATCAGTAAGACTACACAACATTCATATGAGACAAACAAACATTCTGTAAATAGCTTGTAACAAACATATAGAAACTTGACCAATTAAATATTTATGCTTTTTTTTCTCTATTCATACGATAATTAAACTATACAGACGAGTATCACAAGCCTTACTGGGGCAGATGTATTTAAGTCATATGCCGTAGAGAAAGAATATATAGAACTATTAATCAAATCAACCTACCATACCATTTTAGTCTTTCGTTTCTTAAATGAGTCCCGACAAAACATATTAAAAGATGAACATCTAAACCAGTGATAAAAGACATTTTGTTGTTCGGGATTACACAAATCACACAAATGCTAGGACAACATTCGTTTATTCACAATAATGTCATTGTGCGTAGATACTGGTACCTACACATCAATCAGTCCTTTCGGCGGATCTTGTTCAGCGTGCACCCACAAGTGAATTTTAAAATCTTCGACGGCAATGTTCGCTTCACTTGAATCTAACGGCTATGAATTATTTCTATAAAATATTAAAACTAAGCATTTTTTCTCGAAATTCAAATATGAAAACACACAATTAACCCTATCATTCTTCAAACTATTTTAAATGTGTTTCGGTCAATGGTTAATGATGAAGATAAAGTAGGGCCCTTGGTAACGACTAACCTACATTATAAGGGTAGATAGAGCTCAAGATAAGGGTCGTTTTGCATGGTCTAATATCTTTATTTGTCCGTCAAAACTTATGTTCTTGGTACTTAACAGAATCATCCCAGTGAAACGATTACTTTGAGTACCCACAACATAGATTTTTATGAGATATAGGGGACGCATGACCGGTTTATTTTTTCTTTACTAGTCCTCAGGGTAGGGGTTAAAAACTTACCAGCAAAATCTGGTCTAAGACGTATATCGTAACCTTGTAAAAGTCTCTCAATGGCTTCAGAAGCGTTCTCAAATCTTCCTGGCGAACTACCAAAATCGTCTGTATCGTATCTGAAAAGACAGGAAAAATAGAACTGTTTGAATACGAAAAATGTTCAATATCGTTCTGAATAAGCGCTTAGTGTCTACGTCCACTGTGTATCGAATAAATAAAGTGAGATGGAATAGTTCTGAAATGAAGTTCCCTTCCGAATTTAAACGGTTTTGTCTGGCTGTACGCCATCGTAAAACATGGGCCAATATTATATAGAAGGGACTGTAATCATACACATAATTTCATCGTAGCTATAGACAAATCGTTGTTATTGAACCCTTACACACATACATGTATAGACACATCTCCAGCAAACGACTTTTGAAAACATTCTGGAAAATAATAGAAATTGCTCGTATGGCAATTTCTCCTTTTGCCACCATTTATATATGGTAGTTGACAGTGGTGCGGAGGTAGGTCCTCTCGTACCAAAGGGCCCGGGTTCGAGTCATGTGATGAGTGTGTTCTGACTTTGGGATTTTCCACACAAACGGCGCGAGTACTGGTTAAGTCTCCAGGAAGCTGACATCGAGCGTGATTAATATAAGCTTAAAGCTTGTTTCGCAATCGATGTAAAATAAATAAGTTCAAATTATCAATTCTAAATATATTTCTTATTAATATCCAGATGTTTCGAAGGGAGGCTTCATCTAGGCGTTTATCAGGGATTGTTCATAAACAGTGAATGAGTCAGACATACTATGCGAATACAATGTCTCGGCGAAATCATTCATGAAGTGGAACCCGTCCATTTGAAAAGCTATAATTTGGCTTTTGTGTACAGTGCAGATCAAGATCAGCATGTGTATCATTGCAGTCTGATGTAAACCTACAGTAAACACATACTACTAACATACTACTAACACAGTTGTTTTTGAAAGAGTCTGTTAGCGTGTTTGTTTACCTTCTATCCTAATAACACTGAGCATACATATGCACAAGGTAATCTGAATCTACATTGTACAGAATTTCCATTGGGTACATTTTCCCATGAACGAACCCAATTAGCCACGCCGATCTAAACCGAGCATCTTTAATCAATGGCGCGCTGGATCAGATGTTATATATGAATGTTTAATGGTAACAGTGTCCCGTAGCTTGGTTTACATGTGACGTATCTCGAATATGCTTAAGTTTGTGATGCGGCTGATATACGCCTGAGTGTAAACGAAACGGAATCGATTTTGCCGTCGGTTTTCTTTTTTTTGAGAACAGTCTCTTAAAATGAGATATATTCTTGGATGAGCGAAACGCTAATGGCTCGATAAGTTAATAGAATTAGGCGAAGCACTACATTTTAGAGGCGCAGAGAGAAAAACACATTCGTTAGAGTTTTCACTTTAAGCACATCCCGATTGATTTGTACAATTTCTGTGTGATAAGATATTTTACTACGTTTTCATATCCCTTGCCAAATTTAATTATCACATATCCAGTTATGTAAAATGGTCAGTATTTACTGACCTATCAGTCACGTGACCTAAACAGCTCACATAGCAATAATGGCCTTACTTTATATGCACATATCGAGGGCTTGGCGTGAAACGGTTGTAACTTAAATTGGTATTTGTTTACAAAGGTTAATCACCTCGCCATAAAGTCTTTATAAGCGTTAAATAATTTTACTTGGTAAACAGTGGAAATTTAGGTGCAATAGCTCGTTCTGAGCAATGGCACCTAAATTTGCATTGTTTACAAAGGGGTCAAAATTGCCCCTAAACAGGGTTTTCAAAATAGGTTTTTAGTTACAACCGTTTTACGCCAAGCCCTCGATATATAATTGTCTCGGAACTGTTTACTTGCTGCTTTCATCTATTATTTTGCTTCCGTATATAACATAAAACATATTTAATATTAAGATTTATAGCAGATTTAGAATTTACCATACAATGACAGGTAGCGGTGATCGCCTTTTTTTGTAAGTGAAATCTAGTTATAACTTCCGGTACATGTGACATGTGAGCAGTGCTTTAAGCAAACCAATATAAACGCAATTATTACACGTGTGAATAAAGACCTGCGTGCGCATCCCTTCTCAATTATCCAAACAGATACTGCTTTACGGATGTTCCTTAAAACTTCTTACCTAACTGGCGAACAGTGCAGAGACACATCATGCTGCGCAGATCTGCACTTGTCCCAAATGCCTTACGGTTGATCTTTCCAGAGCGCCGCTTATATGTGAATACTGTGTCACAATACTAAAACGTGTCCTTGTTTTCAACACGTTGATTTGGCAAGATCCCGTATAGCAGCGTTCAATTTATCTCATCAGTCATTTTGGACGGGTTCATTAAATGCCACAAAACCTTCTTCTACGTCTGCAGCAGACGACTTTGAAAAATCTAAGCAAAAAAATGGTAAGGCTCTATAAAACAACGATATATATTGGTTCGTTCTGATATGGCTGGTTGGTGGGCATCCATCCTACTTATTAAATAATCGTACCGCATGTATGCATGTCTGATGCCTGACAAAAAGGATTATATTCAGGAAATAAACAATGTAAGCTGGTCCATGTGTCTCATGAGTCAGAAATGGTAGGCACTTTCAATAGAGGTGACATTATAACTTACAAACACTTTACTTTACTTTACTTTACTTTACTTTACTTTACTTTAAAGTTTTTGTTGGTGGTAATGCTTAAATATTTCGTGTGCTGGAACGTATTTTATTCAGCCTATACAAACAGTTTAGAGCCATGACAGCCAGCGCATGGGCATTGAAAATGTTAAATGAGCCGTCCCGCGAGAAAAAACACCATTGTGGACTCTAGCGTAAAGTATCGACCCGGATAAGCCTAAGCTTGTCGGCCCGGACTGCGCAGACTGATCTGTGTCGATAAATTACGCAGAGGCCATAATGTTGGTTTTCTCGCGAGATTGCTCAAATGACACCATCATTGTGAGGTTAACCTCGACAAGTGAAACCATCCTTCGAATGTTTAGAAATTAATGCAAATAAAAGATAATTGCTTATTTATACGTACATATTTTGATTATAACCGTTCTACAGAGACATCAATGATGTCTGTATGACACTATGGTGAATGGAGAAGATCCTGATCAGACTGAGAGGAAACGCCGACTGATCAGGAGCGTTGTTTCTCTCAGCATTGTGTTCCGTTGGTTGGTGCTGGTGCGACGTGGTTAAGTTGGTATAATGAAATACTGCGCAGTTCGCAGGAGGTATAACTAATTGGATATAATTTATCATTTCTGCAAAACTTCTAGAAGAACCACTTAATAAAAACCAAATGTCTGTGGGAATATATAACAAGCGTGAATTTGAGTAACGTCAGAGGACTAGATAAGGAGGAGTAAACTGGTCTTTTCCCACCTATATTTCTCTTATGACTCAACCAAACCCTATGTTGTGGGTACTCAAAAGAATCGTCTCACCGAGACGATTCTTTTGAGTACCCACAACATAGGGTTTGAGAGTCAAATAATGGTTTTATAATTTGAAATACTCGCATTATCTACAGCTCTGAGTAACGTCATACGAAATGCGATCTTAAAGCGACTGAAATTCAGATGGCACGACAAAAAAAAAAAAAAAAAAAAAAAAATCGAATTCGCCCTAAATGTTATTCTTTATGTTATCCAAGTCAAACCAGGGTAGAAAATGTATCGTTTTTTATCAATAAAGTGAACTTGAGTCGTTTTCAATTGTCCCGATGAAGGGGTTTCCTATTTAAAGATACCACGGAATCCTTCAGACGGGCACCTTGCAACGATCACGTGATATAACTATATAACGGTTCACACTGACAGGCGTGTACAGTTATACACAATTTACACGTTTGGCGGAGTCGAACGACAGTAATCATAGAGATTTGTTTGTGATTGCATGAGCTCCTCGTGATTTTGCATAAAACCTTCATGGTATAAAAATGTTTCATTTAATGCGCATGCGTCCTATCGGTCATGTGACGACTCTTCAATTCACGTGACGACTTTTCAAGTCACGTGATGAATGAGATTAAAAGCACCGAAAGCTATTTATAAACTTACCCCGTTACTGACGGGGTAGAATTTGTGATGGAAAAAGTATCGAAAACAAGAAAATCTCACCGATTATAGGGGTATGTAATATGTCAGTTATCATATTTTAATGCCCCAAATACAAAAATAACACTTATTTTCTTAAAATTGGAAATTTTATTTTTTTTCGACAGTTGGATATCTGGAGTTCAGTCGCTTTAAAGGTGCTGAACTCTAGATTATAGATAGTTTAGTCAAAGTCTTAAATGTACTGAACTCCAGATTATGGATAGTTTAGTCAAAGTCTTAAAGTTGCTGAACTCCAGATTATAGATGGTTTAATCAAAGTCTTAAATGTGCTGAACTACAGAGTTTAGATAGTTTAGAGTAATAATTTTACTTTCCATTACAATAAATATCTAAATAGTGATCGGTTATGCTTCATTTGTACTGGGTAGGCATACCCAGTAATATAAGCCAAATCTTGTACATTTTCATTGACTTTTCAACATTTACTGCAAAAATAGTTTTGAACTAATTATTACGTACTTTGTTGTCACTATGAGCAATATTTTCAGAAGTTTTATCATTTCAAATGTTGTATCTCCATCTGGAGTTCAGCGCCTTTAAATCGACCGTTCACTTCGTGCAACATTGGCAGACGATATAATAAAAGTTGTAACTCAACGTTTTATTGTCACGAAATTGGGGTGCTACTTTTACCTCAGAATTGGATGTTTAAGCATCTCTTCGTACAGCAACTTACAGATCAGCATATGAGCCGTCCCATGAGAAAACCAACACTGTGGCCTCTGCGTAAAGGATCGACCCGGATCAGCCTAAGCATGCGCGCGCAGGCCTCCTGTGTATTTTCTGTTTCAAGACTCATTACTCTATACCATTATCCCACTGAGACGGAATGTGTCGGCCCGGATTAGCCTAGGCCGATTGCGCAACGATACATTATGCAGAGTCCTCAATGATGGTTTTCTCGTGGATCTGCTCAATGGTATGTATATAGAACTTATTGAGACATTAAATAAGGCAGTTAATAAAATGAACGAAACTCGGAGAATACAGAAACAACATAATTATTACCCATGTGTGAACAAATACTGTTTGCGAAACAAAGATAAGGATCCAAATGGAAACTGATTTATAGAAATGCCTTGATACCTTCTATAACTAACTCGTGTGTTCAGACGGCGTGGTGCGCTGTCTTCTCAGAATCTACGACGCCCACAATACTAACTTCAGTGGGTTTAAACAAATGTCGGTAAAGAAAAGTTTATACCTTAACAAATATTACGAATCTTAAAAAGGACATATATCTACATATAGATTAAACAATTATATGGATGTGACGTTTTGGGGGGAAAAACGTCGCTTTGGGGAAAACGGACCGTGATTTATTATATTAAATTGACTCCTTCAAATAGTCCAGACACAACCTTAAAACGGTCATTTCTGGAAAAACATTTCTGTGCTTTATCTTCGGGGAAATTATGCAAAGTATTTAATCTTTTTGACAGAGAACATATATCAAACAGTTTTTTTTACTTACAGTACTTAGTGGACCCATACCACTCTACAGATCGCCATCATGAGAGTAAATGTATCGATACATTAAGAACATGATTGAACACGGATCACTCTTCAAAAGAGGCGGAAAACACTATTCTAAATTAACCCTTTCAGCGCCGAATTGTTTAAAGTAGACTCTTCCATGTTCAAACTCGGACGACTCTATTTTCATGTTATAGGATTTTTGGAATATGTTTATAACTCACAGCCAAACAATGCAGATTTCAGGTGAGTCAGCTCGTTACGAGCTGACTCACCTGAATCTGTATTGTTTGAAAGAGTTAAGCCTATGCTAAAAGATATAAACACTTCCAACTGACAGCAATATAGGTGACATGACATCTTATCTACGTCACTCAACCTGATAATTTGTTAAATTTGTTTCTGTATTATGGGCCGGAGGCCTAGATTGCTAAATAAAGAATTGTTATTATCATTGTCATTGTCATAGTTTGGTTACTAGTAAAACTATGCCTATAGTACATATATAGACAGTATATATAAACATTTACGCTCTATCATCACATATGTTCATGTAGGTCGCACACTAGGGTTCAGTTTGATTCCTGTCTGCTACATTCGGATGTAATCTGTAAAATATAACAATACTTGATCATGAAAGAAAAAACAATACTCATATTGAGCTGTTGGTTGAATCCGCTGAACTTAATGGAATCTTAATAGTGTTGAGGTCATAATATTGAACTCTACTTTTTTTTTTTTTTTTTTATTTATTAACCATTTTCTCTTTTCTTTCCCTTATTTCAAACCAACGTGTCTGTATATTTTGTATATGTATTTATGTTGCAACTAGGTCGGACCAGATAAACAGTCTGGTCTGAACTTAAGCCGTTCCGAAATGCTGACTTGTACGTTATCCAGTGGACGTGTTCATATGTAGAAAGTCGGCCATTTCTCTCGGACGGTTATTGCTGTAAGTCACGAATAAGAGGCTTAGTGAACTGGCCGCAATGCCATAATCGAAATACGGTTGAAAACGACATTAATTATATTAAACTTGTAATAAAATCAGTACAATAATGGTATCATTGACGAAGCCTGGTATGGTTCGCATAGTTCGTGCGCTATTAACATACTACATGTATCAGAAAGATTAGCCTTAACTCAAACAGATCTTTATTGTCCCCAGATGACCGTCACAAATATATAGAGGATAATTGTTTCGGTAAACCGTAAATTTTTGGTTTCACTGGGCGACCTACAAAAATGATTGTTTTTCAGAAGTTTACCAGGGATAGCTCTTTTTGGTATTCACGAATATAACTGTATCTCTATCTTAAATCTAAGAAAGTTCCACCAACGATGTTGAGCGCTAAGTAATACTCAAAAGCGTATTCATATAATGTTTTCCCGTTTTTATCCCTGATGCATTTTAAAGCATCTACTGAAGGAGAACTTTGAACATTGTGACAAAATAAGAAAATGTGTTGTATATAAAAATTGCGTTAAAAAACTTAATTTGAGCCGTCCCGCCAGAAAACCAACATTGTGGACTCTGCTTAAACTATCGAACCGGATCAGCATAAGCACGCCGCGCAGGCTAATCCGGGCAGACACTTTACGCCTCCTGTGGATTTTCTGTTTGAGGAATCATTACTCTATACCTCTATCCCACGGAGACGGAATGTATCGGCCCGGATCAGTCTGCGCGGACTGCGCATGCTGATCTTGGTCGATACATTTCGCAGAGGCCATGATGTTGGTTTTCTCGCGGGACGGCTCATTTCCTAGCATTCGGTAGTCGCTTTTCGCGTGACGCGAATCACTTGGTGAAGACAAAGGCCGTATAGAAAAAAATATATTGATATTTCGAAGATGACTGACAAGCATAGCAGAAACAAACGATGGGTAAAATTCAATTTACAAATCCAATATTGTAGACTTATACAGACGTTATTTAAGATTTGTTGAGAATAGAATGAGGTGAAAACAACCAGAAGGAAATGTCTTTTTTTAAACACATAGACAATCCGCGATGCGTCTTAAAAATAAGGAATATAGTTTTCCCAGAACGCTATTTATTCTATGGTTTATCTGCGATTAACATCTTAAAAGATGAGCTATTTATTTTATCAATGGTAATTTCACACAATACATTTTTGTTGATACATTTTCCGAAAAATAAAAGCATAAACACTGCGTTGTTTATTGTCATAGAGATCAACGAAACTTTTCAAAGAGACACATTTTCGAGTTGTTTGCTGCAGGAATCGAATCATCGGGGGCATACACTGTAATCCATATCTGGCTGTGAATCCACTTTGGTGTATGGACAACCATGACATTGCCCATAACGTTTGTTGACCCGTCAGAGGTAAGGTTTAGCCCTTTCACACATACAACACATCTGCAGCAGAGGACTTTGACAACATCTGGGTAATATTGTGTTATATCTTTATAAGGGAAAGTTTCATCATTAAAAGGAGTTGAAAACCTTTTGGCATAAGGAGAAATTGCTTGTTTTGAGCAATTTCTTCTTTTGTCACAATGTTTTCAAAACTTGTCTGCTGCAGAGGCGTCAGAAAGCGTCTATATGTGGGAAAGGTTTAAGGGTATATATCTTTATGGTGATGCTATCATATTGTTGATTTTGTGACCTTGATATACACGTTCAATCCTTCAACATTTTCAGAGCCATCAATTCCAGGGTCAGATCGTAATACATATAGCAGGGATTGTCCTTCAGAACATTCATTTAAGTGTATGTAATTTATAATGTGCCTAAGCCCTGTTAGCCGGCACCCGTCTTGTAAATGGCATTTAGATAAAGGACGTTTAAAAGTGTATATTGTTTTTGTTTTTCCATTTTCCCACATAAAACAACTCTGCAGCAGACGACTTTGAAAACATCAAGGCAAAAAAAATTGAAAATCTCTATAAAAGAAAGTTGAACAAATTTTGACTAAAGGTTTTCAAAAGTCGTCTGCTGCATATATATATATATATATATATATGTGTGTGTGTGTGTGTGTGTGTGTGTGTGTGTGTGTGTGTGTGTGTGTGTGTGTGTGTGTGTGTAACGGGTTAATAATGGTGCGCTTTGCCTTTGGTTTTGGGTGTGTTAGTTAACGGAAAAATCGATCAAGAACAAAATCGACTAACCAAAAATAGATGTCTAGTTTAGCCCCGAAGGCACAGAAGACATATGTAAGGCCTTAACATAGAAAGAAAGATAATATTTATGAGACATTACAATGCATGATATCCAGATTAAATCGTTGTTTAATACTGTGAATTAAACCAAACTGTTTAATGCCTGTTTATAAGTATCTAAGTCTTCATTACGTTAGAGAGCTAACGATGCATGTACTCGTGACTTTATCCGCGCTTTTGCTACAATTTATCCTATCTTTACGTGATATATTTCGTTTCAATACAGATTTAGTCTTATATCATTCGTTATTTACTGAGAATGTGCTGTCAGGGTGTATTCTTGTCATAATACAAACGTTATAGTATTGTGCAGTAGAAAGGAACGGTTTGTACTATTTTTTGTATGGGGCCTATTGAAAAAGATTGAAGAAAATACATTTTGAGATTTGGCCATTGGTTTAGGAGGAGATATCGTTCACAATTGGGTTCTATTCTAGCTTATGTAACCAACTTGCGCAACGGAGTGGGATGGTTTAAGTAGAGGAAACATTTGTGTGAAAAGAAATTGAAGTTTGGCAAGTAGTTAAGGAGAAGATGTTGTTGAAATACCTTTTCTAATTTTAGCTCTGGCGGCCATTTTGTACAACGGAATCGAAATATTTAAAAAAAGATTAAAAGGAAATTATGCTAAGGAACCTTTATTTGAATATATTTTGTAATATGTTTAGGAGGAGATGTCTTTTAAAGATTTGTCCATTTTCAGATATGGTTGTCATTTTGTTTTGCGGAATGGAACTGTACAGTTTTGTTAGGTAATATAAGGAATAATCCCGTGGAATTACTGCAACATTACAACGGACTGGACGTTACGTCGAACACCGTCATCAGAAACCTTGTTCTATTCCGTTAAGAGATTGATTTCAAGGTCGAACCTTTTGTTTTATAGTGACTTTCGATCAATCCTAGGCCCAAATTCGTTCAAAATATGTTCTTTTGTATTCCTATTTGGCGCAAGGGTATGTAAAGGCAACACATTCACGCCTTTTCTGATTATAACTTGTTGACTGATGCAATCAACAAGATCCTTGAAATGTATCAGTGTGAAAGACAGTAGTGCAGTAGTAGAGCGTTTGCGTGAAACTATTATACACAAACATTTTTCTGGCGTGCGTTACGTTTTCGTAACTATCACGCATCGCTAATCTTTAGAGTTTCCTTCAAAAGATGTGACCAAACAAGTTTACGGTGAAATGTAAATTTCCCACGGGCTACAAGAGAAAGTCGTTCGAAAAGACGCAAGTCCTAATCTGTATTGAAGCCGCGTGGAAACGCGGTATCAGTATTTAATAGGTTTAAATTGTGTACCATTGGGTGACGTAATCGAATAGGATGCAACCAACATTAGTATTGTAAAGAACAACTATGTTATATGTTTGGAAAAAAACACCTTTATGAATCAATAAATTGTATTAATTGATTTAAGAAACAACAAGATACAAAATAAGTATGTCTTCTACCGTTATGACAAAATTTAAGACACATTCAATTGTTGAAAAAAAATCCCCCACTTCCTAGGCTACGCTTTTTAATAATTTGGTTTACGGCCCTGACCCAATTCATCAAAGCTCAGACAAAAAGTTCACTTTTCCCCCAACTTCTTAGGCTACGCAATTTTTAATTGTTTGGTTTACGGCCCTAAAAAATAAGCTTCGGGGGATGATTTTGCATTTATAAAATTATGTTGTATTTCTAGACTTAAAACGTTCCTCCCTATACAGTTTGTTCATTCAGACCATTGTATTCTTGCTATATGTTGACTATATATGTGAATTTTTTCTTTTAATTTTAGAAATGCTCAATTTTGATGATAAATATCTTTAAACTTGTTAAAATTTCATTGTATTTTTTGTTTATATACTCCTGTTTTTGTTATCATACTTCTGCTAAACTGGCAGGAGAATCGACTTCCCCCTTTTCTTCCAAAGCTTGTGTTACACTTAACTGACAACTAGAGGCATTAAACCTTAAGTTAATATATGTTAATATTACAGCACCTATGTTTTTTTTTTTATATCTTATTGATCTAGTTATAGCAGATTTAAAACCGTTTATTGATAACAATTAAAAACCTTCAGCTTGTATGTCACATTATAGTTGCAGTCAATGTTAAGCAAACTGTAAACCAAATGGTTTCAGGACTAAACTTCACCTGCTGAATATCACATAGATCGTAGCATATAAAACGTCTAATCCCTGCGTCAAAGTGTACCCTTTCAGCTCTTGATAGCCTTTTAGTATAGACTATGGTAGCCAGGTGAGCAAATATAGGCACACCTTTGCCTTCTTTTTAAAATAAAGGGACATGTGGCCTCTTGTTCAAAATATTTACATCATATCTGTTTGCACAGGTTATTTAAATGTACTGAACTGCATCTGCTTCCTTTAAGTCATGCTTCAAAATTATGCGCGGCGTCTTTGATGCTTTGCAACAAAATCCTTCTTGTCCTATATATACATGATATGGTATGCTCGATCGATAGTAAATGGAATCGAAAGGTAGTGTTCGAAATTTGAGACGGATGCGTTTGATCAATATACTGAATTATAAAGCACAAGAAAGTACGCACCTTTGTAACTGGGTGCATGTTTTTCTTTTCTTTTCTTTTTCTTCATCATTGAACCATATCATGGGAAATCAGACCTTTGGATGCTTGTAATAAACGAATGCTCATGCTAATTCACAGGCTGATCTAGATTGTCATAAAACCCGAAATAAACAAATAAGGCGTAAATCAAACTATGAACTTAAAGAACCAACGTCTTAATATCGTGTCTTATCCCAGGATCGTTTAACAAAATGACAAGCGGAGAAGATTATTCCAAGAAAAAAGTGTCTTCCAAGGTTATTTATCATTCTGGATTGCTACATTGTAAAATGCTTTTCCACGCATTTCTATTGACATTGTCTGGGCATCGGTTTGTTCAATCGAATACAATTTCTAGTTTGAATATTCATCCCACACTATTATTGACTTCTTGTTAAAATGTAGTTTCGCTCAACAGCAAACAACCGTATCTGAAGGAAGATTTTCTAACCCTAAAAATTATAGGCATTATGAAGCTTTATGCAATTATTATCTGTCCCACGAGAAAACAAGCATTGTAGAATCTGCGTAAAATATCGACCCGGATTAGCCTAAGCATGCCGCGCAGGCAAACCCGGACATACACTTTTCGCCTCTTGTGGATTTTCTGTTTCAGGAATCATTATTCTATACTTCTATCCCCATGAGACGCAGAGTCCACAATGCCGGTTTTCTCGTGTTACGGCTCATTTCATGTAAGTCTGTGCCACTCAGGACATGTTCGTGGGCCATTTTGAGGTGGACATACTGGATACAATCACACAAAATACTTAGAAGCGTTATCAATTCTTAAACTTTCAAATGTCTGTTTTCGAATGACGATTCTTTTATAACTTGTTATTTATTTCTAACTCGTATTGTATCAAAACCAGACTGAAGCACGGCAAAGTGAGCAGACTGATAGCATTGTAAAACGAGATTCTTGATCTTTGTAGTAGTAAACCGGACGAAAAACAGAACAATATTCATTTGAACCCCGTTTAGCGAATAAGGGGCTTAATGCAGCTCGTTACAGTTAAATAAAAACGATCCTTTGCATCCACACAGTCTCACAAGAGCCTTCACTGTTTGTTTGAAACCATGCAATTTGGTCATATATCTATCATTTCGACATAACAAATAACAAATGCAGCCAAATATCTGAATGCCTTAATATTGTCCGTTTACGTCGAGTCAATAACACACCCAAATCTAGTCAGGGCTCATTACACATGTCATTTCATTTAAATATGCATGTACTCTTTGTCAACATGGTGATAATCGTAAATGTGTTTGCGAACTTCGTACACACCTCATCATTTCAGAAAATTTAAATAATCCATTTGTGAAGTCGGAAAAAGTACATTGAATGTCCAAATCAACAAGTTAGCTAGATGGTCTTTTAATTTGATAGTAATCTATGACCAATCATAAAAGATAATTGAGCCCGTGAATTGGAAAAGGTACAACTATACTTATTTGATCAGATTATCTCCAGATCTACACTGTTCATGTCTTACTTACAACAGTTTGTCAGATGATTCTTACAACGTATGTTGATATTCTCTGATGAGACCGATGAGAAGGACAAGATGCCGAACCTGCACTCTTCAGAAATGACAATTTGCACATGTTCTCATCCACTGACTCAACTAACTTGACATTCGTTTAGTTGTCCGTATTTATCTTTATGTTCACGTCTCTGTTGCTGTTTATAATTCCACCAAAGAAATTCCATTCCATACACAGCGCTCTTCGATGAGAAACTTATGATACATTCTAACAAACATATTATGTATTACCTATTGAGAGGATCAATCTCAAAACTGGTATTTCGACAATAGAGATGCAACATACTGAACTAATGTAATCCATGCAATGCAGAAAATGCAAAATGATGAAAAGATACATCGCGTGATAATATTCAGCCACTGTATGCTATATGTTTTCGTTAATTAATAGCTGAAGGCTAGCATACCTCATGGGATAACATTGTCAATGGTTATAGACTCCGACATTCACAATACAGTCACGATCGACTAGTTTAGTTTATGATCCGTAATATTAACCGCTGACCTGATCAATTCATACAACATAATATCTTAATTGAGTTCTTGATATTTCAGGACATTTTATATCACGAACACTTTTCACTTTTGTTAAAAATGATTAATTAAGAAGAAGACGGCCATGGAAGAATATTGACATTTAAATTTATTTTGATTTTGATTTACTATTTAAAAGTTTTAAATAAAAATAATCACGCCTTGTTAATTGTTTATCATAACAGAATTATTAGAACTACATGTTCTTGGTATATGATGTTTTCTGTATGAAGATGGAAACCTAACATTAATGAAAATGTATATAACCTATCAGTTATCTTAAAATTCGGTATGACCTATCGTGCAAATTCCAAATCACTACATCCATATAATATGATATAGTATAGATAAGCTATGCTCTGCTAGGGTCATATTGAGTTCAAATGTTGACCTTTCATCATATACATTGAAGCAGCAAATATTCATCTTTTACAAGAATAAACGTTTATTCCTCAGTACCTGGAACATATGCATGGACATCATTTTCTGCGTGTACGTTACAGTTATATATTAACATTAAAGCCGTTATTGATCACAGGAACATTTTACTGCAAGTATTTGATACCCAAACGTGTGTATTGTTTGTGATATTTGAACCTAACAAAATTTGACAAAACCAACATAATCTTTCCTGCCCTTTCTAACAGATCGTGAATTGATCATTTGATTGATATGTTTATTCTGTAACGGGAATCAATCGCCTGATTTGCAATTGGTAACTTCCAGTAAAACGTTCTATTTTAGGGCGCATCTTGTCATTAGGGGTTTGGTTGCGCTTGCCGCGCCGTGAACAATCAGATGAACCTGTACATGAACATAAGCTCATCAATGCTATCACTCTCCGCTCACATATAAGTAAATGCCTACTAGTATCACGCCCATGCATATATTAGTGTTAGTGAAACGGAAACACCGCAAGGCCCATTTTAGCCCAATGTGGCTAATTGTTGTGTTTACTTATGTCACCAGTACAGTCAGATCAGGTTACACACTGTTCTTCACTTACGTGTCCAAGATTGGGTTTTGTACATCCCGGAGTAAATTTATGACAATAAGAAAGTTGTACAAGTGAGGAAAGGGATTTGAATCGTTGCTTATTCTAAAATCGCAGTTAGTTTTAAGCATTGCCAGAAAGTCCTTGAAAAACAAACTGCATTTGACTTGAAATGCCTGTGCGTGTCGCTTGCTCACTGTTTTAAATGTGTATATTCAGTCCACATGATGTGTGTGTGTGTGTGTGTGTGTATATGATAATATGAACGTGTTAGTGTTAAAGATACTTGAAGAGTTGAACTTGCGCATAAAGGGAAAGTATGAATAGGATATCGAGGGATTGGCGTGAAACGGTTGTAACTAAAATTGGTATATTTTTACCAAGGTTGATCACCTCGCCATGAAGTCTTTATAAGCGTTTAATCATTTTTGTTGGTAAACAATGGAAATTTAGGTGCCATTGCTCGTTCTGAGCAATGGCACCTACATTTGCATTGTTTACAAAGGGGTCAAAATTGCTCCTAAACCAGGGTTTTCAAAATAGATTTTAAGTTACAACCGTTTCATGCCAAGCCCTCGATATAGAAAGCCGTGTTCGTTGGCTTGACTTTGACGGGTTTCTAAAAAGTACGCTCAATATCGCTCTTTGTTGTGTCCTGACAGGTCAATATCAAGAGGTTTCTAATGTTTCTTGGACGTATAAATACATCGACATTTATAATGCCAACTAAGAAGTTCATGCCAGGCCAATTTCGATTTATCTTGGACTTTCCTATTGACCATTGCCTGGCCTTTCACACATATGTGTGATGATGTTAAAGACATGCTATAGACGGGGATCGGACACCACCTTCGTTCCGTCTTATCATCGTCTTCATTGTTAGTTTGTGCTGTTATATAACTAGACAGCCTTATTGTTTCCTTTAAAGATTATACAATATTAAGATTCAAAAGTAGATGATATATTTTACAGAGTTCTGGAATTTTGAATCGCAAGGGAATATATATCGTTTTGACAAATGGTGTTGACAGTGTAACTCGAGAAAGTTTGTTTAACTAATTGACGGCCATTTATAAACCATAACGATTCGCGGAACAATCTTATCCATAAATAATATGAGTCCTGTCACACGAAAATGGGCCTTCCGGGAATTGGCAACCAGCAAAGATCCGGATCAGCCTGCGCATCCACGCCGACTGATCTGGATCTTCGCTGTTCGCTACGTACGAAGCCTTCGGAGAACGGCTATAGTCGAATCTGACTCTATAAAGCTGCTATGTAATTTATAATTGTTATTAATTCCAAAAACTCTTAAGACATGTTGTTCATGTGACGTGACTCATATATCCCTGTGAGCTTCTCTAGCATTGGTAAACAACAGCAGTTGTTGTTGTATTGTAATTACTCCCCGCTTGGAAGAGTAATGTCTGTTTTACTTCCTTGTTTCTACCATTTTACCTTCTAACGTTTTGCTACCCAGAAAAATCCATTTCGATGATACTACTCTTTTGATTCCAACAAAATAGGATTAAATTGCATTCGTTTGGTTGCGTAATAAGGTAGACATTGTTGGGGGATTCACAAACATTATTTTTTGCAAAAGTTAACAATCTTGATCTCAAATCTAATCGAACATTTGTTTTCTTTATTTTATATTTTGGCTTATGATGGCATATACAGACGGGTTAAATCCAGGCTAAACAGTGAGAGAGAAAAAAAACTCTTGATGTTTAAAACTGTAATCACTTGTTATTCCTCAATAGTTCACTGAAACACATGTTATGCATCCCTTTGGGTATCTTTGTACACGCATATTGGAATATAGTCCAACGTTTATTTCACTATTCGGTAAATACATCATCACAACAAGATCCGTTGTCAGCTGACGTGGCTATTTAGTTAAGTGTACGGCTCTTCGGAATAAAGCCGTCGTAATGACGTAGACATTTTTACGTTTGTCAGGGTTATAGTAGTTAACCCTTTTACTGCCGAATTCGTTACGATGTGTCTCACATGAATCGGCATTGATTTCAAAAAATATTTGATTGCCTTTGGCAGCGAAAGAATTAACCCTTTCACTGATACAGACGAGGTTTGTCACCTTTTTGGCAGACGTTTTTTTTTAAAACGTTACTTCAATTCAAGTAAAAAAAATCAACTCTTTCGAAAAAAAAACCATATCCGGTACGCCGTTAATCTAATGAACGAGAAGTAAAACCATTTCCAACATAAAGACACTTTCTGACGCTTCGCAAAAAGAGAAATTTGTCAAAATGAGTAATTTCTCATTTTGCCATAATGTTTTCTCCTTGATCAAGTAATGATATTTTTGTTTACAGAGATTTTTCACTTTTTTATCTAGATGTTATCAAAGTCGTCTGCTGCAGACGTGTTGTATGTCGGAAAGGGTTAAGAGTTGATAAAAATGTCAGCGCGTTTTGAAATAGATCGTTACGAACAAGCATGAAGCTGTTGTAAATATTTCAAACTGTGATGCAGATTTTATTGCAAATTATTGATTAAACCCGAAGAGGTCTCTAAGAATTGAGTTCAACACGAAATTCGAGGACTTCGATCATATCAAAGAAATGAATGGGCAATATGGGAAGGATGCTGGGAAGAGGACGAAATAATGGGATTGAATTAAGATCGCACATTCTGTACGCGATGTATACCAGTTATTCTAGCTCGGGATTTGCCTCTAGTTTAACCAGCTTTCTGTTTGGGACAAACTGATTGATTGATTGGGGTCTAACGCCATTTTCAACAGTTTTTCAGTTATATCATGGCGACCAGTTCACCTACTCATGCGTTTCCTGGTTTTCCGACACCAGTACACCACACAACATACTTTCCAAGCAACTGGCTACTTTTCCACATAGACTATTAAACAGCCTATTTTTGGGACAAAAGGCTGGCGCTTTGCATTTAGCCAATCTAAACAAGATAAAAACTATATAGATGTTAAGCATGTGCTTATTTAAACGTGTTACTATGATGTGACACCATATTATACAGATATATTTTCGTGTTAAAACATCATGATTTACCAATACAATAACTGTTAAAATTATTCAATTCAAACGTTATTATAGCATTCAGGGGCGTAGCTCCCTTTAGGCTCTGTAAGCACGTGCCTACACATTCTTTCTCAGAATGCCCCAAAATGCAGCTGCGGCGATATACATCTGCGTAATGTATCGACCAGATCAGTCTGCGCTATCCGCGCAGACTAATCCGGCCGACACATTCCGTCTTGGGGGGATAGATGTATAGAGTAGTTATTCCTGAAACAGAAAATCCAGAGGCGGCGAAAAGTGTCTATCCGGGTAGGCCTGTGTGGCATGCTTAGGCTGATCCGGGTCGATACTTTACGCAGAATCCACAATGTTGATTTTCTCACGAGACGGCCTACACATTGATTATTATAAAGCTACGCCCCTGGCGTTATATATGGTAAAACAGCAAAGAGTCAAAACAAACAGCACACTCAACAAACTGGTTTGACTTATTTGAAATTAATTTTTAAAAGTTTTGCTTTCTATCTATATCCTTTTAAAGGGAGGTTATTTTTCGTGGACTTATCTTATATGTTGTTTAGCGATTCTAACGTTGTTCTCTGGCAACAGAAACTGCCTTGACAAACCAGCTCCCTATTAAAGATGCTAATTAAAGCATTTTACGGGGGATTGAGACACTGCCAGATCTTTACGAGCGTCGCCAAATGCAGAAAATACACTGTAATTAGTCTAGCAATTCTCCAGACAAAAATGAGAAATGGTATTTATAATATACCGCGCAATGTAATGTTTTGTTTTTGTGTTGTTTTGTTTCCTTTCCATTCTTCTTATTTATCACAATCATCATAATCTTCTTTTTTCATTTTTCTCATTTGTGTTCTACATTAATTTGTTATCTTTCCGAAAGTTGTCAAATGCAAAACAAAACATAATTAGACTGCCAAATTATCCAACCACTAGTAGAAGTCGTAGAATTATTATTATTATAATTACTAATAGTATTATAAGTATAAGTAGTAGCAGAAGAGGAGGTAGTAGCAGACGTAGTAGTTACATTATTTGGTAGTAGTAGCAGTAGTGGTAGTAGAAGTAGCAGTAGTGGTAGTAGAAGTAGCAGTAGTTGTTGTTGTAGTATTTATTTTATTTTATATTTATTTTTATGAAGTAGTATTAGTAGCATTAGTAGTAGTACTAGAAGTGGAAGTAGTAGAAGTAGTAGTAGTAGTAGTAGTAGTAGTAGTAGTAGTAGTAGTAGTAGTAGTAGTAGTAGTAGTAGTAGTATCAGTAGTAGAAGTAGTAGCTGTTGTTGTAGTAATAGTAGTAACAGTAGTTGTAGTAGTAATAATAGAAAAGATAGTTGTAATAGTAGTAATCGTAGTAGTAGTAGTAGTAGTAGTAGTAGTAGTAGTAGTAGTGGTTATAGTAGTAGTAATAGAAGAAGAAGTAGTAGTAGTTGTAGTAGTAGTAGTAGTAGTAGTAGTAGAAGTAGAAGTAGTAGTAGTAGTAGAAGTAGTAGTAGTAGTAGTAGTAGTAGTAGTAGTAGTAGTAGTAGTAGTAGTAGTAGTAGAAGTAGTAGTAGTAGTAGTATTAGTAGTAGTAATAGTAGTAGTAGTAGTAGTAGTAGTAGTAGTAGTAGTAGTAGTTGTAGTAGTAGTAGTAGTAGTAGTAGTAGTAGAAGTAGTAGTAGTAGTAGCAAAACAATCATTTTAAACTATCGCTTAAAATAGGTTTATATTTTCATTAAGATACTTTTTTTTCAATATTTTTGCAAAAGATTATCAACCTCAAAAGTTGGTTTCATCATTATCCCTTAATTTTGTTAACCCTTTCCCTCATATAGACGCTTTCTGATGCATCTGTAGTAGACGTCAATTTGAAAACATGGCGACAAAAGAAGAAATTGCTCAAAACGAGCAATTTCTACTTTTGTCACCATGTTTTCAACTCTATTCAATGATTGTACTTTCATTTAAAGGGAGTTTCCAAAAAAGAAATTGGGTATGTTTTCAAAGTCGTCTGCTGCAGGGTTGTAACATGTGGGAAAGGGTTAAGCGTCTTACCCTTTCCCTTATACAGATTACTACTGAGGCCTCCTCAAAAGCGTGGCTTATCCGAGAAAATGTCACAGACTTTATTCTTCTGCCTTTATGTTTGAACTCCCTATCGATCTGTAGCTTGTATTGTTTTCAAATTAATAGTGTTCATCCGAAGTTTACGAAGACAGAGAACATATCGAGGGCTTGGCGTGAAACAGTTGTAACTTAAAATCTATTTTGAAAACCCTGGTTTAGGGGCAATTTTGACCCTTTTGTAAACAATGAAAATATAGGTGCCATTGCTCAGAACGATTGATTGATTGATTGATTGATTGGGGTTTAACGCCGTTTTTAACAATTTCTCAGTCATATCATGGCGGCCAGTTCACCTACTCATGTGTTTCCTGGTTTTCTCACACCAGTACTCCACACAACAAACTTCCCAAGCAACTGGCTGCTTTTCCACATAGACTTAGCCCATTGGTGGAAGACGAATGACGCATGTCGCAATGACGTTTGTCAAACGTCGGAAAGAAAGTTGGCCGAGCCGGGATTCGAACTCACAACCCCTGGATTGATAGCCCGCGTCGTTACCGACTGAGCTACCGGGACTCGACTGCTCAGAACGAGCAATGGCACCTAAATTTCTATTGTTTACCAAGAAAAATTATTTAACGCTTATAAAGACTTTATGGCAAGGTGATTAACCTTGGTAAAAAATTACCCATTTTAGTTAGAACTGTTTCACGCCAAGCCCTCGATATACAACTGTGTGTTTGAACTCTGGAAATCTTTTTCTTTTTTTCTAATTTAAACTTGGGTTAGTTTTAACATATTGATTTTACATCGATTGCGGAACAAGCTTTCAGCTTATATTAATCACGCTCGATATCTGCTTCCTGGAGACTTAACCAGTACTCCCGCCGTTTGTGTGGAAACATTACAAGGTAAGAACCAGCTTTTCACGGGACTCGAACCCGGGACTCGAACCCGGGACCTTTGGTACGAGAGGCAGATGCTCTACCTTTGCACCACTATCTTCCACATTTGGATTACTCTTCTGATTTGACCTTTTAATTGATTAGTATTTCACGCCGTTTTCAAAAATAATTCAGTTATATCACGGCGTTTCTTAGGAAAGTTACCAGGCTACTTGTCAATTTATCCTGACACCAGCCAGTCAGTCGTACTGCTAACCCCGCAACCCTGAGCGCCAAGGAAGCCAGCCATCGCTACCATTTTTTTTAAAGCATCTGGTATGACAAGGCCGGGGATCGATCCCGCGACCTCAATCACCCGAAGCGGACGCTGTACCTTTATACGACGGAGTCTGTAGATAGCCTTTACCTTATGCTTTATGACTTCCATAGTGTTAAACATAAGTTGTTCATAACGAGTACTCGTAATTTTAATTGGAGATTCTCATATAGAAATCGTTAACACGTGGAGGTTACCATTTTGTGTTAGTGCTGTGTTGCGCTACCCGAGTTAATTTATGATACTGTGGCATGTTTGTTTAACTAATTCATTAACGAATTCCACAAAGTCGACTCTTCCATGTTAAAAATTGACCATTTCTCGTCCGACATGAAATTCGGTAAAAATGTAATGTCTAAGTGGCAAACAATGCAGATTTCTTGAGAGACAGATTGTAACGAGTTTTCTATCTTGAATCTGCATTGTTTGCAAATTGCAGTTAATTGCCCTTTGTTAGCGAAATGGTTTAAAGACGTGTCTGCTTCCTTCAACGTTCAACGAAGCAATGACGACATTTCTCTTAACAAAGCATACTTTCATCCTCCATAAAAGCGATGTCATATCGAGGGCTTGGCAACTAAAAACCTATTTTGAAAACCCTGGTTTAGGGGCAATTGTGTCCCCTTTGTAAACAATGCAAAGTTAGGTGCCATTGCTCAGAACGAGCAATGGCACCTAAATTTCCATTGTTTACCAAGAAAAATGATTCAACGCTTATAAAGACTTTATGGCGAGGTGATTAACCTTGGTATAAAAATACAAATTTTAGTTACAACCGTTTCACGCCAAGCCCTCGATGGCAAACAATGGTGGTGGGGTGGGAGGGGGGTTGGGGGGGGGGGGGGGGGGGGGGTTGAGACAACAATTATTATTCCTCTAAGTCAACAAGTTCTCTTTTTCCCAGATTTCTTTCAGCTTCGATACGTATGCATCAAATTCATATTTGATTTTGTCAATACGTAGCATTTTCATCGGACGTTTCCAATTCAAACGACTAAATTTAGCACATCACACAGGGCTTTATCTTAATAGAAGATGTTGTAGAAATTACGCAAATTTCCAAGCCATTCACCAAGAAATTAAAAACAAATGTACCAGTAGTTGAATTATTTGCTTGGATAATTTTCACACAGGTCGTAAAAAACGACATTATCATTGGGGCTGTTTTAAAATCGTCTGCCCAAATAGAGAGAAAAAATAGGTTCTAGATAGAAAAAAAACACATGTTTGCAAATTCCAAGTCATCTTGGAATAGCTCGAGAGAGTTTGGTAGACGATCCAATAAGCTGTCAAAATGACGTTGTACGAAAATAAATCACCTTTCAACCGGCTTATTGGTAGGCGATTACGTTCAAACACACGCATTCACTTTTTACTGGAGTAAAATTCTATTAAAAAATCTGAGTTAACTTTTCGTTTTTGTCATGCATTTTTTTTTTCTCATCTGTCGAGAGATTTTCTGGATAAGAACGCCATTCAATGATATTTGGCAATATACTGAGTGTGATACAATCTCTGAGATTTCGTTCATTTATATTTGATCCTTTTATCTCACAATACGAATCAAGTGTTGTTCTAAATATGTTTTAAATACACCCATTCATTTTTGTCTTGTATTTTGTGCGTTTTTACCAAACAATTATTTTCGGAACAAAGTAAATGAAGTAATAAAAATAATGCGAAGCACTAAAAGAGAGGCAGATCTCAAAAAGAGAGGCAGATCTCAAAAAGAGAGGCAGATCTCCTATTATTAAATCAGTATTCGGCATGCAAATCCTATGTCGTGGGTACTCAAAAAATTGTCTGAGTGAGAACATAATGTGGTCAATCTTTTGAGCACCCACAACATGGGGTTTATTTAACCCTTTCCCTCATACAACAATTGCGCAGCAGACGACTTTGAACATATTTTGTTAAAAAATAGAAAATCTCTATAATTGAATGGATAACCTATGACTAAAAGTGGAAAACATTGTGGCAAAAGGAGAATTTGCTCGTTTTGAGCAATTTCTTCTGTTGTCACTATGTTTTCAAAACGCCGTCTGCTGCAGAGGCGTCAGAAAGCGTCTATATGAGGGAAAGGGTTAATATCTGTTTGTTCCTCCTTACATAAGCCCCAAGAACGATAAAAAAGTCAATTTTCTAATGATCGAGGATGCAGGAAATAAATTGCTCAGTGTAGTGAATAGAATTTGAATGTAAATATTGTAACTTTAAAAAAAGGAGATCTTTTTAGAAACGAATTGATCGCAAACCAGCGCGGAACTACAAACGTTTAGTAGACGGTCCAATAAGCTGTCAAAGTGACATTGCATGGAAATAAATCACCTTTCATCTAACATTTTCCTGAATGATCATTTAAAATGGAGGCTCCGTCCTCTTTTATTCGAGGAAATATAAAATTGAAATTACATTAATCGAAATGTCATCAAATTTAATGAAAATGATAACATAAAGTAGTACAGACACAACCTTTGTGTAAAAAGTAGCAATGACGTATGATTTAAAGGGAGTTAAATGTGATTTAGCGTAAAAAGATTAAATACGAAAATTATTTTGATTTTAAGCTGCATTAAAACGATTTAACCCATTATAGCAATAATAGTGTTATATGTTTGATTGCCGGGTTGGACTTTGGACTTTCCTGGAGCACCGCTAATACGCACGCCAAAGAGTATCTGATCATAAGAGTTTGAAATTGCCCTTCAAGGGATAATATTACTCGTATGCTTTAAAACAATCAAACTATGGTGTTCTTATCTTTAATAACTGATCAATGCATTGATCAATTATGTTCCAGATACAAGACATCAACATTTAATTTCAATACCTTATTGTTGTATGTTAAATTTTGATTGTGGTTCATGACCGATCTATTGGCTTTATACGAAATTTAAAATTTATATGGAACTTCTTCGGTAGAATATTTAAAAGAAAATGTCCTAATCAATCATATTATGAATACTATACCAGTTTTATTTAGATTTTCGTGTATCTTATTATCCCCATCGAGATATAAATATGACAGTAATAAGACTGTAACATGTTTCATGAAAAAATAGCACACTGCAGATTTCAATTTAATCCTCCTTTCATGTGATGCAATTAGGGGGAAATAAATAATACAGAATAAACATTATTACAATATAAATGGCGTACGTACCGACACCAATGGAGTAAATAATTAATGTGTACAAATGAGTACTGCCATCTTTTCCGACAATACTATACAATTGACAAGTCTGAATAGCATGTATAACCATCAAACAAAATTTTAATAAACTACTTATCTGCAATATTCTCCACCAGGATGCCTGCATATGTGCGATATCAACCAATTCTAAATATAATGGCAACATGTATTTAATTTGAGCCCGTCAACGCGAAACGGTTAAACGTTTGCATTTCTGAAACTTGTAGGTTCTGATTAGCCTGGATATGTGCTTAGTCTTATCATAATTTAGACAAGCTGACAGATACGTATAACAAGCTCATGTAAATACTATGTGAACTGTTTATACTTTGACAAGACTGTGTGGCTGTGGATCTGCACTGTTCACATATCCAACTGGTACAGTTTACAATGCGGGGACTCGTTTGAGGTAAGCATCGTTTTGAAATCAGGTCGTAATAAATCTTTAACAGTATCGATAATTCATACTTAAATGCATATCGATATGTACTCATTTCAGTATTTGCTTCGTGTCAGAAATCTAAATAAATCGTTAATCTAAATTATTTTCCTTAACTTTGATAAATGTATTATATAGGAGACAGTTTATTTGGAAATTAGCTTTAAACAGATGGTTATATAAGTATTGCACTTAATACGTAATAAGTTAAATTCGGTTTAAATCCGGGACACGATCAAAAGGTTCTACTGCAAACGACTTTGATAACATGTATGCACAATTGTTGAATATATCTAAAAATGTATAATAAGATAGAGTTGAAAACATTTTGACAAAAAAGCAAATTTGCATTGTTCAAAGGACTCTGAAGCAGAGTCGTCATATTTGGTATGGATATGGAAAACGACCTTTTAAGTAAACTTGAAAACTGAAAATGTAAGTGTCAGCATCGTAATGCATTTTAACCTTTTCCCACATACAACATATCTGCAGAAAACATGAAGGCAAAACACGGCAAATCTTTTTTTAAAAGAAAGATATAATTACTGAAAAAAAAGTGGAATAAATTGTGGGAAAAAATGGGAAATTGCTCGTTTTGAGCTTTTTCTTCTTTTTGTCACAATGTTTTCAAAAGTCGTCTGCTGCAGAAGCGTCAGAAAGCGTCTCTATGAGGGAAAAAGGTTAACTAAAATACTTTAAAAAGAAAAAAAACAAACCCGTGATGAAATCAAATCAAGAACCCATCGCAGTGGCAGTTACGTTTACTCGTCTGAGCAATCAGAAATGCTGCTACGCTGTTTTCAAACGACAGATCCATTCAAGGAGTAGGTTCAAGTTAAACGATATATTTGAAGTATCACATGTTCGAGCTATCGCGAGTCCAATGTTTATAAAAAACAGTTAAATCGAGAATAACTTACCCTTTTAGAAAGCACATCAACGCGACCAGGGTCACTAGGCAACCGAATACATCCATGACACAGGAACACACACATTGGTAAATAAAACAAACTATTTGTAGTCCTGTCTAATCACAGTGCATTTAAAAGGACCAGTCTGAGATAAGGGGACACATAAATATACTATTAACAAAATCACAGACATAAATAGTCAACGTAGAATATATCTCAAACACAATTATCAATGTCTGTTTACATGATACGAAATATATCAAATCACGCGGCACGATTTCACTCGTAGATCTACTTAAAGACTAACTCGAGTAGTTTAGCCTTTACGAGAAACAACGCTTGACGTTCATTCACCAGACCAACAATCTCTGACAACCGCTATGGTTGACTAAAAATCCACTCACACGCGGGAAACACTATCCTAGATCAATGTTTCCATTGTCGCTGAGATGTGCCTCGTGCATGTTTTGTGTCGGAATCACCAATATTTCCAAACAATTGCTCAAATCTGTCCCGTAAAAAGCGAATTCAGTGAAATATCTTTCCGACTAACGAACGACCGACTGGCCACCTTCCATTTTCTAAGGCAGAACGCCGAATGAGTCCGAATGTATTATCAGCGTATAGGTTTGACTGAATAAGGAAATAGATGAATCAATCAAGGCAGCTGTAGTTTATGGATTATTACCGAATTTTATCCTTTACCATTTTTCCTCTCTCTTTCCTCTCTCTTTCTTCGCTTGTCTGTGGTACTAGATATCAGCCGTCCCGCGAGAAAACCAACATTGTGGACTCTGCGTGAAGTATCGACCCGGATCAGCCTAAGCATGCCGCGCAGGCTAACCCGGACAGACACTTTTCGACTCCTGTTGATTTTCTGTTACAGGACTAATTACTCTATACCTTTATCTTCCAGAGACGGAATGTGTCGGCCCGGATTAGCCTGAGCGGATTGCGCAGGCTGATCTGGGTCGGTACATTACGCAGGGGCTATAAGGTTGGTTTTCTCGTGATCGGACTGAATGTTCTAGCCTGAGATCGATATACAAACCAATACAGTCAGATCTTGGTCTTCATGTTTCACTACATTCTTTATCCGGATACATGTTTTGTAAACTGCCCAGTGATCATAGTCTTTTCTTTTTAAGAAATGAGCGGTACGCATCCATGCTACGGATCCAATGGATATTGCTTAACAAGATGTTTCTTGAGTCTTTCTTTTTAGCGAACAATGCAGATCCTGATCAGACTGCGCAAATGCGCTGGCTGGTCAGGATCTACCCTGGACGCTTGGTGTTCACGAAGCATCGCTTAAATGTTGCTTTCGTTGTCCTGAAAAGAAAGCAAACACATTTAGTGCGTAAAGAGTTAACGGACAATCGGATTTTGCTCTGAATTAGATTTTCTGTATTCAATGGATATTTCAGACCAACACGGAAATAATGAAAACCCGGAACTAAAGTACAACAGAAGAACACAGTATGATATTTTTAGCTAGGGACGTGAATATTTTGTTATGACGATAACAACTTGTATTCATTATTATCATAGTAATCTGTCCGAAGGCTACACAAATACCATTAAAGAACAATGTCAACCTTCGGAGTATTGAAATAGATTAATATTACCTATAATACAAACACCAATAAAGAACCAGGTCGACCATCTGAGTTTTGAAATAAAGGACAATTACCTAATTATAAAAACACCAATAAAGAACCAGGTCGACCATCTGAGTTTTGAAATAAAGGACAATTACCTATTATACAAACACCACTAAAGAACCAGGTCGATCATCTGAGTTTTGAAATAAATGACAATTACCTATTATACAAACACCACTAAAGAACCAGGTCGATCATCGGAGTTTTGAAATAAATGACAATTAACTATTATACAAACACCAATAAAGAACCAGGTCGACCATCTAAGATTTGAAATAAATGAATATAAGCTATTATAATACAAACACCAATACAGAACAAGGTAACTAAATTACTATTACTATCAAAGTGCATACTTGTTTAGTTGGCTTGTCATCGTAACCATTCTACGTAATATTCCAGCTTGGTTGTATGGCCAGAACGCAAATAGGGCAGATCCTGATCAGACTGCGTGGTCTTTGGTAAAGGTACTAACCGGCTCTGTGAATATTGTAGATTCAGATATTGCATCATGATGTCAGTCACATATTACTTAAACAAGCTTGATGGAAGATTTTGTCAACTTGTGTAGATTCTGATAAGTCTGAGCATATTGACATTGTGATCTGAACCTTCACTGCTTATAAATACCAAATGTTATCTTTTCTCACTGAGAAGCTAAGTTATAAAGTCGTGCTTGGCATGGTTAGAGTTAGAAAGGGGTTGGTTTGCAGGACCTTCAACCCTTTCCCACGTACAACAAATATGCAACAGACGACTCTGAAAACAGTTTCGTAAAAACATCGAAAATGTCCATAACAGAGAGTATTATAATCAAATAAAATTGAAAACATTGTGCCAAAAGGTTAAATTGCTCATAATGAGCAATTTTACCTTTTGTCGCAATGTTTTCAAAAGTCGTCTGCAGCAGAAGCGTCAGAAAGCGTATGAATGTGGGAAAGGGATAACCCTTATCCTGCTTAATTCTTACAGACGGTAGCATCAGTCTAGATATTCAACAAGATCCTACAAGTCTATGGAATAAAGTTTGCTAATTATTGATAAATGACCAGCGGGGCAATGTAGGCCAGTATTTGACTACATCAATGTGTAGATCGGGGCCCGTATTCACCAAACTCTCCAATTCGGACTTTCGACTAAATCTAAATATATATATTTATTCCGCTGATCTGATCTAAATTGTCTGAAATCGTATTTTTAAGGTTACAATACACCAAAAGAAATCCTTCTTTGTTTCCATGTAAATCGACCAGTTTCAGTCCTCAATTGTCACACTTTCTAAGCGTTTCTCATGTAGAACACCTATATCATTGAAAAGAGTTACAACCTGTAACAAATTACAAATGGTAACCGTCATTTTGGACCAAATCGGGCCCGGACAAATCCGGTGTTTAGCATTCTCTAATTTCACTTTCAAACAAGGTCAAAATACTAACACAATGCATTTAAACTCAATGTCATATATTCAATACATTCTGGTGATGGTATACACTCATTTCTACGCAAACAAAGGTTTTTTCCTTTTTTTAGGGACTATAGTACTATATTTAGCGTAATTTGACCTTAAGTCGCGCCTAATAGTATTCGAAAATGTTGTTTAAAGTCGGAAAGCGCAGGATAAGGGTGATGAATTGCATGATGATTTGTCATGTTATGTCATGCTAGAGCTATTATTTCGTGGTCGAAAAAACTAGTATGGCATATCGGAAAGGAAAGCTCTTTATTGATAAAGACTGACGATGGAAATGTGATCCAAATTACAACGGTGACACGTCCATTACGAGTCAGGCGATGATCTCCACAATTTCCTAATTGTTCTGTCCTTTATAGCTCGAACTTACTAACGGAGGACGGACTATCCATCTACCGTTTCTGATTTCCGTTTCTTATGTCAATATGTCGCACATTGTTGTACATGTATATTTCAATTTGCAATAAAGAAAAAGAAAACGTTTTACGAACAATGTAAATAGAATTTAGCAAAGCTGTTCATAAATTGCAAAATTTCCTTCATTGAAAATACAATTGTATGAAGTGAAAAGAATACTATTCATTTGATTCTGACTTATTTATATTCATGTTTAACTTTGGGATTGAGAAACAAAGACATGAACATCATGGTTATATAAAGACAATTTATGTATGTCAAGTTGAAAGTTGTTATTATTCAAGTCTTCCAGTAGTAAAAATAATCGCTTAAACGGATACAAACATCAGTCGCACTACAAATAGTTTTAACGTTGTATCATTTGCTACACATTTTCTCCTTTTATTCTACTTTAATACGGACCATTGTTGACAATAATGTTAACTGGTCAAATAAAATATAAGAGTTTTAATTCTGCCATCAATATTCACTACTTGACAATGTTTGTGCTGGGGGAGATTTAGAATCAGTCAGATTCTATAAACTAGCACTGACAATTAAGCATCTTAGACTAAGGTAAAGAATACTCGAGGTTGAACGGGAGACGAAAAGGAGTTAAAATTAACATAAGGGTATTTTATGACTGAACATTGATATGGTCATGGCTATGGGTAATCCACAATATGTCTATTTGAATTAAACCTTACTTTTATGGAAAATATATTCTTAAATGCTGTAATTAGTGTTCAAGATTTAAATCACAACGTTGAACTACTTCAGACAGAGACCTAAACTAACATGTTATTTCAGGTCTCTGCTTCAGCTGCCTGTACTGGAAATTCTTAAATAATCAATTACAAATTAAAGCCAAATTGCCGTTTTATTAATTAATGCTGCAGTTATGGGACTCAATGTAATTTAAGAGGTTCAAGAAACGCTCACGCAATTGCATCGTTACTTCATCAAACCTATTAACAGAATAAATCGCTTCAACGCGGCCATCTTTTCTCTCGGACTGTGGAAAGGTCTAAATCCCCCGTAATGTATTCTGTATCGTCGTCACTAACTACATTTGCTAGACAACATCAATCAAACTGATGTTAACTGTGCACCACCATTAACACAGCAGATTATTGTTTTATTCTGAGTTTTTTATGGCGGCGTTGAAGACGTTGACATAGGCCCACCCTGCTGACTTCCCACCAACCGGTATAATCAACACAATTCTTACATATTCATCATTGCTGGTCTCTAAAGAATTAGTATTGAGCAGTGAACACTGTGATTAGCATGCACGGATGTGCAGGCTGATCATGGTCTGCATTGTTCGCAATTGAACTTTAAGTTCGTGTATAATAGGGTCAGCTAATGTGTTTTAAGTCGGATACAGCGAAATAAGGGTTTCATATTCAAGAGGTATACATCATAGTAATAGATGTATCATATATGGACGATATCGCCTTTGACATTCAGTACCTCGTATAGTCCTAGTGTCGATCACATAATGGGCGAGTTCATATGGGATCCGAGAACAGCCCGAGTGCACTCGAAATCCTTTTGAACGGTGATACTTTTAACCTTAGTGACGTCATTTTGACCTTTTGACCCGAATCCGAGTAACCCACCTCAAGCCTGGGGTTACTAGCATTTCAAAATGGCGACCAACGATGTTTTACTACTCATTCGAAATACCTCGGTGATGAATGATTCATCAATGGATGATGAAGGATTACGGAATTACCCGAGAGTTCCGAATGGTTTACTACTAAGACGAGGAAACAACGTTCAGATGGAAAGCATTAGTGCGCATGTTTTTCTGAATTTGTATTTAGACATGACGTCAGTTCTCTATCATAGAGAAGCCCATCTGAACTCGCCCAGGGTAAACTATACCAGTAATACTACAACAGTACTCAAGTTAACAAGAATATGAAGTAGAGACAGAGCTAGACGATAGCAGAAGTAGAAATAGTAAAATAATGTGCAGTAGTAGAAGTAGTATAGTAGTAGTTGTGGTTGTAGAAGTAGTAGTAGTAGTAGTATTAGTAGTAGTATTAGTAGTAGTAATAGTAGTAGTAGTAGTAGTAGTAGTAGTAGTAGTAGTAGTAGTAGAAGTAGTAGTAGTAGTAGTAGTAGTAGTAGTAGTAGTAGTAGTAGTAGTAGTAGTAGTAGTTGTTGTAGTATCAGCAGCAGTAGTATTAGTAGTAGTATCAGCAGCAGTAGTAGTAGTAGCAGCAACAGTAGCGGTAGAAAATGGTCGGGAAAGTGTATATAAAGATCTGCTCCCGCATCACTGCAATAAGATCCCAATTGTCAATAATTGTAAAAAGTAAATGGAGACATGCTTTGCCTTATTGACGAACATTGCTGAATAACGTTATACTTCGCGGGTGAATCTAAACTGTGTATTAAACCGGTCCTTATCAGATAAGGTTATATATGTGAAAAAGTGTTGGCATAAGTACTGAATCAGTGCCATGTATGTATCGGATTCTGGAGAGCCTATGGCCGAGTCAGAGTTCGAGCACACGATCAATATAGATGCCGTGAGTTCGAACTCCTACTCGGACATTAGTCTTTTGTTCCGTAATAGTCCATATCAGCAATACTGGCGAGAGAAAGCCAGTAAAAAGATGTTGGTGTGAATTTGCCGCCGCGGTATGACTGATAACTGTTGGAAATCGCGTAAAACTCCAAATTAATCGGCAGCCATTCACGGCGAAATGACCCGTATGTCATAATTGTCTATGCCGTTACATTTACCTTGTTCAGTTTTAAAATGAGCAAATTGCAGAAAGATTTTCAATTATATTTAATAATCATATTTTCGTTTTGAACGATTTTTCAACATATGGGCCTACGTGTTTATGGAAACGGTGCGGGAATTTTCGTCTATAAAACTGTATTAACATTTAAATTTCAAAAATGTATTAAATTTTATTTGATTTTTGATTTATTTCTTATCATTTTAAACTACGAAGGTCAGAATTAAGACAATCCTGCTAGTAATGACGGTCTTATTGGAGAAGTTTACTGTAATCTGTTTTGTTTCTAGAGGACGCATTCCGACCAAGTTACAGAATTCCATATGTGTTCCAATAACGAGACTATTCTGGTCTGAGGGCCAGGCTTGTTATTGAAAGGGATGTAAATATAAAGTTGTACGGGTTTTCTCCCTTGCCTTGTTGAGGTTTTACATCAGGAATCGAGAAATAACTTCTTTTAAAGAAGCGGCATCAAGCAGCTAACCCTTTCCCCCAAACAACAAATTTGAAGCAGATGCCTTTTAACAAATATCTAGGCAAAATGTTGATAATCTTTATTAATATTAGGGCAATAATTTAATCGAGTTGGGTGGTAGTAGGAGAAATTGCTCATTATGAATAATTCTCCGTATGCCACACTTTTTCAAATGTCGCCTTCTGTACATGCGTCTAAACGCGTCTGCGGGTGTGATATAATTAAACCTTATAATCCTGCAACTGGTGTCATGTTCTTGGCATGTTAATGGTCAATTATGTGTTCATAAATTTATTTAAAGAGACGTTAACAATGGGTACTAAGATTAGACTGCAAACATGAGCAGGACAATCATGGCACTTGAAAACGATATTGAAAAACGACTTTGAGAGGTCCCGTAGTGAAAATTGAAGGTTGTTTTCTCCTCGTTTAACACTTTCAGCGCCAAAGGCAATATTGAGCTTTTTGCAAACAACACTGATTCAGGTGAGTCAGCTCGTAACGAGCTGTCTCACCTGAAATCATCATTGTTTGCCTTGTAGTTATCCAAACATTCCAAAACTGTTATAACATATGAAAAAGAATCGCCCGACATTGGACATGGAAGATTCCACTTCAAACAATTCGGCGCTGAAAGAGTTAAACACTTTATTACAAAGATTATCATTAGTAAGTAATTTGTTATTATGCAAAAAGGTATCATTCGCTAAAGGGACTTTCGTGAAGTGTATGATATTATATACTGATTGATTGAATGGCGTTGAACGCCGCGTTCAACGATGTTTCAGTTAAATCACGGCGTAACCTTGGTAAATTACCATTACTACTGGTCATTTATTTAGACACCAGCCAGGCAGTCGTCATCCTAACCCCGCAATCCTGAGCGCCAAGGAAGATAGTCATTATTACCGTTTTAAGGTATTTGGTATGACCTGGCCGGGGATCGAAAGCGCGGCCAAGGAAGATAGTCATTATTACCACTTTAAAGTATTTGGTATGACCCGGCCGGGGATCGAAAGCGCGACCTCCCGCACCCGCGGGGGACGCTCAACTACTACACCAACGGTGCGTGGTTCTTATATAAACAAACTTGTGTGTCAATAACCATTGATGTTTGGGAATGTATTGTGCATTTATGAGAGAAATCGTGAAAATTAAAATTTGAAAAAGCGATGACAGATGAAGAATATGAACCGTTCTCTATGATCTACGAACACCAACTATGGAGTTATTGCAAACATAAAATATCCTGAACATCCTGCGTATTTATATTTGTCTAACTCATTTTATTAAATCTTAGCAAAATCTATTTTTGAAACACTATGCCAATTTGTAAAGATTTAAGTTGACTTTTCGAGTTGTGTGAATTCAGCAGGTTACAGTTTTAACAATAAATTTATAAAATAGATACAGGATTTTCGCTGCTGTTTGTCTCACATGTGTGCCATTCTTGAACTTTTGTTTTCTAACACGGCAAGGTTCCTATTGAATTTCGTGTGTGTGTTTGGCACTTTTAGTTAATTTAACAGCGTGAACGAAGTTAGTCATGAAATACGAATATCGACTTTTTTGACAAACTATCCAGCAAAGAAATACAGATCAATCTGTCTCTCCGCCAAGTCTCATCAGGTTCTTCCCTGTCAGTCATTGTTTTCAGCCATCTTGTCATGGAAGCATTCTGGAAGCCTCTTGGAAATGGGTGTCCGAAATTAAACTGACAATACAAGTTTGTAATATAAGCATAAACGCAATTAATTTAAAAACTTCCGATGTTTGATTTACGTCTAACGTGGCTCTATGGTAAATATAGTTTTAGAACGACAGAAACCAGATCTAGTGAGAGTCCTGTATTGCTGATTTCCGATTATTGGTAACATATTCCATATTTTCTAAGATTGCGGCTTTTGTGGAAAAATGACTGGAAATGGAAATTTGAAAGGAGTACCCATAATTCCTTTCAAACGAAGCAGATGTCACGTGACAAAAGTAATCAGGCTGCCCATGTGTTGCTATTCACAATCGATTTGACCTTCATTCAGCGCGCCTTGCTTCCTGATAAAGACCCTTAATTAAGCGTATTTCTTCAGAATGTTAGTACCCTATGCCTGCTTAGGTCACACATCATGTGTTTGTCTAGTTAAGCTTTAAAGAAAAAAGATTTGATTGAAAAATGATTTCAAGGAGAATTGAAATGTATCTTGAGTGAAATTGCATCCCTCACTTCCATTGCTTTAAAAAGAATACGTTAGGCCAATGAAGGAAGCGTTTGTTTGGGAATCAGCATACAAAGACCTCTGATTTGTAATCAGTATTAGCCGGCCTATTTCCTTCGAAGATGAAAAATCTATAAATCGTACAAGTCATGGTAAATGAGGGACATTGAGGAACATCCTAAAAAATAGATAATTACATTATTTCTACAATTGTTGACGTCCATTTCAAAGTTGCTAAAAAAAAGAATTGACCTCTTAAGTAAAGAAGATATACGTATCTATCAATATGGGGTTTTAATTGTGTCACACTGTCAGTTCTTCATAAAGTAGATATGAATATCTATCAATATGGGGTTTAAACTATAATACAATGTCAGTTCTTCGTAAAGAAGATATACGTATCTATCAATATGGGGTTTTAATTGTGTCACACTGTCAGTTCTTCATAAAGTAGATATGAATATCTATCAATATGGGGTTTAAACTATAATACAATGTCAGTTCTTCGTAAAGAAGATATACGTATCTATCAATATGGGGTTTTAATTGTGTCACACTGTCAGTTCTTCATAAAGTAGATATGAATATCTATCAATATGGGGTTTAAACTATAATACAATGTCAGTTCTTCGTAAAGAAGATATACGTATCTATCAATATGAGGTGGTTTTAATTGTGTCACACTGTCAGTTCTTCATAAAGTAGATATACGTATCTATCAATAAGGGGTTTTAATTGTGTCACAATGTCAGTTCTTCATAAAGTAGATATACGTATCTATCAATATGGGGTTTTAATTGTGTCACACTGTCAGTTCTTCATAAAGTAGATATGAATATCTATCAATATGGGGTTTAAACTATAATACAATGTCAGTTCTTCGTAAAGTAGATATACGTATCTATCAATATGGGGTGGTTTTAATTGTGTCACACTGTCAGTTCTTCATAAAGTAGATATAAGTATCTATCAATATGGGGTTTTAATTGTGTCACAATGTCAGTTCTTCATAAAGTAGATATACGTATCTATCAATATGGGGTTTTAATTGTGTCACACTGTCAGTTCTTCATAAAGTAGATCTAAGTATCTATCAATAAGGGGTTTTAATTGTGTCACAATGTCAGTTCTTCATAAAGTAGATATACGTATCTATCAATATGGGGTTTTAATTGTGTCATACTGTCAGTTTTTCATAAAGTAGATATACGTATCTATCAATATGGGGTTTTAATTGTGCCACAATGTCAGTTCTTCATAAAGTAGATCTAAGTATCTATCAATATGGGGTTTTAATTGTGTCACACGGTCAGTTCTTCATAAAGTAGATATACGTATCTATCAATATGGGGTTTTAATTGTGTCACAATGTCATCTCTTCATAAAGTAGATATACGTATCTATCAATATGGGGTTTTCATTGTGTCACAATGTCAGTTCTTCATAAAGTAGATATAAGTATCTATCAATATGGTTTTTTTATTGTGTCACAGTTTCAGTTCTTCATAAAGTAGATATACGTATCTATCAATAAGGGTTTCAATTGTGCCACAATGTCAGTTCTTCTTGAAGTAGAAATAAGCTCATTTTAAATATGGGGGTTTAATTGTATCATAATGTCAGTTCTTCATAAAGTAGATATAAGTTCATGGAAGAATTTCCTAAAGTAGAAATAAGTTCATTATAAATATGGGGTTTTAATTGTATCTCACTGGAAGTATTTCATAAATATCTATCAATATGGGTTTTTAATTGTGTCTCATTGGCAGTTCTATATTAAGTAGAAATAAGTCAATTTGGGGTTTTAATTGTGTCAAAATGTCAGTAGTTCATAAAATAAATGTAAATATCTATCAATATGTGTTTTTAATTGTGTCACAATGTCAGTAGTTCATAAAGGAGAAATAAGTACATTATCAAAATGGGGATTTAATTTTATCTCGAATGAAGTATTTCATAAAGTAGAAATAAGCATCTATCAATATGGATATTTAATTGTATCTCACTAGGAGTATTTCATAAAAGAAGAAATAAATATCTATCAATATGGTTTTTTAATTGTATCTCACTAGGAGTATTTCATAAAAGAAGAAATAAATATCTATCAATATGGATTTTTAATTGTATCTCACTAGGAGTATTTCATAAAAGAAGAAATAAATATCTATCAATATGGATTTTTAATTGTATCTCACTAGGAGTATTTCATAAAAGAAGAAATAAATATCTATCAATATGGGTTTTTAATTGTGTCACAATCGAAGTATAAGTACATTATCAAAATGGGTTTTAATTGTATCTCAATGGAAGTATTTCATAAAGTAGAAATAAGTACATTATCAAAGTTGTATCTCTTCATAAAGTAAAAATAAGTATCTATAAATATTGGGTTTTGATTGTGTTACAATGTGAGTTCTTCATAAAGTAAAAATAAGTACTTATAAGTATAGGTTTTTAATTGTATCTCAATGGAAGTACTTCATAAAGTAAAAATAAGTATCTATCAATATGGTTTTTTTAATTGTATCTCACTTGAAGTATTTCATAAAGTAGAAATAAGTATCTATCAATATGGGATTTTTAATTGTGTAACAATGTCAGTAGTTTATAAAGTAGAAATAAGTACATTATCAAAATGGGGTTTTAATTGTATCTCTTCATAAATTAGAAATAAGTATCTATCAATATTGGGTTTTGATTGTGTTACAATGTCAGTTCTTCATAAAGTTAAAAATAAGTACATTATCAAAATGGGGTTTAAATTGTATCTCAATGGAATTATTTCATAAAGTAAATATAAGTATCTATCAATATGGGGTTTTAATTGTGTCACAATGTGAGTACTTCATAAACAAGAAATAAGTACATTATCAAAATGGGGTTTTAATTGTATCACAATGGAAAGACACCATAAATTAGAATAAATACATGTACAACAATGGCTAATTTCAGTTATGTCAGTTTGGTAGTTTTTCCTGGCAGTACTTCATTAATTAGAAATAAGTATGTTATCAATATATATATATATTAAATTGTGTCACAATGTAAGTAGAAAAAAAGTAGAAAAAGTCCATAAAGTAGAAAAAGTACAATATCAACATGGTTTTTTATTTGTGTCACAATGTAAGTACTCCATAAAGTAGAAAAAGTACATTATCAACATGGGTTTTTATTTGTGTCACAATGTTAGTACTCCATAAAGTAAAAAAAAGTACATTATCAACATAGGTTTTTATTTGTGTCACAATGTAAGTACTCCATAGAGTAGAAAAAGTACATTATCAACAAGGGTTTTTATTTGTGTCACAATGTAAGTACTCCATAAAGTAGAACAAGTACATTATCAACATGGGTTTTTATTTGTGTCACAATGTAAGTACTCCATTAAGTAGAACAAGTACATTATCAACATGCGTTTTTATTTGTGTCACAATGTAAGTACTCCATAAAGTAGAAAAAGTACATTATCAACATGGGTTTTTATTTGTGTCACAATGTAAGTACTCCATTAAGTAGAAAAAGTACAGTATCAACATGGGTTTTTATTTGTGTCACAATGTAAGTACTCCATAAAGTAGAAAAAGTACATTATCAACATGCGTTTTTATTTGTGTCACAATGTAAGTACTCCATAAAGTAGAACAAGTACATTATCAACATGCGTTTTTATTTGTGTCACAATGTAAGTAATCTTTAAAGTAGAAAAAGTACAAATTATCAATATGAGGTTTTAATTGTGTCACAATGTAAGTATTTCATAATATAGAAAAAGGTATGTTATCAATATGGGTTACATCACAATCTAAGTAATCTATGAAGTAGAAATAAGCAATTATCAACATGGGTTTTTATTTGTGTCACAATGTAAGTACTCCATAAAGTAGAACAAGTAAATTATCAACAAGGGTTTTTATTTGTGTCACAATGTAAGTACTCCATAAAGTAGAACAAGTAAATTATCAACATGGGTTTTTATTTGTGTCACAATGTAAGTACTCCATAAAGTAGAACAAGTACATTATCAACATGGGTTTCAATTGTATCACAATGGAAAGACTTCATACATTAGTAATAAATTGATGAACAACAATGGCTAATTTCAGTTATGTCAGGTTGGTAGGTTTTCATACAGTATAAATAAGTATATATACAAAAAGTGTAATAAGTGCGGTACATCATAAATCAGAAATAAGTACATTATCAATATGGGTTTTTAATTGTGTCATAGACTTCATAAATTAGAAATAAATGCATTGACAACAATCGGGAATTTCAGTTAAGTCAGGTTGGTAGTTTTGCATACAGTATAAATAAGTATAAATACAAGAAATGTCACAATTGCGGTACTTCATAAAGTAGAAATAAGTACATTATCAATATGAGGTTTTAATGTGTCCCAATGACAGTACTTCATTTAGTAGAAATAAGTACATGTACAACATTAGCGAGTTTCAGTTATGTCAGGTTGGTAGGTTTTCATACAGTATAAATAAGTAATCAAAGCGCTGAAAGCGCTGATGGTATAGGGGGCATATGTAAATTGAAAACATATGGCATAGATCATATGGACAAACATTGTTGAAACAATGAAACAATGACCTTTAAACAAACCAAACCAAAAATGTTTGAAGCAACACATATTGCCTGCCAATAACATATACCTCATTTGTCAAAGTTTTACCCTTTTCTTGTATAAACAAAATATCGAAGGACAAAAGATTGACAAATAAAACCCGAGCAGCTACCCTTAATTAAAATATTTCTAGTTCAGAAATCACTAAAGATCAACAATGTATATTGTAATCATGCTGATAAATGAAAGACGATCGAAAGCATGATAGAGTTATGTTTCTTTTGCACTGCACAATTGCAGCTCTGAGTTTCCTATACACCAAGTCTTAAATTGATATATTGGACATATATTGAGACAATAACCGAAGAAATGAAAACATTGAGTTTACACCTAAAAAACAGACTAGATTTGACGAAGTACAAATCTTGGGGAAGCACTCATTAACGAAAAGGGGAATTTCACGGAACGCATGTGTTGCATATAATAAGGGAGAACATTGAAAGACAAAAATATACACACTCCAAACGCAGCATGCTAAATTTATGGTAATGGTGCACTGCAAATCTGTAGGTCATAAGTTACATACAAACCAAGTTTGAAATTGATACAATGAAAGTTAATTGAGACAATCGCTGAACTAAATAAGGAAAAATGGAGATAACTGAAAAAACAGACCAGAGTTATGTACCTAGTACTTTGCCGTTCTCCTGATCACACGGGTATAATTGTGACCACTTTGAAATAAATCTGCCATACAGAAACAACGTGTTAACCAATACATGCAATCCATGACGGACGGACGAATGCACATTCAGGCAGACAGCCGGCCGGACGCCGGATTATACCTCCAAGCTTTACAGACGGAGACAACTCAAGTATTGATTACAGAAGACTGGTTCGATGCGTCAAAACACGTCAGCTTAGATTATGGTATTTGTAAAGTATTTGCAATTTAATTGTATCTCCGAAACGGGACCGGACCGTCAAGGTTAATTTTCAAAAACCTATTTAGACTACATTTCTAGTTTATTTGTCAACAGATACATCTAGGACTATATTACACGTTGATGAACGTTGAGTCTTAAATTAACGCAAATGCATATACATTATAATTTTAGTCCCAAAATCGCTTGAAGCTTCTCAATAATAAAATAAATAATGACCTTGCGGTTATAACTCGGATGTGTTGACAAATTCGGCCAAATTTCTTTCCGACGTTTGACAAAAGTCAATGCGACATGCGTTATTCGTCTTTCACCAATGGCTAAGTCTATGTGGAAACGCAGCCAGTTGCTTGGGAAGATTGTTGTGAGGAGTACTGGTTTGAGAAAACCAGGAAATACATTTGTAGGTGAACTGGCCGCCGTGATATGACTGAAGAAATGTTAAAAACGGCGTTAAATCCCAATCAATCAATGTTGAAATTAACTTATCTATAATTTGTAGATTTAATTTCTATTTCCTAGTAGGGTCTACATACAGCGACACATGAGAATATTCAACACAAAACGCGACCTGTTTTACCAACAATTCCCCAGTAGCGGTGAGACCGTTTGTAACATTATTTCATGGCATGTATACACAGTAGGACCTCTCTCTTTGGACGAATTATGTTGTAACAAGTTTGTTTACAGTATTCCTTAACCTTAACCACATAGACTAAATATACAGCAAACAACATTGAACTAAGGCATAACTATTGACCTGAATTAATAAAAGTATGATTTTGAATAGTGATGAAAACATTGTGGAAAAAGACAAACTTGTTGATTATCATTCATCTGTTAAGGTTAGTCAAATGTGTCTAAAAGGGGCAAATGTTAAAATAATAACTGTAGACAAATGTTTTCGTTATCTAGGTTATAGAAACAATTTGATTCATGTTTCAAAGCATTGTTTGAAAAGGAGAAATTGCTCATTGTCAGCAATTGCTCCGTTTGCAAATATACTTTCAACATTTGTTTGTAACTAAGTAGCTATAACGGGAACGGTTCAACCCTTTCCCGCTTACAGTCGCTTTTTGACGCATGTGCAGCAGACGGCTGCAGAATTGTTTATCATGACCCATTTCCTCTTTTTCCACAAAGGTTTCAACTATATATTTTTCCCCTTGATGTAAGGCAAAATTGCTCGTAATCATTCATCTCTAGCATGTTATTCAAAATGTGTCCGGAAGGGAGAAAGAGGGAAAGAACGGCCATAGTAAAACGTTTAAATATGAAAAAAAATAATTTGAAACATGTTTGAAAGCATTGTGTGAAAAGGAGGAATTGCTCATTGTCAGCAATAGCTCCATTTTCAACAATATTTTTTAAATATTCGAACTGTTATAGTATCACGGAAAGGGTTCCGCTTCCATGGGAAGGATGTAACCATTTTCCGCCTATAGACGCATGTGCAGCAGACGACAATCGAAAACATTGTGACAAAAGGGGAAATTGCTTTTCGTAGGCAATTTCTACTTTTGCCACAATGGTTTCAACTCCTTTCAATAATTGTATTTACAGTGCTTTGCACATTTCTCTATAAGTCGACTGTTGTAAACTAATGGGGTCACAGAACGGTCGACGTTACCTCACACTACTGACCTTAAGGTCAACCATAGTTCAGAGTGAGTTTCATTCATAGAAACTATTTTGTCTCATAAATTTATGCAGCGGAGGGTTTTGTGATTCGGTCGAACCAATGAAATCGTTGAAAAGGCAGATTATAACCAATCAAAACTCGATTTTGGTGTAGGTATACACATGTGGACTGCGGTTGCAGCTTTAAATTCGACTTTTCGAAAGCAGCTTCGCTATGAGATAGTGGCGAAACGCCCCTATCCCAACAATACAAGAAAGGGATTTCAATTGTGCTTGCATTTCATTAAGTAGAAATAAAAAGTTTAACACAATTAAAATTTAATTGAGTCACACATGTATTATTTCATAAAGTATCCTTTAATACATTACAGCAAGTTAATTCCATTAAATAACTGTTCATTCTCACGGAACAGTGTTATTCCAGCTCAACCGGGCGTAACATATTTTGTATCAGAGATCCTATTTCATTGTAATACCGCCGATTGTCACAATCTGTTAAAATACTGAAATAGAAATGTCACTTATCCTAATTGTCTCATTAGAAAGTGACGAACATTCGTACATTTTGAATAATTCAAACCATAAAAACGATCACAGAAAACGGGAGAAGTTGTCACTATTAACGAACATCAGGAATTCTTGGCAGCCGAAACCCTTCACCAAGTCCCGTATTGAATAGCATCTTCAACTTGTCACCCATTCCTCCACACACAATGCATGTTAAACCGAACACGATGCTTATTCGTTGTAACATTATGAAAATGTCATAAAAAAAATAAGATTATTGAACAGAGTTGAAAACTCTTGAGACGAAATGAGAAATTGCTAAAAAAAATTGAAAATCTTGATAAATGTAAAGTATAACTATTGATAGATTTGAAAAACAGTGTTGTCATTAGGAGCAATTTCTTTTTTCAAAAGTCGTCTGAAACATATGCGACGAAATGTTTCTAAATGTAGCATACCAAAATGCAAAATGCAGGAAAAAATAAAGGTTGCGAGGTGGAGCGAAACAGGCTTCAGACGAAATACATGTATACTCGACTCGCTAAATAAAAAGTTATAAATATTGTGGGGAAAACTGATATGTTTTCCTTTGCCTTGCATGTTTTCAACTGTCGTCCTCTGCAGAGGCGGTTAATGTCGTCTGTATTAACCCTTTCCCTCATACAGACGCTTTCTGACGCCTCTGCAGCAGACGACTTTTTGAAAACATAGTGACAAAAGAAGAAATTGCACAAAACGTGCAATTTCTCCATTTGCCACAATGTTTTCCACTTTTTGTCATAGGTTATCCATTCAATTATGGAGATTTTCTATTTTTTGACAAAATACGTTCAAAGTCGTCTGCTGCAGAATTGCCGTATGAGGGAAAGGGTTAAAAATGAAGGATTAGTCATAATCAAGAACGAAAGTAAGATTACTTGTTTTCACAAACTGTCGTATTAACCCTTTCCCACATACAACAAATTTGAAGCAGTCTGGGTAAAAATATGGAACACCTTTATAAACAAATATGTAACCCTTGAATAGAGTTAAAAACGTGGTGTCAAAAGGAGAAATTTCTCGTTTTGAGCAATTTCTTCTTTTGTCACTATGTTTTCAAAAAGCCGTCTGCTGCAGAGGCATCGGAAAGCGTCTATATTGTATTTGTTTCTATTGTTATAGTCATTGTTTTAATTGTCGGAAAAATTGTTTAATATTCATAATTTATTTTATTTTTGCTTCTCGTAAAGGGATTACGTTTTGTAAATTGTAAATACTTGTTTGTAATTTACCAAGGCAAATACAATGTATTGTATTGTATTTATATTGTATTGTATTGTATGGTATTGTATTTATAGTGTATTATTGACGCCGCGTGGGAGCGCGGCGTCAGTATGGGATAGGTTTTAATTTTGTACCATGGGGTGACGTAATCGAAAAGGGAGAAACCAATGTTATTATTGTTAAAAAAACCTCTGTTGTTTGATTGAAAAAAACAACCTTTATGAATCAATAAATTGTATTAACTGATTTAAGAAACAACAAGATACAAAATACGTTTGTCTTCTACCGTTATTACAAAACTTTATACACATTTAATTTGTATTTAATAACTTTTCCCCAACTGTCTAGGCTACGCTGTTTTTGATTGTTTGGTTTACGGCCCTGACCCAATTCATCAAAGCTCAGAGAAAAAGTTCACTTTTCCCAAACTTTCTAGGCTACGCGTTTTTAATTGTTTAGTTTACGGGCCCAAAATTTGCCGGATGTTTTTGCCTATTTATAAAAGTGTGTGAAGTTGGCAGAGCATTAGACGTTAGACATTAGACATTCAAAAAAAATATTCGAATGTCTAATTAGACGTTAGACATTCGATTAGACATTCGCTAATTTTGATTATCGAATGTCTAATTAGACATTAGACATTCAATTAGACATTCAGAAAAATCGCAAATGTTAAATATCGAATGTCTAATTCGACATTAGACATTCAATTAGACATTCGCAAATTACAAGATCTATAACCCAAATTCGTCGGAGGTCATTGCACATTAAAAAAACGAATATCTAATTGGTCAGTTAGACATTAGACATTCGATTAGACATTCGCAAATTACAAGATCTATAACCCAAATTCGTCGGAGGTCATTGCACATTAAAAAAACGAATGTCTAATTGGTCAGTTAGACATTAGACATTCGATTAGACATTCGCAAATTAAGGGATTTAGGTACCAAATTCGTCGGAGGTCATTGTACATGCAAAAAACGAATGTCTAATTGGTCAATTAGACATTAGACATTCGATTAGACATTCGCAAATTACAAGATATATAACCCAAATTCGTCGGAGGTCATTGCACATTAAAAAAACGAATGTCTAATTGGTCAGTTAGACATTAGACATTCGATTAGACATTCGCAAATTAAGAGATTTAGGTACCAAATTCGTCAGAGATCAATGTACATTAAAAAAACGAATGTCTAATTGGTCAGTTAGACATTAGACATTCGATTAGACATTCGCAAATTACAAGATCTATAACCCAAATTCGTCGGAGGTCATTGCACATTAAAAAAACGAATGTCTAATTGGTCAGTTAGACATTAGACATTCGATTAGACATTCGCAAATTAAGGGATTTAGGTACCAAATTCGTCGGAGGTCATTATACATTCAAAAAACGAATGTCTAATTGATCAGTTAGACATTAGACATTCGATTAGACATTCGCAAATTAAGAGATTTAGGTACCAAATTAATCAGAGATCAATGTACGTTAAAAAAACGAATGTCTAATTGGTCAATTAGACATTAGACATTCGATTAGACATTCGCAAATTAAGAGATTTATGTACCAAATTCATCAGAGATCAATGTACATTAAAAAAACGAATGTCTAATTGATCAGTTAGACATTAGACATTCGATTAGACATTCGCAAATTAAGAGGTTTAGGTACGAAATTTGTCTTAGGTCATTGTACACGCAAAAAACGAATGTCTTATTGGTCAAATAACTTGAACATATTGATAACTCGAACATATCGATATCTCGAACATACCGATGACTCGAACACATCGATATCTCGAATACATTGATAAAACGAATGTTTTTAACTTGAACATTTATTGACAAATCGAACATATCGATATCTCGAAACTTTCGATATCTCGAACTTTCCAATATCTCGAACTTTCGATATCTCGAACTTTCCGATATCTCGATTTTTTTTTTTTTTTATTATTTTTTTTTTTTTTCTTCTCGATATCTCGAACTTTCCAATTACTTTTCGATATCTTTAATTTTTTTTTCTCGATATCTCGAACTTTATCGGAATGTTCGAGATATCGACAAGTACGAGATATCGACAAGTTCGAGATACCGAAAATTTCGAGATATCGGAAAGTTCGAGATATCGAAAAAAATATGAAAAAAAATGGTAAGTTCGAGATATCGGAAAGTTCGAGATATCGAAAAAAAATATAATTTTCTTTTTCGAAAAGTTCGAGATATCGGAAAGTTCGAGATATATACTTCCGTTTTTAACTCCACTGGCTGAAAGCCAGTCGAGCTTATGTCATGGGGAATCGTCCGTCCTGCGTTCGTGCGTGCGTGAGTGCGTCCGTGCGTGAGTGCGTACTTACGAGAGTAATCTTGTTGGATAGTGTTTTTTCGTAAACCCCAGCCACCACCCTTATAAGACACTTTGATAAGTTGTTTTTTTTATACAATTGTGTTATGGGTATCTAATTAACATATTATTGCTATTTATTCCGTAAAGGGGGGATAATTACGGAATAAACCATGTGCTTGTTGGGTATACCCAACAAGAGAACATCAAAGGAAAACACCCAACAAACGCCTTTTGGACGTACGTGCGTGCATGCGTGCGTCCGTCCGTCCGTCCGTCCGTAAACGTTTTGCTTCAAACTGTTTCTCCTGCCTAACCACTGGACCAATTAGGATGAAACTTCATAGGAAGTATCCTCTCAATGATCTCTCCTTAGTTCCTCAAACTGTTTGGGATCCATGCAAAATTCTGGTTTCCGAAAGAAAAAACAATGAAGACTTAAAAAATCTTCTTCTCCTCCGTAGGTATCAGGCCGATTTTCAAATAATTGTGTAGTAGTGAAGACTTAAAAAATCTTCTTCTCCTCCGTAGGTATCAGGCCGATTTTCAAATAATTGTGTAGAAATGTTGCTTGGGTGACCTTCTTTCAGATTTTTTCGAGCCAAGTTGATTGGTCGAAAACTATGGCCGCCAGAGGGCAGAGCTATTTTTGCCTTATAATATGGTTATAGTGAAAACTTAAAAAATATTTTATATATATATATATGACCCTCTATCAGATTCCTTCAAGCCATGTTGATTGGTAAAAAACATGGCAACCAGGGCGCGGGGCTGTTTGAAGATTTAATTGGCAGTGGAGCGATACTGGCCCTCTTGGGCCTCTTGTTGTTATCATACTTCTGATAAACACGAAGGAGAATATACTTCACCCTCTCCTTCCAAAGCTTGTGTCATACTTAATTTATAACTAGAGACATTACATGTTAATATTTAAGCACCTATGTGATGTTTTTTTTTATCTAATTGATCTAGTTAGAGCAGATTTGAAACCGTGTATTGGTAAAAAATTAAGAAACTTCATGTTGTATGGTAACCTTTTATTATAGGCTATGGTAGCCAGGTGAGCAATATAGGCACATCTTGGCCTTTTTGGTTATGATAAAGGGACATTTGGCCTTCTTGTTCGAAATATTTACATCCTGTCTGTTTTCACACGTTATTTAAATGTACTGAACTACATCTGCTTCCTTTAAGTCATGCTTCAAAATCATGCGCGGCGTCCTTTGATGCTCTGCATCAAAATTCGTCTTGTATTGTATTGTATTGTGTATATATGGTTAACTCGTTCCAAAATGTAGACGCATTTTAACTCCTCTGCAGCGGACGACTTTCAAAAAAGAATGAAAAAACACAAAAATAAATCGCGCATGACAATTATATTAGTACATGTATTCATTAATTATGCTTTACTGTATATATAATTTCCATACTTTTGCCTCGATGTTTTGAAACCCGTCTGCTACATATTTGATGTTAACGCCTGACGCCTGACGCCTGACGCCTGACGCCTGACGCCTGACGCATGTGTGTATACGTGTAACATATAATTTAGATACACAGAAGAAGCAATGAAGTTTAGATCGGATAAGGCTCTATTTGAAGGGTGTTACCTACCTGGTAAAGTTTATGAAAATCAATATCCACCATCTCATCATTGCTCTTTTTTCTATATATACTAAGTTTCAGAAATTGAGCTCGGACAATTTCCCAGTTATCTTAAGATCCGGGTTATTTCAAGACGAAATGACGGATGGATGGAAAGTGGAATACTGAATCTATAGTTACCCCTCTAGTTTTTTTACAGATAGCATACTGCAACAAACATGTTATAATTTATGCAGTATTACGTGTGACTCTGTTCGTTACGGCGAATTTGTCATCGCAGTTGCGTCAAACTGCGTCTGTTGGGTCTGAGAGGATTAAGCAGAAAGAAAAAGCCATATTCCTGACGACCATGTTACAGACAGATTAACTTAACTAAGAGAATTATAAAAAAATAAGTTTTAAAAGAGAATAAGTTGTTGGTAAGAATATTTTAATTTAATGAAATAAATGTTGGAACTAGATCCGTCCGTGGTATTTTCACTCGATTAAGCAACAAAAGTGTTTTTTATTAACAAACGTGTCTCAGCCAATAAGCCAGTAAGTGAACGCCTGACAGACAGATGGCGGGGGAAATGATCCCTGTATGTCTCGCTGCCAGGGCTGTAGACGCAAAGAACTATGGGTAAACAATGATGTGTAAAACTAAGCGGGTTTAACATTTAATTACAACCAGACTATTTTCTAAAACTAATTCTGAAATAAAATTATTTTTTCCTGACCTTTATATGAGCCGTCCCGCGAGAAAACTATTTATTTATTTATTTATTGGGGTTTTACGCCGCTTTCAACAATATTTCAGTTATATCACGGCGACAGTTCACTTATTCATGATCCTTGGGTAAACAAACCAGTACTAGGCTAGAAAATGTGCCTTGCCCAAGGGCACTCCACCATGACCGTAGTGCCGCGACTAGGGATCGAACCCGGGACACCCGGTTTCGAAATCGACGCTAACCACTCGACCACAACGGATTCCGCGAGAAAACTAACATTGTGGACTCTGCGTAAAGTATCGACCCGGATCAGCATAAGCATGCCGCGGAGGCTTACCCAGACAGACACTTTTTCCCTTCTGTTGATTTTCTGTTTAAGGAATCATTACTCTATACCTCTATCTCACAGATACGGAATGTGTCGGCCCTGATTAGCCTGCTCGGATTGCGCAGGCTGCTCTGGGTCGATACATTACGCAGAGGCCATAATGTTGGTTTTCTCGTGGAACGGCTCATATAGTAATATCAAAAAGTTTTTTATAATAAAAAAAAAATAAGGATGGCAAAATGTTCTGTGTTGCAATTAGAAATTTTAATAATCTGATTTCCACCGTGGTATGCCAAGACATTAATCACTTCATCAGAAGGCAGAACCTTAACCCTTTCCCAAGTGCATACGCTCTCTGATGCATCTGCAGCAGACAACTATTGAAAACACTGTGCCATAAGGTTGAATTGTCCAAAACGAGCAATTTCTCCTATTGCCATAATTTTTTGAATTTTATTCAATAATTGTTTTTTCCATTTTAAACTTTTCCATAATTGTGTTCAGATGTTTTTAAACTCGTCTGCAGCAGATATGTCGTGATGTATGACAATGTTAAAACAGATTGATGTGTTTTGGATATGTTAGATTAGTTAATGTAACCTATAATATAACGGCATGTTGTTTTTAAAGTAAGGTCATTTTATTTATGTCCTTTCTACAGTATATCTTCAGCAGATGACTTAAAAATGAAAACAGCAAGAAAAAAGAAAATCGTTATAATTGAAAATGTTTTTATTAAAAAGAATTGTGCCAACGTATTGAGTGCTTGCGTATAATAAGTAATAATTCCATTTCGGCATACTATTTTCAAAATGCGTCAAACGAGTCTGCATGTGGGAAAGCTTATATAACTGATAACGTCCCCTCCTTTCAAAATACAGACTAACTAGCATATACAAAATGAGCCGTTCCACGACAAAACCATCATTGTGAACTCTACGTAAAGTATCGACCCGGATCAGGATAAGCATGCCTCGCAGGATAGACACTTTTCGCCTCCTATGGATTTTCTGTTTCAGGAATCATTACTCTATACCTCTACACCCCCCCCCCCCCCCCCCCCCCCCCCCCCCCCCTGATACGGAGTGTGTCGACCCGGATTACGCAGGCTGATCTGGGTCGATACATTACGCAGGGTCCACACTGTTTGTTTTTTCGTGGAACGGCTAATATAATGTTCATTAGTGAAATTATTAAAGTCCTTATTTCGTAATTCTAAAGGTATCGCAAATGAATTGTAGTTATATTAAGTTATTAACGTTAACTATTTTTGATATTAAGTATTGGGGAAAGAATACTGAGAAAATAAATGAAATATTTATATTTTGAATTGTGACACCACAAACACATCGACCACAACTCATTGATTGATTGATTGATTGTAGTTTTAATTTGTTTTGCTTTTTTTATTTATATAACGGCGACCGGTTTGCCTAATCATTAGTTCCCTGACTTTCTCGCACAAGTACCCCCGCACACCATTCTTGATGTGCAACTGGCATCCTTCTCACATACATTCTCTTAGCCCATACGACTCGTTGACAAATGGCAGATTATTGGAATATGGTCATCGTAAACCAGCTGTATGACCATTTACGTATGTGTTTTGCTAAATTATCAGATATATACTAGTAACGTTATTCACTTACATTCAGAATGTCGTTAACAGAAAATACAACAAAGAAGAAGTGTGTTTGTTAAAGTAAAGCGAACTAGAACTGATTTCAAACTGACACCATTAAATATAACAGCCACTCTGTGAAATATGTTGAAAGAAAGGTTTACATTCGGTGGTTTTGTTGATTTTCGAAGAAGAAAAAAATGCAAAGCATGTTTTAATAATTTGCTTTTCTGTGTACAATAAAATACTTCGATTTATCACTTGATTTATGCTAACTTCATTGTAGTGTCAGCTTCGTAATTCAGTTATCATATAATCATATCAGTGCAAAAAGTCGAATCAAGAGAATAGCACAGCAGCAGTTCTGCTGTTTCGCTGTTTTCAAAAGAAATCCCTTTCCAGAAATGGTTCGTGTCAAGTGGTATACTCGAATGTTACCATGGTCCCACTGTACAAACTTGTCCGCATCACTTTGTGCTTGTGTCATTCCATCCCTGGTATAACTGTAGTTTCAAATAAATACCAACCATAGGAAGAAAATTATATCCAAGAATAACGAGGGGTAAAGAAAAAATGCAGAAATTATTTCATCTCTGTAACACAGATGATGTGTGACAGTAAAGTGACATTCTGTCACAGAAATCTGGCTGGTTTGTTAATAACAATTGATTCATTTCTCCCCCGAGTTTTTGATCTGTATAATCAAACTGATGTATGTTATTAAACGAATTCAATTTTAAACGTCGTTTATTACAAATTACTACTGCAAGCGAAATAACCGAATTATTAGAGCTGTCCGAATGATTGATATTCGGGAGATCTTGGTCGCCATGACAAATGATGGTTTATTGCATTTAAGCCTTGCTCGAGGAACGGAACCATCATACATTTGCGACATTTTCCAAATACATATGAGCCGTTCCGCGATAAAAACCAACATTGTGGACTCTGCGTAAAGTATCGACCCGTATCAGCCTAACCATGCCGCGCGGGCTAACCCGGACAGACACTTTTCGCCTCCTGTGGATTTTCTGTTTCAGGAATAATTACTCTATATCTTCAACTTCCTGAGACGGAATGTGTCGGCCCGGATTAGCATGCGCGGACTGCGCAGGCTGATCTGGGTCGATACATTACGCAGAGTCAATAATGTTGGTTTTCTCGCGGAACGGCTCATATTAATTTGCAATTAATTGCACACCCATCACTTACGCCAACATATAACAATCAGTCGACGAAGTTGTGTTAGTTTCTTGTCTTACGGTGTGGATTCTAGTAAGACTATGCGGATATGCCGGCTTATCTGAATCCGAAAATTGGTCGAACGAGAGTATGGTATGTTTTCCTGTAGCGTGTATCATTGTTATTGCGAAACGCTACAGTTTTACAGACTTTTATTGTGTTGGACTGTAATGAATCTCATCATGAAGAAATGATCTTTGGTGCAAAATCACTGTATGAATTGGACAATCTATGGTGACTGTATTAACCACCTCAGTGTAGTAACACCTTTATGAAAGTTTCTGACATAGAAACGTTAGTGGTTCATGTGTGAAGGTCAACGTAGGAAACACTCCTATACTGCTACAGTGCAGACACGATTTAGAAACGGATCTTTTCGCCGAGACACGTTTCTAATTTTTGACAGACGTATTATTGGATGTCTGCTAAAACAAGAACCGGAACCTTCGAAGCCTATATTCTTTGCTGGTTCCCCAAGCTAATGCTCTAATGGGGTCGTGGACCTCATCAAAAATGATTTACCGGTTACCAGACTGAGTAAAAACGTGTCTCCTATGGGATCACGGCACTGTCAATATTACTTACGTAAAATGTTCTTTTTGACAGATTGAACGACTGTCAATTTCTATTCACAAACTATGGCATTGTATCCGAGAACTACGTGGAAATACTAAATGCAATTAGTGTGTTGGTACCAAAGTCTAATTATGAAACTAATGCTTTATAATTAAAATATTCAATGAAAATATAAAAACGTTACGTCCTCTTTAATCACATATATACACGCGAAATTTAAAGAAAACTCTTTATTTTTAAAAAAGATAATATGAAACTGAATTCACTCATGGGTATACTCAGCTAGAAGTCTCTTACTGATTAAGATCTCATTGTTTTAAAAGACGTTTGTAAATGCAAATATGTTTAGTTTCTTATAGTTGATAGAGCCTAGCCAAATACCATTGAGTGTAAATGCATAAGTGCAGCATAATCATTACTGTTCGTATGATTCCACAGGCAGCCAAGTGAACACAACCAAATCACTAACAGAACATCAAACATAATGTGTAGTTTGTTATAAAACAGCTATATAGCATATTTCTCACTTATTGACGGCGCGTGGAAGCGCGGCGTCATTATGGGATAGCTTTAATGTTTGTACCATGGGGTGACGTAATCGAAAAGGGAGCAACAACACATATTATTGTAAAGAAAAACTCTGTAATATGTTTGAAAAAAAAGGCTTTATGATTGAATAAATTGTTTTAACTTATTTAAGAAACACAAGATACAAAATATGTACATCTTTTACCGTTGTTACAAAACTTTAGACACATTTAAATTATTTTTAATAACTGTTCCCCAACTAACTAGGCTAAGCTTTTTTTATGAGTTGGTTTACTAGGTTCACTAGGCTACGCTTTTTTAACGGAACGGACACCTCAATACAACACTGTATGCCTTTTTGCATTTTTGGCGGGGGGGGGGGGGGGGGGGGAGGGGGGGGGGGCATAAAACAGACCTCATATCTAAGCATGTGTATAGTAAACTTCTCGTCAATAACCTACTTTCAGGTCTTAACCCTTTCCCTCATATAAACGCTTTCTGACGCCTCTGCAGCAGACGGCTTTTTGAAAACATAGTGACAAAAGAAGAAATTGCACAAAACGTACAATTTTTCCTTTTGCCACAATGTTTTCCACTTTTAGTCATAGGTTATCCATTCATTTATGGAGATTTTCTATGTTTTGACAAAATAGTCGTCTGCTGCAGGATTGTCGTATGAGGGAAAGGGTTAAGTCGCAAATTAATAAAGATTTCGAGAAATGTTCTCGGTGTCGAAGATATCGTTAATTAGTCAGTCTAAATAATATAAGTTATGTGTGTTGATACGTCTAACTGGGCCTTATGTTGTAGCAATGATGAACGATAAACAGATTAGCCTGAATCTTCAACAAATGATTTATACCAGACTTTACTAGATGTTCTTGGTGCAAAACGAATTCATTTTAGATTTAATCAAATCGTAAATTACGTTTCTCAAAGACAGTGTTGGCTGATTTAAGGTTCGGTAATACGATATGAAGGAACATAAATTTAACGATATCGAAGTCATAAACCATTCAATCTCAATAACCCTCCGTTCAGGTTTCTTTAATGAAATATAAATGGATTAAAACAGAATTAATCACTTCTTACTCGAAGTAGGGTTGCCGTGTGAAAATCTTGGCTTTTTCTTTAAATAAAATTTTATTGTGGGGGGGGGGGGGGGGTGGGTGGGGCGGGAGGGTTGGGCGGGGGAGGGGTGGGGGTGGTTTGCTGTTCTGACTTTGGAGTTATTGTGATTGTGATTGTGACTTTTTTTACAGAAAATATTTGAACCGCCTCTAGTTATTTCTAACAATAAGGCTAAAATTACGCCAGTAATACTCAAATGTTCACTGTTTCCAATTCGTAAGTCAGCAAAGACATCCCCTGTTCGTCTGATCAGTACGGGCAAAATCAATCGCATACCCCCACCCACCACCCTCTGATACCCCCACCCACCACCCTCTGATGTACACTATTATGTCTGACATGAACCAAGAATGGTAATTATTTTTGTAAATATACAACTCATTTTCGTAAATATACAACTTATTTTCGTAACCTCTGTAGTGGACCGTTACAACTTGAGGTTATGAATTAAACTACATTCAGTGTTTCACAAATACATCTGAAGTTTTCGATATGGAAGCATTTATTTGAATTGTTTTATTCAAATAATGTATTTCCGGCGTTGTTTTTGGATTGGTCTATGTTTCAGCATATTAAGCATTTATAAAGAGGAATGTTTAGATCAAAACAAGGTTGCACAGATATGCGCGTACTAGTCCCGTTCTGCAGTGTACACACGCGTAACGCTTATTTGTTTTATATTACAGTATTAGCACTATTCGTATTAGGCCATTGGTTTGTAATTATCCAAGGAAATATGTAATGACTGGCAGTAAAGATTTGAGTAGGGGTCATATGGTAAGTTGATCCTTTTTATTATCTCTCTTTTCCCCCATAGTTATATCACAAATCGACTCCTATTGCGACATGATGAGAAAACCAGCTGTACAGCCGTGACACTCTCGATTCGCATACGATATTATATCAACCATGTTTGTTTGGTGTGCTTACAGGGAGTCATATTTGATTGTGTGTTGTAGAATAATTGCGTTATCCTTATACATGTAATATAAATTTGGCTCTGCTACTGAATTAGATCACATATAAATGAAATACACTACGTTTTAGTATTTCTGTCAAAGGGATAAATTTAATCAATAAAATAAAACCCCGATGAAAGCTGTTATTTTTTCCAAGATTGTTTGCCGTTAAGGCATTTATTTTACTTCGTCTTTTCACTCAGTTATCCAGGACAGGTTTTTATTAAGAAGTGTGTTGATGATGTAACCATCAGTGTACCGATGCTACGTAATTTGATCCGGACAATGAACTCGCACTTGAATTCCTTCCGGCCAAGGGCCTTATTATTGAGCGCCAGACATACTGATACCGTAATATTAGGAGATAATTGTGTTAAATACCCAGCAAAACACGTAATATAACCAGAGCCAACCGAAGGATGAATAACACGATTACTGTTTATTTTATATTACATGTTTCATATTATCTAAGCATTGCTTACAGTTTGTCTTGTTAAAAGTTCATATGATTTCGACTAGAATATATCGTTAACCGAACTTTTGAAGTGCTAACGCATACTAAATTTCCTGTAACAAATCCGGTATCATGCACAGCTTACTTAAAAACCATCGCCTATTAGTCATATTTACTCTAAAAAAACGTTTCAAGAA
>JASEVX010000006.1:57707562-57757097 GCA_031761405.1 Serripes groenlandicus | reverse complement strand
TCTATGTTGAATTTTTGACCTGAGTCCTTTATCTTCACGACGAAAATAAGTAATCTGTAACAAAAATATGATATGTAATTGCCATGAAAAAGGTATACACATGTACATTGAATGTTTATGAACAGTGTTGAACCGGATTAGCTTATGCATCAGCATAGTCTGCTCAAGATATGCACTGTTCATTTTTTTTTTTACACATGATTGTTATATTGTTTACGTGGTTTTATTGACGATGGTTTTATTTCCGCTATATTGTCGATCAATAGACAGCGATTCCGCCAAATCAAAACAACGGCAATACAAAACCGTCATAGTTAAGACATAGGGTCTGAAAACTTGTGTAGACTCTTGTAAGTTGAAGAAGGTGTATTACAGATTCATCTTAACTTAAATAGTTCAGAAATGTCAATTAGTATCTTTTCAACCTATGTTTTTGTTTAAGCCCTAATCCTGTCGGTTTCTTCTTATAAGTTCCGTTTGACATGATCATATAAAACCTCTAGTTCTTCAGTAAAATATATGCACATTTTTAGACTTTGTTAACCAAATCGAAACCAGACAGGTTTACAGACTGATTCGATCGTGATAACGTTTGATTAGCTTAACATAACTTGATTAAGTTTTAAAGTGTAACATCCGTTTTCAATTAATCACATTTAGCCGAGTTAGCGAGATAAGACAACCGGCTCGAAATGCCAAGCTAATTCCAACAATCCCTATCCGAAAAAGGCGTGATCAGATTCTCGCTCTAAAGTGGTGATTGTTTCTGTTTAACCCTTTCACTGCCAAATAACACAAAGTCGACTCTTCCATGTTGACAATTGGACCACTTCATTTTTCGTTAAACAAGCAATATGGTACTATTTAATGTCTAAGTGGCAAACAATAAAGATTTCAGGAGAGACAGCTCGTTACGAGGTGTCTCACCTGAATCTACATTGTTTGCAAAATCCATTAATTTCCTTTGGCAGCGAAAGAGTTAATAATGGCGTTCAGACGGAATAAGAAGAGCTAGGAAAAAAGGACGGAACGAGACTATACAATTTTACCCTATATAACCAATTGTCCAGAGCAAACCAACGGTCCATAATTAAATTTACTCTTTGTCGGATCATTCTGGTTTTATTATGTGTCGGCGTAAATCAGTGGAGAATTCCATGAACGATTTTAGGCACACATTCATATATATACGAACTGCGTCAGACGAAGAGGGGGCCTTGATGCGATAAGTGAAGGCACTGACGAGTGAGAGCATCCTCACATTCCGACAGGAGCATTCACTGCCCTTATAAATATGACTTGTGCTCAAGAAAAAAACACCAAGATGATCACAAGGTTGGAGCGTTCACTGCCCTTATAAATATGACTTGTGCTCAAGGACAACCAAGATGATCATCTTAAATATGTGCTCTCCGTTGGAAAGAAATATTGTATTATGTACTTTTCAAACTCGCATTTAGTATATTTCGTAATAAACCTTCGTTGTTTTGTGACTAATATCGAGTAGAAGCATGAAAAGATGTAACAAAACAACAAAAAATGACTTTGTACCGGTTCGTATATTAATATTAACGTTAATTGTTTCACTTAATGGCGAGGTCAAGCGGACATATTTCCGGATGAGTTCGGCAGCAATCGCTATTAACTAATAAACTTACTTACTTAATTTGCATAAATTGTGCACACACGCCAAAGACGTCACATCTTTTTGCGTTAAACGAATCGAGCTGGAAAAAATTAACAATCAACTAAGAATATGTCACGAAAAAAACCTTTTCCACCGATCTATCTCATTCCCGATTACAATTCGAGTTCTATTCATTATCTTGCTATAAGCAACACGACGGCGTTTCCCTTCGGAGTCGCTAAATAAGGATCTCCGTTTTCGCGTTCTGACTTTCTGAGTTTCCATTTTTGTTTACTTTGGTCCGTTTAGTTTTACCTACTTTGAGCGTTTTGAAAATTGTATGCGTATCACCTGACTTCCAGGAATGAATTGTGGGAAGCGTCGAGAGCCGAGTATATCTGTCGTTTGTAAACACCTAATAACAGTACGGACACAAATCATCAATACGAACAGTACCCACTACATACTAACCAGGGGCTGTATGGCCGAAGAGTATTTGTGTCTGACGATATCTTTAAATTATCGACGTTTTCTTGCGTTTAGACGATTATTTAAGAGCAGTGGTTTGTTTCATTGGGGTTTTACGCCGTTTTCAACATTGTTTCAGTTATATCATGGCGACAGTTTACATATGCATGATACCTGGATAAACAAACCAGAACTAGCTTAAGAAATGTACCTTACCAAAGGTCACCCCACCATGACCGTCGTGCCGCGTCTAGGAAGCGAGCATTGAAGAGTCAGAATAAACTGTTCATGCATACTATCTCACCAGAGCCTTCACTTTCCGCGTGCATGTCACATAGCTTTATATGTATAATCTCATTAATCTGATTAAAAGCGACAAGTGCAGCCCTACAAGCATCACATCCACGTATCTTTAACCTTTTACCACATACAAAAAATCTGTTGAAAAGGATTTTTAAAATATCTAGACAGAATTGTTGAAAACATCTAAAAAGATAAGTGTTATTATTTAATAGAGTTGAAAACGTTGTGACTAAGCGAGAAATTAGTTATTTTGAACAATTTCATCTTTTCCACAATGTTTTCTAACGTCGTCTACTGCAGATGCGTCAGAAGGTTCAATGATAACAAAATTGAGAAACCATAAGACCCAATTTCGCTGGACGTGACGCAGATGTATTGTAATTTTATACGGAAGACTTTTCCGTCTCCATAGATTTTATAAGTGAAAACAATAGCTTCTGTATCCGACAACTGGTCCCAATGGGTCTTTCGCTCAGCTACAACAGATAACCTTCAAATGGTCATATTCTTATTTGACTATTACATGTAAAACCTTATGTTTCGGCGACTCAAAATAATCGTCTCGTTGAATCAATGATTTTAGTGACCTAGATGTGGGATTTTTATTTGCAATTAGAAAGATATTGTGGACAAAATTCAAGTTATCTCCTTCTTATCTCGAACTCGTTAAATAACCTTTAAAACCTAGTTTATGTACTTTTTCCTGTCGTACCAGGCCCGTTTCGTTCGTCATCAGTGGTGTTTGTAATGACGATGAGAGAACGTGTCGCAAAAAGAGCCTACTGAACTAAGCCTGCTTGGGTGTGTGGACCGATATGATGCCGTCGCTTCTCGAGAGAAACGTCTTAAACAATACAATACCAAGTTAAGAGTATACCAGTGATAATATCTGACACTAGAGGTCACCAAAATCAGAAATCAATGATCCTGTACGCTAGTCCACGATTTATTATTGTTTGGTATTATTTCGATTAATATTTGAGCTGTGCTCCACGAAAACCAACATTAGCGCATTTAGTACAAGTGTAAAAAAAGATTCTTCGCATCCGTACTAAAGTATCCAAATGGGTACTATTTCGAAGGCTTGGCGTGAAACGGTTGTAACTCAAATTGGTATTTTTTTTACCAAGGTTAATCACCTCGCCATAAACTCTTTATAAGCGTTAAATCATGGAAATTTAGGTGCCATTGCTCGTTCTGAGCAATGGCACCTAAATTTGCATTGTTTACAAAGGGGTCAAAATTGCCCCTAAACCACGGTTTTCAAAATAGGTTTTTAGTTACAACCGTCTCACGCCAAGCCCTTGATTTGGTCTGATTTTGTTTAAAACTGTTTTTTTTGTTGTTGTTTTTTTTTGGGGGGGTGGGGGGTTTCAAACCAAAAATGATCCACTTGTATGTACACATACATTTATGTTTATAATGTATCAAATATTTATAAAATAGTGTTTAAACTAAACCTTCTACGACTTAATTGATAACGATGTAGAACTACACTGGTCGTAACTGCTCCAAGGTTGGTTGCCCTGGAGCCCCACCCAGTTCGTTGACAAACAACAGGTCGTGATATATTCAAAGACACACATTAGGAGGGTCTGAAATAAATGTTTACCGTTAAATTACATTCTTGTATAGCCGGCTGTGGTCTTAAGCAATGTACACAGCTTATGCTTCCTGTACTTTACCAGCTATTGCGACATCAATTGTTCAATCCACGCTCAGATCATATCAAAGACTATATAATTGATTGTGATTGCTTCCCTCCTTCGCGCTCATGGTTGCGGGGATAGCATTACGGTTGATGCTCTGGTGGCAGGATAAACTTACCAGTAAGTACGGGTAATTCTCCCAGGAAACGCCGTGATAGGACTGAAATACTGTTGAATGCTGGGTAAAACACCATATAAACAAACAAATTGTCCTGCTATCGCACACGGAAGATCATGATCAGATTTCGAGATATGCCGAGTATCAGTTTTCGTAGTAAATGGCTCACATGATACTGTGAACAGCAGGTTTTTCTTATGAATAATCTCCAATAAATGTGTTAGTAAATACAACTTTTATTTCATATAAACACATCTCGAGCTAAGATCTCATAAAAATTGTTCGATTTCGTCATACATTTATTTATGGATGACATTTACAGATAGAAGTAAAAAGGCGGTTAAAATGTGAAAAATATCACTTGGTAGTAGTCAGTGTTTATAACAGTGGCTTTATCGAGAAATCAACCACTGTAATGCATGTAATGAAACCTACTATACAATGACTGAACCGGCTAACGCACATTAAGCGCAGGTGTTTAGCCCTGTAATTTGTAAAAGTTGTGTTTGGATAACAAAATACTGTGTTTGAGTCTACACATACAGAAAGTTCTCTAAGAAGAGAAACCTGACGATTTTATCGGCGCCAAGCGGTTTGGGTTACAGTTGTACCCGAAACTCCAGCATATGATGATATCAAAGGACTTTCTAGTTTTCGAGATATATGGAAATACTGTTGAAAATGGTTTCAAACACCAGTAAAACAAACAAACAAAACAATAGTTTGAATTTCAATAAATTATATTTGTATGGAGACGAAGGATCGCGGAGAAAACCAACATTAATGACTCCGCGTAAAGTATCGACCAGGATTAATCTAAGCATGCCACGCAGGCTAACCCGGACAGACACGTTCGGCTCCTGCGGATTTTCTGTTTCAGGACTCGTTACTCTATACCTCTATTCCCCCGGAGACGTAATGTGTCGGCCCGGATTAGCCTGATTATGCTGATCTGGGTCGATACATTACGTAGAGTCCATAATGTTGATTTTCTCGTGGAACGGCTGAAATACATGTGATTGTTTTATGCGTCTTTCTTATCTAAACACGGAATATGAATTTGCAATAAACAAGTCAATGGCGAACCAATACAAATCGTGTTAGACTATCATAACGCCAGCAGAAATAATAAATAAATTTGATACAGAATTGGCTAGCACCTCGTTGTTGCCAATTCTTTCAAAACACAGAGCACTTTTATATGGGGTGCATACACATTTTGACGCCAATACAACAGAAAGCTTTCTTTGAATTACATTGCGACAGAAGGAGATACTGCTTAACCCATTCCCTCATACGACAATTCTGCAGCAGAACATATTTTTTTAAAAAATAGAAAATCTCTATAATTAAATGTATTTCGTTAATTGTCTGGTGCAAAATGGTTGTATGTGGGAAATAATAAAACCGTATTACTGTGATCCTACTCCAGTTATACCAGGCGAGGTTTTATCCCCTGTTACTTTATTTGTATTGACAGCTGTAGAATTCAATTTGATATTTAGAAGAATAAGTGCGAATTGTATAGGGAGCATTTTGTTCTTTTGCCCACAATGTGTTCAACTCTTTTTGTACTGATATTTATTATTGATAGTTATTTTCACATAATACTTTGCCTATATATTTCGTAAATCGTCTGGTGCAAAATGGTTGTATGTGTAAAATGATAAAGCCGTATTACTTTGATCATACTCCAGTTATACCGGGCGACGTTTTTATCCCCCGTTAGTTTATTTGTATTGACAGCTGTAAAATTCAATTTGATATTTAGAAGAATAAGTGCGAATTGTATAGACTTTCATGTAAGGAAATCATTATTCTATGCATACAAAATAAACATGGTCGATCTTGACGCCTCTGGAGATGAAAAACGTGAAAAATAATACGTTGGATAGACAAAATTACGAAACACGAGAAATGTTAAACTTTCCTGGCGTTCCTAATTCTGCATCAATAGTTTTACTTTTACAGCTGTTATGCTTTAAATATCTTTTATCTCAATGTTTCTTTTTTTTTCAAATTTAAACGTCACTTAAGTATAATATCGAATAATGATTACATATACATGTATACGTTAAATGACATTTTTGTTTTGTCTGAGACACAACTGAAAATAATAATGATAATAATAATAAAACCATACATAAAAGGTATAAGTGGCAAAGTAGAATGAAGTGTGAGAAAAGATAACAAAAATGTTTCGGACAACAATATCTGAAAATTAGCAGCTCTTATTGATAACTAACTCTGAGGCATTTGATACGCGTGTAGATTCAGACGAGACTGCTCTGACTCTTCACTAAAAGTCAATTAATGAGTCATAGAATTATTGTGTAACCTGTAAAGCAATATCCTTTGACTTGGATACGCAAATCATCGCTCAAATTTGCCTGGCCGGGTGCGGTCAGATACATGCTACGTTAAGAAAAGGGTATCGCATCCGAAGATATGCATTTTAAGCAAGTTCTTCTTTTTGCCACAATGATTGCAGCAGATGTCAGGGGCGTAGCTTGGCAATTATCAATGTGTAGGCCGTCTCGTGAGAAAATCAACATTGCGTAAAGTATCGACCCGGATCAGCCTAAGCATGCCACACAGGCGTACCCGGATATACACGTTTCGCCTCCTGTGGATTTTCTGTTTCAGGAATCACTACTCTATCTATCAACCCTTAGACGGAATGTGTCGGCCGGATCAGTCTGCGCGGACAGCGCAGGCTGATCTGGTCGATACATTACGCAGATGTGTATCGCCGCAGCTGCATTTTTGGGCATTTTTAGAAAAAATGTGTAGGCACGTGCCTACAGTGCCTAAAGGGAGCTACGCCCCTGGATGCGTTAAAATGCGTCTGTATGTTGAAACGTGTTCAACAAACGGCCACTAACAACCATAGCATTTGCAAATCTGAAATCCTCCCTGGTTCAATGGTTTGAGTGAAAGACGTAAAGGATAAAAAAATGTCGATGGCGTGAATTCAATTTGGACACTATTCTGTCATGGTTTGTACAAGGGAAGACACAGAACTGGCGTTACAAATGAGAAACTAATCAAACTAATCAACTTCCGCCTTGTGTGTGTGTGTCTTCTCTATTTGATTTTATTTGATGCTTTCAAAATGTGCGTTGTTGTCAAATTCAAAACGTTCATATACGTCGTCAGTGCGCTCGTCAATATTGATGCATGGTACTGGTTCCCACTTGAAATACTTTATAAAATAAGATTTATGATTAAACCAACCAACCGCAAGGTATTTGTGATCAGTGAAGATCTGTATCAGTGATCGCATCCGTCCAGCCTGATCTTGATATTAATTGTTCGCCAAAAAGTCAGTTTAGGTTAACAAAAACCTTATGTGAAGAAGTTTTCAATTGGATCCTTAGCATGGCGGACTTTATCCAAACGTGTTATAATTATGTTAATCTTTTCCAACATACATGTACAACAAATCTGCAGCAGACGACTTCGAAAATATCTAGGTATAAATAGGGGATATCTTTGTAAATATAACACTATATTCTAAAATAGTTAAAAACATTATGGCAAGTGGAGAAATTGCTCTTATATAATTTCTCCATCTTCCACGATGTTTTCAAAAGTCGTCTGCTGCAGAGGAGTCAGAAAGCGTATGTCTGTTGGAAATGGTTAAAGTTTGTTTTTTACATAACACCGTCTCAGTGGTGCAGCGGTTAGAGAGTCCGTCGCGGGAGCAGCAGATGAATGTTCGGTCCCCTGTCATGTCATACCAAATACCTCAAACCTGAAGATTACTCTTTGGCATTGATGGTTCCAGGGACAGCATTATGACTAATGCATTGGTTTCACGAGACATACACCGTTACTTGTAGTACTGGACATTTATCCAGGTAACACCGCGATATAATTGAAATACTGTTGAAAGCGGCGAGAACCATATTCAAACATACTTTTCTCAGAGAACCGCTCATTAACTTATGTCTGAAGTATTTACAAACGTCAATTAGATTATAATGTCAATTAGAGGTCAAAGGCCATGGTTTCTTGTTTAGCGCCATATTAATTTGACCTATGACATGTCCGGATCAGACCGCCTCGGTGGCGTAATGGTTTAAGAGTCCGCCTCGAGAATGGGATAGTCCAGGGTTCGATCCCCAGTCGGGTCATACCAAAGACTTTGACAAATGGTAGCATTGGCTTCCCTCCTATTCGCTCGGGGCTCCGATGATAGCACTATGACTGATGCATGTGGGACAGGACACATATATAGGGTGGTATTAACAACATGGTCAATGTTTATGAAATTAAATTCTATATTTATTCTGTATAAAATGTAGGTTTATTTTATGTTGGCTTCTCTTAAAATGATAACGTTTATTTATTTGTACATACTTATTTTTTATTTACTAGAGGCAAATTTGCCTGAATTTAATAACATATATTGTATTGTATAGAGGGACAATGTCTAAGGATTTAGCTTTATGTTAACGAACTGCATATGCTTACATGGCGAATGGAGAAGATCCTGATCAGACTGTACGGGGTGTAGTTTGGCGATTGATCTGATTCAGCGCTTGTCGCAATATCCTGAAGGTCTGTTTTCGTGTGACTAGCCCCATGTAAGGCAAACGATGTCTGCTTTCTGTAGACGTATCTAATCGTTTTTTCCGAAAATGTACAAATATTATAGTTGACCCCACTAACCATGGGATGGGAAACCAGGCACTTTCGAAATGTAAGATAAGGTTTAGCTTTAACATGAACACTTTGCAGGTTTTACCGTTGTGAATGTAAGTCTTATATTTTCAAATCATTTACAAAAGTGTGTAAGATGACCACATAAGGATATTTTTTAAATGGAGTCTGAAGTTCTCAAATAACCGAATGCGTGAAAAACTGTTAAAATTCAATTCAATGATTTAACCATTTCCCACAAGCGTATTGACGCATTTGTAGCAGACGACATTTGAAAACGCTGGGATTTTCAATATGTTGGCCTTAACGCTTTCAAAGTTGTCTGCTGCATATTTGATGCATGTGGGAAACGGTAAATGCATTAGGACGTCGAGCAGTAGTTGTAAATGAGAAATAAATTAACTTCAACGATGTTTTTGTCCTCATGGTTCGATGTATTTGTTGATTAGACAAGTAACTGAGACTCTCGGATTTTGTCCAGGATAACAGATCTCGAGATAAGAGTCCTTTTGCATGTTCTGAAATCGTTAATTGAAACTCAAACCTACAACATAGGGCTTGGTTGGGTACTACGAGATGTAGTTTATTACGCCCCTTTATCTAGTCTTCTGGGATAAAGAAAAATATATATTTGTGATCAACGTGTACATTTCATTAAGCGTTTTGTTCATGTGTGTCAGCTACAGTATAACCTGTGTATAAAGACCACTCATGAGAACAAAGCAATGTGGTCTCAATTCATAGGTGGTCTTTATTGCAGGGTCATTTATTCAGAAAATGGGAATTGGAAAACTGAAAAGTGTGGTTGCTGTAGACAGGGAATCGCTATTCCAAGCTGGTCTTAACCACAGGTTTGACTGTATACTGTTTCTCATATTGAACATTAAGCTTTTACCCGATGCAGACGAAATCATACAGCAAAAGCTTTTTTGAACAATGATTTGAACGATCTTTAAGTCTTATCGTTTATATGTTATATTTCGAACAACTGATAGCGCAACAATCTAACACCTTACGCTATTTCATGTTTATGTATTTACTTCTCAAATGTAGTTAGATATAATTGATTGATTGATCGGGGTTTAACGCTGTTTTCAACAACATTTCAGTCATATCACGGCGGCCAGTTAACCTAGCCATGTGTTTCCTGGTTTTCTAACACCAGTTCTCCACACAACAGTCTTTCCAAGCAACTGGCTGCTTTTCCACATATACTGTTAGCCCATTGGTAGAAGACGGATGATGCTTGTCGCATTGACTTTTATCATTCGTCGGATATATTGTTGGCCTAGCTTGGGTTCGAACTGACAACGCCTGGATTGACAGCCCGCGTCGCTTCCGACTAAGCTACTGGGACCCGGATAGTTAGAAATAAATGTACATGTATGTCCGCAATAGTTGTGTTTGTCGTTATAAAGTTCTCGCCTGGAAAGGATTTGTTTGTTTATATGGTGTTAAACTCCGCTTTCAGACAGTTTTCAGTTAAATCGAGGCGTTTCCTGGGCAAGTTACCAGTACTACTGGTTCATTTATCCTTATACCATCGGCGATCAAATACGCAAACATTCCGTTCCCGAGGCGGACGCTTATTGTATGGGCTTTTTTCGAAAGACTTATGCTTTTGTCTCATTCACGAGATAAGAAGATTTTTAAAATGGTTTGTTATTGTCGCGAATTAGCGATTTGTTCTTTCTGTTTGCTCCGGTTGGACTCCGGTTGCCTGTGTGATATAGCTCCGTTGCTCCGGTGAGCCGTGCGTGTTGTTCTTTGCTCCGGTTAGGCTCCGGTGGCTTTGTTATTCAACCCCGTTGCTCCGCTGTTTAATATACGTTGCTCCGGTGTTGAATATTCGTTGCTCCGTTGATGAGTATATAAACTCCGCCTTGGAAGGAAAGGTCAGTGTCTTAAAAGTTTAGATCCGTAAAATAACGAGATTGTGCTTGAATGAATAAATGAAAATGAATGATAAAACAGACTTCCAATTTTTAACCAAATAGTACCAATGTGCGGAGAATTAAATAAAATCTAAATAAAAAGATCTCCACCACAGTTATGGCTTTCCTCCTTGGTGCTCAGGGCCGCATTACGACTGACGCAGCATCGGTGTCGGGTATAACTTGACACACCATTCAAACAAATCACTGGGACGATGAGATCAAATTAAATTTTCGCAAATTAGTTGAATCCTTCGAAATTCGTAGCTGTTGTGCATTGCGTGTCGCAAACACTTCCGAAGGATCCAATCGAAGATATTATGGCGCTAAAAGCAATTGTTTAATTGCACGAAGATGCTGTTAATTTGCTGGCTGATATTGATATCAGAAGTCTAGCTTCTCTTGACATGCGCTTCCATATTTCCCGGGGCAAAATAATTGGAATTAGATACTTTAATGGCTTTTTAGGACAAAAAACGTTAGATAATTCTATTTCGCAAATGTTGCCATCAATTTTATGAGACGGTTTTGGGCCGTTAAATCCGATTCTCTCTTTACCTTATTAGATAAAAGTGTTGATGGTGTTAATGCGTTTGCTGGATAAGATGTTTCATTAAGAAAAGGGACCGGTACAGACATAATCGGATTGAAATTAAATGCAACAACGATACTTTTAAATGTTATCTATTAATATATAAACTGTTAGCATAATAACTGTCAGATTGTTTCTCCAAAAGACTCGCGCTAACTCAAAGTCAAAAATGGACCAATATATTAGCTCGAGTTATCCACGTGTTCGGGGGGTTCCGCGATTCATGCTAAATGAATTTATGTCTGTCAGATTCGTAATAATTTTATAATTTTATACGTAAATGTTTATAATGAAAAGTAAGACAATGGTAAAATCATATCATGGTAATAACGCTGAACAGTTTGGAGGAAAAAGTGTTTGCCCATTAACTCTTTCGGCGCCAAAGGTAATATTCAGGTTTTTGCAAACAATACTGATTCAAGCGAGTCAGCTCGTAACGAGCTGTCTCACCTGAAATCAGCAATGTTTGCCTCTTAGTTATCAAAATTGTCCAAAAGTGTATTATATGAGAAATGGAGACGCCCGGTTTTGAACATGGAATAGTCTACTTTAAACAATTCGGCGCTGAAAGAGTTAATGATAATTGGTACAAATCGACACTGATTTACAGCGGTTTCCTGAAGCCTTTTTTGGATAAGTATCAATTGTTAATTTGCAAATTTTAAGAAAGTTTATGTGAACAATAATATATTATGGACTTGATTGACAAATAAAAGTTTAAGACTCCCGTTTACATCTGCGTAATGTATCGACCAGATCAGCCTGCGCTGCCCGCGCAGACTGATCCGGCCGACACATTCCGTCTAAGGATGGATAAATAGAGTAGTGATTCCTGAAACAGAAAATCCACAGGAGGCGAAAAGTGTATATCCGGGTACGCCTGTGTGGTGAATTTAAGAATCCATATAATTGAGCCGTCCCGCAAGAAAACCACCATTGTGGACTTTGCGTAAAGTATTGACCCGGATCAGCGTAAGCATGCCACACAGGCCTACCCGGATATACACTTTTCGCCTCCTGTGGATTTTCTGTTTCAGGAATCACTACTCTATACATCTATCCCCCTAATACGGAATGTGTCGGCCGGATCAGTCTGCGCGGACAGCGCAGGCTGATCTGGTCGATACATTACGCAGATGTCTATCGCCGCAGCTGCATTTTGAGAAAAAATGTGAAAACCACCATTGTGGACTTTGCGTAAAGTATTGACCCGGGTCAGCGTAAGTATGTCGCGCGGCGGAACCCGGACAGACAATTTTCGCCTCCTGTGGATTTTCTGTTTCAGGAATCTTTACTCTATACCTCTATCCCCTTTAGACGGAATGAGTCGGACCGGACAAGCCTGCGCGGACTGCGCAGGTTGATCTGGGTCTATACATTACGCAGAGACCATAATGTTGGTTTTCTCGCGGGACGGCTCATATTATAGACGATTACCATGGCACAGTTATAGAAATTGCAAGAAAATATATTTCTTCATTTATTTGTTTTCCTTTTATTATACATATTTAATTTTGTTGCACCAGATTACTTTCAAAAATGATAAATCCACGTGTCGGGTGACAAATTAATAATACAGTAATCTATATACCCAACTTCACAATCACCAAGCACACAGTCTCACCGCACTCTTATTCACGTGTAAGCTTGTATAAGTAGAGTACCTTTGCATCAGCCTGAAATGACATTGTAACATTCGGTTTTCCTGAGAAACTGTTCATATAATATCGTACCAAGTCGAGAAAGTTATTTCTTTCTTATCATTAGAACTATCATATTTAAATACGTTTTATGTGTGTTCAGCTAAATTAACGTCATTACTGCAAGAAAGACGTTTTGCAAAACTAGGTTATATGACTGAATACGAAGTACAAACAATAACATGAGGCGGTCTTACAAGGCACGCACAACTATTATAGATTCATTTCTTGTAAGTCTTTAAGGAGTATGATAGTCTATCTTCTAAAACAGACACTACTGTCAGAAACAATATCATTTTAAAGACGTCTCACAATATGTCTACCATCTGTGTGAAAACGATTAACCGTGAGCCGAGGGCGTTACTTTCCAGACGGATATTTACGGGTTTCAATTGACTTGTCTTACTCACTCTTCATCTAAAATGGTCCCTAAAAGGATAATACAAACGATCGTTGTATCCTATGTAGTTACTGTCCTCTTCAAAGTTATGATGTAAAATAAAATAGAAATTCGTTTATGTCCTATTCGTTCCTGATTTAATTTGTAATTGTCCATTTCCAGTTTGAATCAGTCTCAGTGTTGTATTTGTTTTAACCTTAAAAGCTGTTTACAACTTTAGCAATTGAGCGGTCATTTCAATACGTCATTATACGTTGGCATAAAGGATCCAAGTTCAAATTCAAATTCTTTATAACTCAGAATTAATTCAATGATTTACATGAGAATAATACAGAAATTATACATTGTTGATGGCGAGATATGTATAAAACAAGATTAATACCTTAAAATGGAAGACGACGTATAGATAGAGAGGTAATGTCCAGACAGTTTATGTCAATAAGTAAACATGTGATAGATTTGTGTAAATTATTTCAAGTAATATATGCATGTATGTATCAATTACCAAATGCATATCTAATATGTACATATCTAGCAAAACGTCTACCACAATAGAATGTCTGTTAGATCAATTTAGTTGGTACCCGTTGGTAAATTACTTCATCCAATCAGAAACAGGTGCCAGGTGATTTGCAAATTGAGTTTGTTCTTTACACTTGGAGTATTTTTAAAAGTTTTATTACACAGAAATGAACTAATGAGGCCAGAAGATATAGGAAAATGGCATTTAGGTTTGTGATAAATCATACATTGACTATGATATACCTGGTCGCCAAGTCATGAAGATCGTGTTTCCAATGACGGTTGTCAATTAAATATAGGAATCCGCCGTGGTCAAGTGGTTAGCGTTGGGGATTTGAAACCGGGCGTCCCGGGTTCGATCCCCAGTCGCGGCACGGCGGTCATGGTGGAGTTCCCTTGGGCAAGACACATTGTCTAGCCTAGTACTGGTTTAATTACCTAGGGATCATGAATAAGTGAACTGTCGCCGTGATATAACTGAAATAATGATGAAAACGGCGTAAAACCCCAATAAAACAAACAATTAAATAGTTGTGTAAACGTATGTTAGGACACTCCTTGACCGTTAACTCTAACCGGTTAGAAAAGATATAAAAATGCTCCTTCTGGATGCAGTACCACGTCAAATAGCAAGGCCATGTAGATATTCCAGTTGCATTGACTAATACAATATATATATCGGCAACCTAAGTAGTGACTAAGTCATTTCTAAAATGAGCCCATCCATGACATCTGTTTAAACAACACAATATATGTAGGAATCGACATCATTCTTTATCTAGAATGTGTCTGATGGTTTTTGTTCTGTCTTGTTACTTGAAAAAGTCAAAATGATGCGAGCGGAATACAAAACGAGGCTTGGTGACACATCTCTCAATTACTATTCATAGAAGCATGTTTATTTCCATACGAGTCACTTCACGCGAAAATCGACATTTTAGAATCTGACGCTCATCGAAGATCGAGTTGAGTCTTATGCTTTTGCGCAGTCAGATCTTCATATTAACTGGTCGCAATTTAGTCGTGCAAGCATGCTGGAAACCCAATGTTCAGTTTCATGACAAAACAGCCCGACAGTACAAGTATATACGTTATTTAAGTTCATAACGTCTAAACTGTCTGTTTCCGGATAGCACCGTTGATACTTTGATGCATGTCGTAACGAGATAACGGTGACGCTGTTTTATGTATAGAGACTGTGATTGACAGTTTGACAGCGTCCTTGTTGATTGATTGGAGTTTAACGCCGTATGTAAGCTATATCGCGACGATCAGTTCACCTGGACACGTTTACTCAACACAGCATTATTGTCCGGCAAATGGCTACCTTTCCACACATACTTTACCCGTTTGGTGGAAAGCAAATGACGAGACACAGTTGTCTTTGCCAAGGTCAAGAATTGGATATAATAAATGGTCGGATCGGAAGTCTCAAAATACGAGTATTTGCGGATTTGGAACGTCACAATATATTCTCCATTTCGAATAGTATAACAGGCATACGTATCGGTTTGTATGAAGCTGCACGTCTTGCATCTCCGGAGACAGTAACCTTGTATTTGACATTAATTCTGATATCCTATGTTACTTTTATTGCCGTGGTTTGAAGTTGAATAAGTTGGCGGTACCTTGCCTTTCCGCAAACGTGTAAATGTAATTTTAAAACGTTTGCTGATGACACTATTGAAATACTAACCTAACCAATTATAATCACGTCATAAACGTCAATATTATGACTCGTAGATATATAAAAGCAAACTTGAAACGTTGAAACACCTTTAACCTCAAAACATCAAACCAAATAAATACTTTCAAAAGTTTAACGCTGCTGGTTTGCAGTTTCATTGACATCGCTTACACTTAAATATAGCGCTGTACCGATTTTGTTTGTCGGGATTCGCGTATAATTTTATTTTAATCTAACTTTATCTTACATAGACATACCAGCTTAAAACGGATTATCGAACATTTGACAAAATTGTAGATCTTGATATTTCATTTTAATTTAAAGTGAAAATACTAGACTGAATAATTAAATCCACGTGTCGAAGATAAGAGAATTAAAGATATCCATGTCATCATCAGTGATATACAATTATTAGGTAGAATACGAGTATAACCCTGTAGTGTCTTTGTGGACATTTACTCAGTTCAATGAAACTGATATTATATTTAACCGTCAATGGCTAGTTAAAGTTCAACGCCGTTTTCAAACATATTGCGATGCAACATTGGCGATCATTGTACCAACGTGTGTGTTCATTGTTACTGCACACACTATTATTTCCCCGCACACAACTGGCTACTCTCCAACATTATTGGAGGAAGACGCAAGTCACAATGATGAATTAATGTCGAAGTCGGATTTAAAACTCACGACCCCCGTATCGACATCCATCGGCGTTACCGACGAGCAAATACATACGTGTATGACAATGACAATGACAAATATTTTATTGAAAGTAATTAGGCCACCGGCCCATAGTACAAAGCATTATATTCAATAAATAGTATATAACTGAGAATGATGTCCTTATCATGTTTTCATTAACATATATATGAAATATGAAAGGGTTTTTTATTACATCAGGATTGTCGTTTTGAAGCAATGTATAAAAATCATCAATGTTGTTGTCCCCTACATAAGTTTTTAATTTATCTCTTAATTGATCAAACTTTTGGCAGTGAAATAACACATGGAATTCACATTCAACAATGTTTTTCTTTAACTTTTGAAAACAGTAAATGCATATCCTTAGTTTACGATCAATATTATTGTGACGACCAGTCTCAATGCAAAATTTGTGGTTCGAGCAACGGTAAATTCAATCTCACCCATTACTTCCGGGATACATGTACTACTAGATGAGGCTCAGTGAATGATCTGATCAGACTGCAGGGAGGCGCACACTGATCCGGGTCTTCCTTAGTCGCTATGTTTCGAAGATCGACTTTCGTGTAACGAATAGTAAATGTGATGAGACACAAGCACTGTTTGGTCTCAACAATAATTGTTTTTACATTTTCGATTGGATCCATTTTTTCTCCAGACACCCTGTAAGTGTTTTTGCCAAGACTTTACGTCAGCGAAATGCTAATAGGAACATTTACAATACATGCTATAATTATACAGAAATGGCAATTTCCGCCGTGGTCAACATATTCGCAAAACCAATCTTCTGTCGCAGTTGTGTATTTGAGCCGTCCCACGAGAAAACCAACAGTGTGGACTCTGCGACCAGTATCGACCCGGATCAGCCGAAGCATGCCGCGCAGGCTAACATGTACAGACACTTTTCGCCTCCTGTGGATTTTCTGTTTCAGGAATCATTACTCTATATCTCTATCCACATGAGACGGAATGTGTCGGTCCGAATTAGCCTGCGTCGATACATTACGCAGTCAATAATGTTGGTTTTCTCGTGGAACGGCTCATTTGAAAGCGGTTTGCAACCGCTTGTTACCAGACCAGTTGTAACAGGTTTTGTTTTGTTTTGGCTGTGTTTGTTCAGGGGCGTAGCTTGGCAATAATCAATGTGTAGGCCGTCTCGTGAGAAAATCAACATTGTGGACTCTGCGTAGAGTATCAGCCTAAGCATGCCACACAGGCGTACCCGGATATACACGTTTCGCCTCCTGTGGATTTTCTGTTTCAGGAATCGCTACTCTATCTATCAACCCTTAGACGGAATGTGTCGGCCGGATCAGTCTGCGCGGACAGCGCAGGCTGATCTGGTCGATACATTACGCAGATGTGTATAGCCGCAGCTGCATTTTGGGGCATTTTTAGAAATAAATGTGTAGGCACGTACCTACACGTTGTTTGTTTTTAAAGGAACTGGAAAGTGATAAATAAATCAATGAAACTGTTCATAGTAAATGACGAGTATATAAGAAATAATCCACGTCTGGTGATTCGGTGTCTCATGACATCTCCGGTTTCGTATCATTTATTGTGACATAGACGTTCAACTGATTGGGCTATCAATATAGCGTTTTGTCAGAATATCATTAAGGTCTTCATGCGTCATCGGCGGACAGTGTAGACTCTGAAGATACCTACTTGGATATTCACTGTTTGATATGTTAAAGTACTTTATTTATGAAATGTATGTGCACAATTTGAAATCGATCTAACAAAAACAGTTTATTAGAAAAAGCAGACAGTTGCTTGGGTAGAGTACTGCTGTGAGAAAAGTTAGTAAATACATGGTTACGTAAACTTGCCGTCGTGATTTGACTGAAAAATTGTTGAAATCGCAGTTAAATCAAAATCAATCAACTAATGTGTTTGCTTGTTACAAGGCCAGTTGTAAAAGGTTTTGTTTTGGCTGTATTTGCTTGTTTTTAAAGGAACTTGAAAGTGATAAAGAAATCAATGAAACTGTTCATAGTAAATGACGAGTATATAAGAAATAATCCACGTCTGGTGATTTGGTGTCTTATGACATCTCCGGTTTGGTATCATTTATTGTGACATAGACGTTCAACTGATTGGGCTATCATTATAGCGTTTTGTCAGTCATTTAATGTGGCAGAGACGTTCACTGATTGGGCTATCATTATAGCGTTTTGTCAGTCATTTAATGTGGCATAGACGTTCAACTGATTGGGCTATCATTATAGCGTTTTGTCAGAATATCATTAAGGTCTTCATGCGTCATCGGCGGACAGTGTAGACTCTGAAGATACCTACTTGGATATTCACTGTTTGATATGTTAAAGTACTTTATTTATGAAATATACGTGCACAATTTGAAATCGATCTAACAAAAACAGTTTATTGGAAAAAGCAGACAGTTGCTTGGGTAGAGTACTGATGTGAGAAAAGTTAGTAGATACATGGTTACGTAAACTGGCCGTCGTGATTTGACTGAAAAATTGTTGAAATCGCAGTTAAATAAAAATCAATCAACTAATGTGTTTGCTTGTTACAAGGCCAGTTGTAACAGGTTTTGTTTTGGCTGTATTTGCTTGTTTTTAAAGGAACTTGAAAGTGATAAAGAAATCAATGAAACTGTCCATAGTAAATGACGAGTATATAAGAAATAATCCACGTCTGGTGATTCGGTGTCTCATGACATCTCCGGTTTCGTATCATTTATTGTGACATAGACGTTCAACTGATTGGGCTATCATTATAGCGTTTTGTCAGAATATCATTAAGGTCTTTCATGCATCATCGGCGGACAGTGTAGACTCTGAAGATACCTACTTGGATATTCACTGTTTGATATGTTAAAGTACTTTATTTATGAAATGTATGTGCACAATTTGAAATCGATCTAACAAAAACAGTTTATTGGAAAAAGCAGACAGCTGCTTGGAAAGAGTACTGATGTGAGAAAGGCCAGTAAATACATGGTTACGTAAACTGGCCGCCGTGATTTGACTGAACAATTGTTGAAATCGCAGTTAAATCCAAATCAATCAGCTAATGTATATTTTTGCGTGAAGTACATGGTGATGTTTCAAGTACCTGCTCTCTTTGTTCTCGAAATGTTCAAATGTTGGACCCAAAAACCCGTTTGATATGTTGAAGTACTTTATTTATGAAATGTTTGCGCACAATTTGAAATAAATCTAACAAAAAAAAATGAAGCTATGTCCAATTCTCAAAATCCACCAAAAACCACAAAATATCATGTTTTTTACCCCAAAAGGATGGTAACATTCAGCATCTTCAGCATACAGTGTGAAGAAGGGTGTTAGATGTAACTATGTTCCAAATATGAAAGCCCTAGCACCAGTACTTATTTTGAATATCTCTAGGTCGCCATAGGCTATTCGTTTCTCTTTCTCATTTATCTAATCAGCATATTCATTTGCATAAATATAGGATGCATTTGTGCATTTAGACGGAAATATGATATTCACTTGTTATCCGTTAATATCTATTCTGATGTATTGCTATATTTGTTTTGTCTGGCAAGTTCTTACGTGAACTGGAAATATGATCTCATTACACATGCAACCAATTTACCGTATATGAACTTTATTAGACCAACTGGTCGATCAAGACTTGGTGGCTACATGACCATGGCGTTATTGTTAAATGAGAGGTGCTCTTGGAAGATATAGATAACAATTATGAACTTTGATATCAAAGATTTACGTCACTTCCGGTATAATCATGTGACACAAATTAGCAAGTTTTTTTAGTGAACCGATACAGGTGCCCACACTAAATTCTTGATAACAACATTATTTAAAATTAGTGAGTGAAAGATTTTACGCAGTTGTTATTATAAAAGTAAAAGTCACTATAAAATACAATATAAAAAGTGAGTTTCAATTGACCTTTCAGGGCATCGGCGCGGCTTGATCTGCATCTGCCTTCTCGCTAATAAGTCTAAGAATCTCAAATGAAACGTCTAACAAAGAGTGTATATGTGTATCACCCCGCATACCTGCTAGCATCTAAAATGAATCGTCTAAAGCTGTGGTCACGTCTTACAGTCACGCACGCATTTGACAGTAGCGGGAGATGAACGTAGATGACCGTAGTGGTCACATCTTACAGTCACGCACGCATTTGACCGTAGTGGGGGATTGTGGACCGTAGTGGACCGTAGTTAAACGTAGTTAGACGTAGTTAACTGTAGTTCAGCGTAGTTACAAACGTAGTTTGAACTTCAAGAAACCCATGATTTGGCCGTAGTTAGCAAAAAAGAAGTAACATGTTCAAAATATCTCTACGGTGAACTTGGATGCCAAGACCCTACTGTGACCATAGTTTGAATGTAGTTGACCCTAGTTGACCGTATTTGACTCTACTTGACCGTAGTTCACACGTAGTTCAACGTAGTTGTCCGTAGCTACACGTAGTGATACCCTAGTTAACCCTAGCCATTATGCTCGAACCTACTTCACCCTGCTTCTACCTTGTTGACCGTATTTGACCCTACATGACCGTAGCTCACACGTAGTATAACGTAGTTGTCCGTCGCTACACGTAGTGATACCCTAGCCATTATGCTCGAACCTACTATACCCTACTTATACATTTGTATCACCCACCGCATGAAGGCACAGACAGGTGTTTTATCTAGATGTGTAATAATTTGGGTATGGTGTGTTTTCCTTAAGCACCGTTCAAATGAAAAATTGTTTGGCCGTTGTAATGCTTGACTAGCGTAACATACTAGTAATGGCGATGGCAGTTTCACGTTATGGCCAAACCAGTTTGTCATTATTTTTTTCTTCGTCCTTAATTTGCAAAATTAACACTTCCAAATCCCAATAGTTGTTAGTATACATGAACGGCATTTAAAACAGGCTCTACCAGATACAAAGGATATTCCGGTCACTAAAGATTTATAATTATATGAGCTGCGTCCAGCGATAATGGGCTCTTTCCTATATCGCCGAACGTTTGCCAACATTTAGACGTATTTTGACGCATCTAGAGCAGTCGACTTTTAAAAAATTTGCTGCGAACGGAGAAATTCCTTTCTAAATCTGTTCAATGATTAATCTTTCCTTTGTAGAGATTATCAATATGTGTGTTTAAATGGTGTTTTAAAATCAACTACTGCACAGTAATTGACAATGCATTATGCGCAGCCTCATCTGATTATTCCGTGTCCGCAGATTCAGCAAGAACTATACTCATATGGTGTGTGTTTTTTCCAGGTTCTCAGGTTGCTTCTTTTTTACATGTCAATTTGATAAACATACGTATATTGGATATATGAACTTCACTTGCTTAAAGGTTTTTCAGTAGCCGACACTGAAAGTTTATTGTAAATAACTCCTTTTCAAAGTTTTTTCCCCACGGGAGCTATATGTTCTAAATTGACAATGACTATTCGTCTACACACTCTTTTTCATCCTGTTGATGCCAAACGCAATAAAAGGCTTTTGCAAACAATGCAGATTCAGCTCGTAACGAGCTCTCTCACCTGAAATCTGCATTGTTTGCCACTTGGACATCAATTTTACCAAATTGTCCTAGTGAACGAATTTCATTCAATCCGATTTTCAACATTCAGTGAAAGAGTTTAAACTCTAACCACGGTTGAGATGCATTTTGACGAGTTCGCAGCAGACGACTTTTAGAATACTCTCGTGAATGAGACATTGATTAAATATAGCCTTCTTCCACAATGTTTTCAACTCTGTTTTCAAAAAATGTATTTCATTTGTTACTAGATATCTCATTTCTTTACTTAGATGTGATTAAAGCAGAAGTCGATAAACATATCATATCAGACCGCTGAATTCCGGCAAATGGTAGCATTAACAGTTTCAATTGTTGTATTTGGTTATAAACATATATTGACAGATGAGCATCGAATAGCGTAGACCAAGATTAAACAACTCGGACGTAGACCAATTTTCGTATACATCGTTCGGAAACAAAATGTTGTATCGTGCATTACAACAAACGTAAATGTTGTTCGCTAACCATTTCCCATTTGCACAGGCATTCTGATGCGTCTGCAGCATACGACTTCTGAAAACAGTGTGACAAATGTCATATTGTTTGAACTCTTTTCAATTATTATGATTTCATTTCTCGAAATTGTCATCTAGATGTTTGCAAAGTTGTCTGCTGCATATTTGTCGTATATGTGAAAGTGTTAAATGTCGAGTAGAGAAGGATAATTGTTAACGTGTTTACGTATTTACATTCAGTTTCCTAGGTAGCAAGGTGCTTTCGATCTTATCGCCCTTCATGCAATATTAAAATAATAAAAGAAAAACGTTAACCCGCAGCAGACGACATTTGAAAACACTGTAGTCCAAGTAAACAAAGCTTATGATGAGCAATTTCCCATTTCTTCACAGCGAGGGGCGTAGATCCCTTTAGGCACTGTAGGCACGTGCCTACACAAATTTTCTAAAAATGCCTCAAAATGCAGCTGCGGCGATACACATCTGCGTAATGTATCGACCAGATCAGCCTGCGCTGTCTGCGCAGACTGATCCGGCCAACACATTCCGTCTAAGGGGGGATAGATAGAGTAGTGATTCCTGAAACAGAGAATCCACAGGAGGCGAAAAGTGTCTATCCGGGTACGCCTGTGTGACATGCTTAGGCTGATCCGGGTCGATACTTTACGCAGAGTCCACACTGTTGATGTTCTCACGAGACGGCCTACACATTGAGTATTGCCAAGCTACGCCCCTGACAGCACTCGTTAATCTATTCCGTAGTTTTGTTTTGATGTTTTCAAAGACATCTATTCATCTTCCACCAATGGGCTAAAGTCTATGTGGAAAAGCAGCCAGTTGCTTGGGAAGATTGTTGTGTGGAGTACTGGTGTTAGAACACCAGGAAATGCATGAGTAGGTGAACTGGCGTTAAAAACGGCGTTAAACCCCAATCAATCAATCAATCAATTCAAATACATCTGCTGCAACTATGTTATATGTTGGAAAGGGGGATAAGAAAATCTCAAGGACTTTGAATTTGAATGGTGGCGGTATTTCCTTTTCTAAACAGTTAAACGTATATACGTCTCCCCCGGGAGTATTTACGTTTTTAAAGTATACCATCAATTTAACGAATTACCCCCCGGACGGAGGCCATATAAGGTCGTACGTGTCTATTTGAATTAACTAAACATCGCTGCCTCACCAAATAACAGGGAACGCGCAGTTAACGTAAATAGCCACGTGACTTAACCCTTTCCCTCATATAGACGCTTTCTGACGCCTCTGCAGCAGATGGCTTTTTGAAAACATAGTAACAAAAGAAGAAATTGCACAAAACGTGCAATTTCTCCTTTTGCCACAACTGTTTTCCACTTTTTGTCATAGGTTATCCATTCAATTATAGAGATATTCCATTTTTTGACAAAATATGTTCAAAGTCGTCTGCTGCAGAATTGTCGTATGAGGGAAAGGGTTAAGTGTGGAAGGATATCCTGCCAGTCTAAGAAGAACATCCTTATCTAGTCAAGTATTCACCAACCTGTCAAAATCTAATTTAACCGTTGACCTTATATGGAAATGTTATAGTCTTCTGCCTGCATTGAAAACATCTTGTTTAAAGTAGGTCAAACTCTTGAATCGGGAAATATACGCTTTTTTAAAACATTGTTAAATTAATTGTTACTTGTTTAAAAATACTCATCTACTACAAATACCTTAACCGTCGGTTGCAAAGGGTGTCGCGGATTTTACGTTTTTAATGTAATTGTATTATAAGCACATTACCATACTCCTTAGCCCAAAACCATATAACTCAAAGAATGTTCACTGTGTGAAATGAACTATGTGTTCTGATCTTTTTTTATTTGATTTCTTCATTTCAAGAACGAATTTGATTATGATCAATCTGATAAATAATATAAATAACGCCAATTCTGAGCACATAATATAGTTTCCTTGTTTTGGAGTCCGAGTCGCAATGGTTTCTTAAATAAATACGGCATAAACAATCAACTTGAACTCTTTCCTACCTACGGAAGAATTCTGACACATCTGTAGGAAATTTAGACCAACAGTAAATCTTTTCAAAATGAAAAATTAAATTATTAAGAGTTGACAACATTGTGGCTCAACTAGAAATTGCCTATGGTGAACGTTTCTACAAATCTGTTGTCTGCAGAAGACGGCTCAAAATTCTTCTGCACGTGGATGCAAATGTGAATTATTGTTTCACTCACTGAAACGTTACAACATAAATATCTCTTGACATGACTGGTGTGTTTTAACATGGCCTTTGGTCCTTGTTTTTGTTTTTCTTCTGATTATATAGTATAATAAGATATCAGACATCCATAATCTACGTCTCCGTGTTTCCGTATATATTTTCCTTATTTAGATTCAATTCTTCAATTAAAGACATACGAAATCTAATTTAGAGAATCTATTGTCGATTTGTCTGCGATATATAAATGCTCGGAATTCGACTCACGGTCTATATACTCTATACAGACGTCAGCGTTTTCTTGACATACGGAATTAAACCCGACAAAAAATGAGGGGATATCGTTAAATTTCACCAAACAACTTTCACGCTTTTCTCACAAGCAGACGCAGTTTGATGCATCTGCCGCAGGCGGCTTTTGACAACATTTTAACAAAAGGAAAAACTTCCCAGAATTAGCAATTCCCTGTTTTGCCACAATGTTTTCAACTCTTATCAGTATTTCTGCTCTCACTTTTTAAAGATTTTCCAAAGTTTTTTCCTAAAAAATGTTCAGTGTTGTCTGTTGCACATGTGTTATAAGTGGGAAAGGGTTAAATAGTTCAGAACGCGTGGGTTGTTTTTCAACGCGAACACAGTTTTAATGAGTTTTACCTAGCCTGTATGTTCAAACTAGGCGACATAGTTTTCTCTTATAAATTATATCCTACGTTGTTATCATTTTAAAATCTTGAATTCTGTCCGTACTGTGTCGTCTTATATGCAAAAGAACTCACAAGACGGAGCAGATATATAAGCTACAACGTTGTTTTTTTGTGAACGCAAATTATGTCTTTCCTTGAAATAAATAGAATGAAGTTATACAAAAGAAAAGAAAAGTTTTGGTAACGAGCTCCAGTTGTACATCACTGTTAAAATTCACCAAAACTAATCAAAATTCATTAATTGATACATAAGTGTTTTATTAAAGCATATATGAGCCGTTACACGAGAAAACCAGCACTACGTCCTCTGCGTAATGTATCGAAGCAGATCAGCCTAATCCGGGCCGACACCTTCCGTCTCCAAGGGGGTAAAGGTATAGAGTAATGATTCATGAAACAGAAAATCCACAGGAGGCGAAAAGTGTCTGTCCGGGTTAGCCTGCGCGGCATGCTCAGGCTGATCCGGGTCGATAGTGCATTGGCTCATATGATTCATATAGCATAACAAGCATGCGTATGTGATGAAGTCATCATACGAACGTTCAGTTACCGTAGTTAAACATTAAAGGAGCTGAACTCCAGAACATAGATATTGTAGTTATACTTTTTAAACTGTTCAAAGGTTGTCTTGAAATATTAGAATCATAGTAATAACTTCACTTTCTAGTACCATATACATCTATATAGGGATGGTGTACGCTTCCCGTTTACTGCGTAGACATACCCGACCCAGTAAGCCAAATAGTGTACATGTTCAAGACTTTCAATTGACTGTTTTTCAACATTTACTGCCGAAATAGTTTTAAACTACTTATTACTTACTTTGTTGTCACTATTATCAATAATTGTAATAAAGTTTCATTATTTTAAAATTTTGATCTCCATCTGGAGTTCAGCACCTTTAAAGGCAAAAGGATGAGATACTATGATATGAAGAAACGGAAAATGATTAGTAAAAAATCGAAGAAGGAGGCATACAAAGAAGAACAAATGAGAAAACAAAACAATATGTATAATAACATTTGAAGAAATAGCGTTAACCGTCTTCATCAAACATGCTGTTTCAGCAAGTTCACGAGAAAAGGTACAAATTGGCGTTTCTGAACAAAGTAGGTTTAGATCATCTTGTTTAACATTATAGGAATCTACACAACTTGGCAGAATCTTCTAACACACCTTTCTAAGAAGTAATAACCGGACAGTGTAGACTATGATCAGACTGATCTGGATCTATAGTTTTCACAATCGCCAACTTGTACCTCCTATGCACGTGCTCTTTTTACATGTTTGTCTTATGGGAATCATTGAAATGTTAATTGAATCAGAGAAAATCTAAAACAATACTTCTATGGCGCCAGCTTTAGAGATTTTATACTAGAACTAAATAAGCTCAGACAACCACGCGTTCAACTGTTCAAATAAAAACATATTTGGGTAGTATTAACCCTTTCCCAAATACAACAAATCTGCAGCAGATTACTGAAAAATATATAGTCAAAAATATAGAAAATCTTTGAAAATGGAACGGAATAAAAAAAGTTGGTGCACTAAAATGCCTCTATGTATGGGAAAGGAGCCTTGTTTTCACTGTCCCGGCTCAGGTCCCGGTATCTCCTAGTGAAGACTAGCCGGTATACCGGGATGATCCGGGATGTCCCAGAAACATCAATTGCATTCTCATATTCCCGTCGCTGTCCCGGGGTGCTCCCGGTTTAAAAGCCGGATGCCCCCGTTTGATCCCGAATTACCCCGGTTTGGTACGGTGTATTTACGATGTCGCGCCGGCGTGTTTCCCGGTCCATCCCGCAGTGATCAAGGTCGTGTCCCGGTGCCAGCCGGTGAGACCACGATCGTGTTACGGCCCTGCCGGTCCAACCCGGTACAACCCCGGTCGTGCACCGTAACACCCGGTGTCCCTTGGTGGTAACCGGATAGTACCGGTATACAAACTGAGACAAGCGCAGATCAGCATCAGTTTTCTACCGTCTGTCGAAGAAGAAGCATCTATCTGATAATGTCTTAATCATATCGTCTTGCTCTCAAATTACACGGATGGGGAACCTAATTGTACACTATACTGTATACACACTGGAAATTTATCCGGGGCTAACCGTAACTACATCTTGTCTGAGGTCTGTTACCGTCGTGGAAACGGGATAACCCAGCATAAACCGGGTCAGTCCGTAATGAAACGGGGGTCTACCGGCCTCAACCGGTTGGATGCTGGCATACGCCGTTGTTAACCGTCTGCTAATCCGGCTCGACCGTGACAGTCCTAACTCCACTGGTGCAAAACGAGCAATTTCTCCTTTGACCACAATGTTTTCCACGTTATTCAATAATAATAATACTTTCATTTAAGTTCCTTATTTTTGCCTTGATGTTTTCAAAGTCGTCTGCTGCATATTTGTTGTATGTGTAAAAGGGTTAAACTACTACTCAGCTAGGATGCATTGACGCCAGATAATTTAATCATGTGTTTATACTGTACAGTGCAATTTGTAGAAAGAATATCACGCGGAATAGAACAGTAAGTGCTGGGTATTTATTCATGCAGTAATATTTTCAAATGTTGTTATCTTGCCAGTCACGCGTAATTAGACCGTGTTATAACACATGTTCTTACATGAAATGATTTTTCACTACAAGTTGGTTTGAATCACATTTTCGAAACAGTTGAAGTTAAAGAACACTCAATATATGAGCAGTCCCGCGAGAAAACCAACAGTGTGGACTCTGTGTAAAGTATCGACCCGGATCAGCCTAAGCATGCCGCGCAGGCTAACCCGGACAGACACTTTTCACTCTTCCGGCCGTAACTATGCCGGGTTAACTCCGGGGTTCCCCGTATGTGTAACGTGAGTGGAGTATTCCCGTCCGCCCCGGATTACTACGGACTATCAAGGAAGAGCCACTGTAGAGACCCGGTCCTGCGCCGGTATATACCGGCGTTGTGCCTGACCTGCCCGGATAACGCCGGTTCTTGATATTTGTCCCGGTGACACCCGCTTTTAAAACATCCGGGACGGTCTGCCGGATCGCGCCGGATCAACACGGTTCATCACGGATCATCCCGATTTTCTACGGTGCCACCACGTTCGTCTTCTCGGTTTGACACGGTTTCTCCCGGACCACCATCCGGGACGTACCGGGGCGCCAATCCGGGACAGTGAGAACTAGCCTTTAACTCTTTCAGCGCCGAATTGTTTAAAGTAGACTCTTTCATGTTCAAAATCGGGCGTCTTCATTTCTCATGTAAAAAAGGTCTGGACTATTATGATAACTAAAAGTCAAACAATGCTGATTTCAGGTGAGACAGCTCGTTACGAGCTGACTCGCCTGAATCAGTATTGTTTGCAAAAACCTCAATATTGCCTTTGGCGCTGAAAGAGTTAAGCCTTTATTCTGAAACAGTATACTTGTGACTGATTTTAACATATTTTATTAAATAACATGGAAAAGGAGCACGAGTTCTGTTCTTATCGCAATGCTTTTAACATTGCTTATAAATGAAACACGTATAGGCCTATTTATATTGATTATTTCTCTATCGGGTATATCAGTTGCGACTCTTAAACATTAATGTTAGGTAAAGGATTTAACTTTCATTAACCATTTCCCACTTGTAGACGCATTTTTACACCTCCGCTGCAGAAGACCTTTGAAAACATTGTAGCAAAAGGAGAAATTGCTATGAGCAAGTTCTCCTTTTGTCACCATGTTTTCAACTCTATCCATTGACCGCACTTTCAGTTATAGAGATGTTCGACAGTTTTGCTTGGATGTTTACAAAGACGTCTGAAGAATATGTGTTAACTCTATTAGCGAATAGTGCATAACCAGCTCGGAACATGTGCATGGTTTTCCTGTAATGCCGTTCAGTTGAAGAGATTCATTAAAACAGGCTGTGAACTCAACCACAGGTAGTGGTGTTGTATCATCTACCTCGAATTCTCGAAGATTAATTGTTGAATGATTGTTTGGGGTTTAACTCTTTCGGCGCCGAATTGTTTAAAGTAGACTCTTCCATGTTCAAAGTCGGGCGACTCTATGTTATATCTTATAAGAGTTTTGGAATATTTGGAAAACTTTAGGGCAAACAATGCTGATTTCAGGTGAGACAGCTCGTTACGAGCTGACTCACCTGAATCAGTATTGTTTGCAAAAACCTCAATATTGCCTTTGGCGCTGAAAGAGTTAACGCCGTTTTTAACAATTTCTCAGTTATATCACGGCGGCCAGTTCACCTACTCGTGCATTTCCTGGTGTTCTCACACCAATACTCCACACAACAATCTTCCCAATCAACTGGCTGCTTTTCCACATAGACTAAGCCCATTGGTGGAAGACGAATGACGCATGTCGCGAATTCTCGAAGAAATAGCACTTGTAGAAAATACTATTCGTCGAAATCATACAAATAATGAACACTACCTCGTGTTTTCAAATAGACCTGAATTTGCTTTGCTAATACAATTAAACGTAGGATTTCGTCTGCTAGTGAAGACGACTGAGGGAAATTGAATAAAGTATTGAAAATGTGTCTGGAAATGAAGAAAAAACCGTATCTAATTCAGTTAGAAACATATATTACGAATGATTAATTTTGTTTAAAGGAATAAAATGAAATAGGGATGTCACATATATTCTAAATAAGGTTTTATTAAAATATTCCTGTTGGGAAAATGTAAGTAAGAAATGTGATTAGTATATACTTTTGGCGCTAGTTTCCAGTTCTTTATTAATCAAATAAGGATGGACAACCTTGAACTCTAACTGCAGCGCCGCTAGGTTGGTGATATATACTTTTACGAATTAATTTGTGTACTTTCTTTTACACTTCTGAAGAAACAAAATGTATCTCTAGAGTAAACAAGATGTGTTTGTGAAACGCTGATGCCCCCGAATGGCAACATCTATGTCAAAGGTCAAGGTCGCAAGGTCAAAAATGTTGGTATTGACAGAAAGGTCATGTCACAAGGAATACACATGTGAAATATGGTAGCCTTACCTGTTATGGTTCAAAAGTAGTGGTCAAGGTTAAAGTTTTGTTCGAGAATGGCAACATCTATGTCAAAGGTCAAGGTCGCAAGGTCAAACATTTTGGTACTGACAGAAAGGTCATGTCACAAGGAATACACATGTGAAATATGGTAGCCTTACCTGTTATGGTTCAAAAGTAGTGGTCAAGGTTAAAGTTGTTTTCGAGAATGGCAACATCTAGGTCAAAGGTCAAGGTCGCAAGGTCAAACATGTTGGTACTGACAGAAAGGTCATGTCAGAAGGAATACACATGTGAAATATGGTAGCCGTACCTGTTATGGTTCAAAAGTAGTGGTCAAGGTTAAAGTTTTTTTCGAGAATGGCAACATCTAGGTCAAAGGTGAAGGTCGCAAGGTCAAAAAAAATGTTGGTACTGATAGAAAGGTCATGTCACAAGGAATACACATGTGAAATATGGTAGCCGTACCTGTTATGGTTCAAAAGTAGTGGTCAAGGTTAAAGTTTTTTTCGTGCAGACAGACAGACGTGCAGACAGACAGACGTGCAGACAGGCCAAAAACTAGATGCCCACCGAATCGGTGATTCCGGGGGCATAAAAATTGTATCTCTAGAATGAAAAATTTAATGAAATTCCAATAATGTTAATCTTTATTTGTTTATGCAGGCAAAAAACATGCCTACGCCTTTTGACACATCTGTAGCCGACGATTTTGGAATGCAATGTTGTCAACACAATGCAATAACTAAACTATCATTTAATGAAATGTTGCATATTTTCGCCTAAATGTTTTCAAAATCATCTGCTGGATTTTTGTTGTATGTGGGAAAGGGTTAACATTTATCTTAGTAAAGTTCAATGGCATTTACGTTCCACGGGGGGATCATTACCGACACCAACATAGCAATGTGCCTTGAATTAACTTAAAATGTTCATACTTTAACACTTACCATAAAACGGACAACTTAAAAGCAAACGTCTTTGAAAACTTTGTGGGGAAATACTTTTCAATGTTTCCATTCTTCATACTTTCATGTTATGGAATGATTGCACGTTAACACTATTTAACCCTTTCCCTCATATAGTCGCTTTCTGACGCATCTGCAGCAGACGGCTTTTTGAAAACATAGTGACAAAAGAAGAAATTGCACAGAACGTGCAATTTCTCCTTTTGCCACAATGTTTTCCACTTTTTGTCATAGGTTATCCATTTAATTATGGAGATTTTCTATGTTTTGACAAAATACGTTCAAAGTCGTCTGCTGCAGAATTGTCGTATGAGGGAAAGGGTTAATCTTGTTTTCACTAAACGTTTTCAAAAGTCGTCTGCAGCCAACGCTCTCTTCTAATGCCGTCTGCTACACGAAGAAGGGTTATCAGATGATTATACGGTATCAACTTTTTTCTCTTACAGTATTGCTGTGGCTCAATTGCCGTCACACGCCGAGAATGTCACTGAAGTACTCGATAAATTACTAAAAGGTTACCGGAAGGAGATTCGCCCTGGATTCGGAGGTAATAATGCTATTAGTCTCTTATCTTCTTCTTTCCTCTTGAGTTGACAACTGTACCATGCATCTGTTAGATAAAATGGCAAAGTTTTGTGTAAAGATGTCGGTTGACAATTATACCATGCATCTATTATATATAATGGATGGCTGAGATTTGTGTCAATATGTCGGTTGAAAAATATACGATGCATCTGTAAAGCTACGTTTTGTGTAAAGATGTCGGATTTTGCAAAGCATTTATTTTATTATATTTAGTGATTTGCTTGTTATAGTTTAAATTTATTTATTTTACATCGATTGTGAAACAAGCCTTTAGCTTAGATTAATCACGCTCGATGACTGCTTTCTGTGACGTAACCAGTACTCTAGCCGTTTGTGTCGAAAAATCCCAAAGTCAGGTCCCGCTCAAAACAGGACTCGAACCAGGGACCTTTGCTACGAGAGGCCGACACTCTACCTCTGCACCACTGTCTTCAACATGTGCTTGTTATCGAGACAGACTGTGGAGTATGCCTTCTGCACAGTTACTTATTCATGCTAAAAATCTACCTTCACAGAGTCGACACCATCAAAAGAAACATGCAACATGCAGAGTGACAAAACCCAATGATTTGCATGTGTGTGAACTTAATTGTCTGTTTTGCTGAGATTGGTATGGGGAAGTTAGGAAGCACGTATTTAGGTAAACTGGCCGCCATGATATGAAATGTTGTTGAAAACAGCCCTTAACCCCATTGAATCAATCAACAATTTCTTTCAAAGGACTGTGTGTATCATAAACTACTGTAAACACCAGAAAACCTTTCCATGTGAATTTTATTTAGATGGTGTGACATTCAAAGCGTGATGGTGGAATGGAGCGCATTCTTTCTACTTTGATAGTCTTGTCTTTGCCAGTCGCATAATAATCAAAATCATAAATTGTAGGCTTTGACTCCTTAAGAAAGTTGGAATGGTTGATAATCTAGACATTGCAAGTATTTCACCATTAGTGTAGGAGGTCTAATGTTTTATCCCCCCCCCCCCCCCCCCGACTGAGTCATACCAAAGACGTGTTGGTAGTAATCGCATTCCATCCTTTGAGCTCAGGGTTGATGGGTTAGCGCTTGGCATTGTATATGGGTAACACATGGGTTAGGACTGACTCTCCGGTGCCAGGACAAAGAGACCCGTAGTGCCGTCAACTAACCCAGGAAACGTCGTGATAAAACTGAAAATACTAGTAAAAGTGGCGTAAAACACTATACTAACAAACACAAGCAAATAGCAAACTATTACATAGTGAGAGTGTCGATTTACTTTACACTAATGTTATTACATTTCTTAAAAATAATAGATTCTAATCTGTCTGTCTGATTATGCAAGCTGGTCTGATTCTACCGTAATGCATTTTCTTTCCCATGGCTATGTCGTTTTAACCCTTAAACCTATATGCGCGTCTCTAAAAAAAAGATTTGCGTATTGGCTGGTATGGTTTGCGCGATTTAAGCTCCAATTGTGACAATTGGTGCGGTCTTTCCTTTGTCTGCATTGTTTGCTACCCTTTTATCAGTATAAGTCAATATAAAATCGGTTCCGATTATTACGTTTCTATGAATTCAGCGTAATAAAGATCAACCATTGCTTGATACAGTGTATGTCCAAAATGATCTCATAATTTATAGGCATTTGCATTGTCTAAGTCATCCATGAAATTGGACTAAATCGTGCATATTACCTTAAATGTCTAGAAATTGGAAACATTATTGATTGTCCCTAAAGCATGATGCAGAAAATTACACGGAATGATATAATATTGTATCAAAATTGTATCAACTAATGTAAAATGACAAATATTTGGTATTTAGTTGACGCCATACAAAGGACAACGGCACATGAAGGTTGATAGCTCCATGATCATCGATAGAACCACGATAGTTCAGTCGCTTAAGATGAGGGCTATCCTTCAAGGGGTCAAGAGTTCAAAACCCTGTTTGACGATTCATTTCTACCGATGATAGTCAAAAGTGTTCGTGAATTGGGTTACTAGCATTGCCCGCCGTGTTATAACTTAAACGCTATTAACCTCCGATCAAGATAACTTCACGACCATCAGCTGAAGCATTTGGTATCGGTATTGAAAAGCCAGTTCATCTGGGTTTTTTAGCATGTCCATTCGACATTCAACAACTGCTTTAAAAGAAAGAAAACGATATCACACGTAAGACTACTTTTTTTGTTTCGTAAGGGCAGTGATTCAGTCAAAACTGATTAGGGGAATCTGCAGAAGAAACAAGAAAACTTACAATTACGCATTATTAGTGGCAACTAATTGGCTGTAAAATCGGCTAACTGTTATTGACAGAGTTATTAATTCCTTGGAGAGAGAGAGAGAGATGGGGGGTATTTGTTTGTGGATTTGTATTTCTGAATGAATAAAAATACAGATGAAATTACTTAAGACTTAGCTTGTGTAAGCTGAGGATGATAAACAACCTAATGGATCTATCTAGACAGAAACAATAACCGTCTCGTAGTCTCATATTATCACGCATTTCCTTCAACAATTATGGAAGCCCAGGAGGGACTTCTTACTTCAATACTTCTGACTTCTGACTTCCATACTTCTAACTTCAACATTTCTAACTTCATCACTTTTAACTTCCAACTTCCTTACTTCTAACTTCCAAACTTCTAACTTCTTTGAATGAAAACAATATGATTTGGACCTTGGAAGTTAAATGTAATGAAGTTAAAAGTAAGGAAGTTAGAAGTATGGAAGTTAGAAGTAAGGAAGTTGGAAGTTAAAAGTGATGAAGTTAGAAATGTTGAAGTAAGAAGTATGGAAGTCAGAGGTCAGAAGTATTGAATTAAGAAGTCCCTCCAGGGCTTCCATATTATGTTAGAAGTAATGAAGTTAGAAGTATGGAAGTTAGAAGTAAGGAAGTTTGAAGTTAAAAGTGATGAAGTTAGAAATGTTGAAGTTAGAAATGTTGAAGTTAGAAGTATGGAAGTCAGAAGTCAAAAGTATTGAAGTAAGAAGTCCCTCCAGGGCTTCCATATTATGTTAGAAATAAGGAAGTTAGAAGTATGGAAGTTAGAAGTAAGGAAGTTGGAAGTTAAAAGTTATGAAGTTAGAAATGTTGAAGTTAGAAGTCAGAAATATTGAAGTAAGAAGTCCCTCCAGGGCTACCATAATATGACAAAGCTTTCACGACAGAACTATTATGTCAAATGGACATATTTCTAAATCCACATAAAATGTCATCATTTAAATATGAAATTGAGATATTATATATTTATTTTCTTTCACAAAAGTGTTCGCCACAGAAGGCGTCAAATTCTCTTTTAGTCAACCCTCTACCACCTATGGACGCCTCTGCAGCAGACAACTTTTGAAAACATTGTTACAAAATGGAAAAAATGCTCAAAACGAGCAATTTCTCCTTTGACCACAATGTTTTCAACGCTATTCAATAATAATAATACTTTCATTTAAGGAAACGTTCCTTATTTTTGCCTTGATGTTTTCAAAGTCGTCTGCTGCAGATTGTGTGTAAAAGGGTTAAACTACTCAGCTAAGATGCATTGACGCGAGATAATTTAATAATGTTTTTATACTGTACAGTGCAATTTGTAGAAAGAATATCACGCGGAATAGAACAGCAAGTGCTGGGTATTTATTCATGCAGTAATATTTTCAAATGTTGTTATCTTGCCAGTCACGCGTTATTAGACCGTGTTATAACACATGTTCTTACATGAAATGATTCTTCCCTACAAGTTGGTTTGAATCACATTTTCGAAAAAGTTGACAGTTAAAGAACACTCGCTATATGAGCCGTCCCGCGAGAAAACCAACATTGTGGACTCTGCGTAAAGTATCGATCCGGATCAGTCTAAGCATGCCGCACGGGCCTACCTGGACCGACACTGTTCGTATCCTGTGGATTTTCTGTTTCAGGAATAACTACTGTATACATCTATCCCCATATGACGGAATGTGTCGGCCGGATCAGTCTGCGCGGACAGCGCAGGCTGATCTGGTCGATACATTACGCAGATATATTGATATGAGCCGTCCCGCGAGAAAACCAACATTGTGGACTCTGCGTAAAGTATCGATCCTGATCAGCCTAAGCATGCCGCACGGGCCTACCTGGACCGACACTGTTCGTATCCTGTGGATTTTCTGTTTCAGGAATAACTACTGTATACATCTATCCCCCTATGACGGAATGTGTCGGCCGGATCAGTCTGCGCGGACAGCGCAGGCTGATCTGGTCGATACATTACGCAGATATATTTATATGAGCCGTCCCGCGAGAAAACCAACATTGTGGACTCTGCGTAAAGTATCGATCCTGATCAGCCTAAGCATGCCGCGCAGGCTAACCCGGACAGACACTTTTCGCTTCCTGTGGATTTTCTGTTTCAGTAATCATTACTTTATACCTCTATTTCCCAGAGACGGAATGTGTCGGTCTAGATTAGCATGCGCGGAATGCGCAGGCTGATCATGGTCGATACATTACGCAGAGGCCATACTGTTGGTTATCTCGTGGAACGACTCATATTGCAAAGATGGTTAGAGAATAGGTGATCTATATACCCGTTTTCCATTCGCTGACGCATTTAGACCTACGTACAGCAGACGACTTTTGAAAGCAAAAGAAGAAAATTGATCAAAAAGAGTAATTTCGTTTTGCCACAATATTTTCAACCTGTTTCAACAACAACACTTTTGATAAAAGAGATTTCCAATATGTTTGCCCAGATACTTTCAAAGTCGTCTGTCGCAGAGTTGTTGTACGTGTGAAAGGATTAATAAATGTTAAATAAATGACATGTAAATTAAAACAAAATGAAAATAGGAAGACAAACTATAAGATATAAAAGTGCATATTCAAATCAGCTTTGGCATCGTTTCTGTTTGATCTCACTGCACTGGTCGATATTTAGTCACAACAGCTTTATAGAATATTCTCTCGAATAGTTATATTTATATAACGTTATATGTACTGACGAAACAGGTTTTACCATATTTGACCTATGCTTCTTTTTAGTACTTATATTGATTCATTTCTAGTGACTCATAAGCCATTTGTATGACTGGGTAGTACCCTTAATATGTACAATTATTGCCTAGAAATGTGAATTTAAAACTGTTATGTTATCCAATTGTATATATTTATCACTTGTATTACGTGTCACTTAAATATAAAACTACTATGCTTTGAGTAAACCAATCTTAACGTTAGCATTACACGTGTGGATACGTCTTGCTTATCCATGCTAATAATCCAAAGGGATACTGCTTAACAGAGAAGTTTTGTGAAAGCTTCAGTCGGTAAGTCGTCTGCTGCATATTTTGTGTATGTGTACAAGGGTTAAACTACTCAGCTGAGATGCTCAGATAAGGATTAATACTTAACTCTTGCCTCATACGGCAATTCTTCAGCAGATGACTTTGAACGTATTTTGTCAAAAAATAGAAAATCTCCATAATTGAATGGATTACCTATGACAAAAAGTGGAAAACATTGTGGCAAAAGGAGAAATTGCACGTCTGCTGTAGAGGCGTCGGAAAGCGTATATATGAGGGAAATGGTTAAAAGACAGGTAGACGTGTCTGTCATTTCCAAATACGTCGATTTCTTTCGTTCCTAGACTCACAGGATGATCTGGTTGATCCGAATCGTTGCATATTCGTTACGGTTCTGTTTCGCACTTTGATCTAACTTCGTTATTTAAATTCATTAAGATAAGCATTAAATGTTTAAGTAAGTCATATTGTAAAGCATGAGACGGGTTGCTTTATTAGAGACACACTGTGTCCTATATTCCCACCTGTAGACGCATTTTGACGCAAAAGCAGCCGTCGACTTTTGAAAACATTGTGGCCATAGGTGAGATTGCTAATTATGAGCTATTTCTCCTTTGGCCACAATGTTTTCAACTTTATCTAACAGTTAAGCTATGTTTTATGGAGATTGTTCAGGTTTTTGTCACTATGTTTACAAAGTCATTGGCTGCAGATCTGTTGTATGTGGGAAAGGATTAATACTTAAAAGACAGGTAGACTTTTCTGTCATTTCCGAATACGTCGTTTCTTTCGTTCCTAGACTCACAGACATACGTAGGGAATACCAAGAATTTTATATTTGGTTATCCTGTCTCGATTTTACATCAATCAATCACAACTGGGCTTATGTTGGCTCTACGTATAATCGCGAGAGGTAAATAAGACGCCGCGAGAGTCTGGAGTTATTATCCGTCGATGTATCACGCCTTGCTATTAGATAAACGATCATTTAACGCATGAGTTCTCAGCCCAGTTCTCACTCTTGGGTCAGTCACAATCAACCCTGACAGTAATCCAATTTCAGACGAATGTGGACGCATCTTCAGCAGACGATTTTTGAAAACATGGTGGCAAAAGAAGACTTTGCTCAAAATGGATCATTTAACGCATGAGTTCTCAGCCCAGTTCTCACTCTTGGGTCAGTCACATTAACTCTGATAGTAATCGAATTTCAGACAAATGTTGGCGCATCTTTAGCAGACTTTTGAAAAAATGAGCAATTTGCCACACTGTTTTCTACTCTATTTAATTTCAACATTTATTTTATTTTGCCCGGATTTATTCTAATGTCTTCTGTTGTAGATTGTCTTATAATTAGGAAATGGTTAACCTACCATGTAGAAACGTTTGAAATAATTAATTTAACTTGATGTAATCACGAATTATATCAACAATCGTTTTCAAAGATAGTAGCACAATATAGGGACAAATACAGTATTCCGTGCCCGCTGTTCACAAGTCGAACAATGGTAAATGTGCCTTCAGACATTTGCATTTTTACTCCTGACGAGAGTCATGGTATGATTGTGCCATAAGTCTGGCATTGGACGTTCGGACACTATCTTTAGAATCGGTATCCATCTGGTACCGGCTTCTGAGCCCTTTTCGAGTGGTTAACGTGTGGTTTTTATATCGAGCGTGCAGGGCATTTTTGGTCTGGATTGCCTCTGTTCGCAAGTTTGTTTGTTTTGTTTTACGCCGTTTTAAACATTATTTCAGTTATATCACGGCGACAGTTCGCTTATTCATGATCCCTGGGTAAATAAACCAGTACTAGGTTAGGAAATGTGCCTTACATAAGGGCACACCACCATGACCACAGCGCCGCGACTGGGGATCGAACCTGGGCCGCCCAGTTACATGCGTTCGCAAGTAACTACTACTAGTAAAAGAGCTTTAGTCAAGAAACCTGTCGTGACTAGAGAACACGTCGGATCCGGTTGATTTAATTATATACGTGTCATAAATTCGCTAAAGTTTGATTTTTCTCGGGTAGCATATTACATATTGTTTGTCCATTTAATACAATGATTTAAACTTTGACCAGCACACATCGCATCAATAATATAGATTTCTGTATTTTTGCGGAGGCTTCTATAAAGTCATGCACTACAGATTTGCTTAATGTTGGGAAGGAAGCTTTGCCGAAAAGATTTATAAGTCATCCACTACATATTTGCTTAATGTTGGGAAGGAAGCTTTAAACAGCAGTTAATCAACTAATGACATGCACCACTCAGTTCTGTCTCTCTTTTTGTTCCATACGTGGTGGTGTAAACGATGGAATTATTGTTTATGATTGGCAGTCGTAAACGCCGTCTGGAGTATCTCAAAAACAGACGTTTCTCTAATAAAAACATGAAGACAAAACACGAAATTGTGATAACAAAATCGTAAAGCATGACAACTCTGTAGAACCTTTGAAAAAGAGGAACATACGTGTTCAGGGGCGTGCCTAAACATTTTTTCTCAAAATGCCCCCAAAATGCAGCTGCGGCGATAGACATCTGCGTAATTTATCGACCAGGTCAGCCTGCGCTGTCCGCGCAGACTGATCCGGCCGACACATTCCGTCTTAGGGGGATAGATGTATAGAGTAGTGATTCCTGAAACAAAAAATCCACAGGAGGCGAATATTGTCTGTCCGGGTTAGCCTACGTGGCATGCTTAGGCTGATCCGGGTCGATACTTTACGCAGAGTCCATACTGTTGATTTTCTCACGAGACGGCCTACACATTGATTATTGCAAAGCTACGCCCCTGGTGTTTCATATTTTAGTTTACCGTTTGTCGTTTCTTAACCCTTTACTGCATGCACACACCTTACGACGTTTGAAAACATTGAAGGAAAAGAGAAGGAAATTTACTAAGATGATTTTAAAGTCACCTACTTCATATTGGGTTAGAAACATTAACCTGTCGGGCTTTATTGATGCATGAACGCGTTATTGGTGCCTGAAAGCTTTATTGGTGCCTGAAAGCGGCTTAACCAACCGTTACCCTTTTCCACATGTAGACATGTAGACACCTCTGCAGCAGACGACTTCTGGAAACATTGTGTCAAAAGAAGAAATATCTCAAAACGAGCAATTTCTCCTTTTATAACATTTTCTTGAGGAGGGGGGGGATTTCAGTATTTAGAGACGTTTTGCTCAGATGTTTTCAAAGTCGTAAGTTGTAGATACGCCTGCACGTGGGAAATGGTTAAAGTCAGGTTCAGCTGTATAAGAGAAACGAAGTATAATCGTTCATAAGCCCTTTCAACAAGTTGAAAACATTATGGGAAAAGGGTAATTTCACCTTTGCCAGTAATGTTTTTAAAAAAGTCGTGTATTGCAAAGGCGTTAGAAAGCGTCTGTATGTGGGAAAGGGCCACGACGATCACTAAAGTTACATCCCATGACCGGCATGACTTTCTGGAAAGCTGCACATAATCTGAAATCTGTCTAGCAAACTGACACACTCGGGGATAGAACAGATGGCATCAGTTTACGAAAATACTAACCCTTTTCTGATTACAAGTACAACACCTTTGCAGCAGACAGCTTTAGAAATATATAGGCAAAATTATGGAAAATACTTATAGATGAGAGTATAGTTATGGAATAGAAATGAAATCATTGTGTTAAAATGAGAAATTGCTATTTATGAGTAATTTCTCATTTTGCCACAATGCTTTCAAATGTCATGTGCCTCAAATGCATCAACATGTTCGTAAATACAGCACAACAAACACTTAAGTTACATCCGCTTAAAGTACTGGCATGACATTCTGTGAAAGACTGCACATGATCTGAAATCTGTCTAGCTAACTGCGTCTGCAAGCGGGAAATGGTCATGTCGCGTCCAGATTAATAAGAGTAAATAATTCCGCACGACATTCTGGAAGGCGGTACATAATCTGAAATCTGTCTAGCTAACTGACACTCTTGGGGTTAGAAGAACTGGCATAATTTGACGAAAATTTCATTCATTTTGCATCCGTTATTCCTACACCGTGTCTCATTGGATTATCTGGAGACTTCTAAACGACCTTCCAAACAGCACGTTCATCGGTTTTTCCATAATGTGGAAGACATTTAACTCTCCTGCAGCAAACGACACAGTTCGTTAATATTCTGGAAACAAAGTCTCGCTACGAGCTAGTTCAATTATCCCCGCAATGTTTCAACCTAAACAACATCATCGTACTTTCAATATGCAATATGTGAATACGTTTTTTCCTAAATGATTTCAATTTTGACGACTTTAAAATCGTCATGTCATTGGTGTTACAGTTGATTGCTTGGGGTTGAACGCCGTTTTCAACAATTGTTCAGTCATACAACGACGGCTAGTTCACCTACTCGTGTGTTTCCTGGATACTCCACACAACATTCTTTCCAAGACTTTCCACATAGACTGTTAGCCCATTGGGGGCAGACGAATGACGCTTGTCACCGTGACTTTTGTAAAACGTCAGAAATGATGTTGGCCGAATTGGGGTTCGAACTCACAACCCCTGGATTAACAGCCGGTGTCGCTTCGGACTGAGCTACCGGGGCTTTACTTAAAAGAAAAGTTCATTGGACGTTGTTACTTCAAAGGTTTAATTTGATGGGTGGATTCGACTAGCAACCCCCTTACAGCTGTTCTGGTTAGGTACGTCTGAATCAATCACAGGAGTCTATCATATTGAGCTTTACTGTGTATTTAGAATTTTCGACTCTGTGACGGGTGAAATGTAAAGTGTGTGAAGTATTATTCTATTAATAGCTCGCAGATCTCCACAAATCCCGCTAATCCGGGCCGACACATTCCGTCTCAGAGGGAATATTAGGGATAGAGCAATGATTGCAGAAACAGAAAATCCACAGGAGGTTAAAAGTGTCTGTCCGGGTTAGCCTGCGCGGCATGATTATGCTTATCCGGATTGATACATTACGCAGAGTCCATTATGTTGGTCTTCTAGTAATTCGGCTCATATTGGTTTAGCAAACAATATCACCAGAAATGTAACCTATTAAAGTTGGTTAACTTAAATCATGTTAGGTTTCAACGTAACGAAACATTTTAAATGATTGCGGCAAAAAGAGGAATTTCTCATTTTATATCATGTTAAGACATTTTGCGTAGTCGTCTGCTCCAGATGTGTTAGTTGCCACATATATATATATATAATATATTTAAGGATAGAGTAAGCAAGAAAATATAATTTATAGAATAGATTAAATAAAAGGCAGAACTAGAGAAAGCTCTAACAACCTCAGAATATGTTATACTTAACTACGTTTTATTTATAAAGTGAAAAAATAACAACATCTACTTGTATGCCACATTTTTTAGCTTGTTTGTTATTCGAAAAGTCGGGCTATTGTGATACTCTTGGTGTCATCGAATGCGTCGTCGTCCCGCAACTTTAAACTTGCCTCATAAATAAAAAACCGTTCATTATTTTTCAAATGAAACGTGGTACACATGTTTCTATGATGAATACGCATGCCTATCCCCAAGTCAAATAACTCTGGCTTTAATAATTATTCAGTAATGCTTCTTGTTTTACTTAGAAAATACGAACATGCGTTTGCGTTCGCTCTGCGTTGCTCTTGTTTTGAATTTCGAATAGCTTGCAGCACACACCATTATTATCTATGTCTGCAGGTTTAAGCATAACATCATTATATTCTCGTAAAATAACATGATTATCAAAATGAGTTAATGGAATTCCAGTGTTCCACAGAAGAATAATTAAAAATAATGAACAAAAAGAGACACAAGGGGAGTGACAATAACATTCAATCTAGGAGGCATAATGCTCGTTTACGTTTTCCGTTCAAGTGTTTAACGTAAACTATAATCAAGCCCTATGTCGTACACATAGACACATTCAAACATAACTATTGTTAACCCGATATAAAATTTCAAATGAACATAATCTAGACATAACGACCGTGTTTGATTGTGTGTAAGCTTAAGAGATATTTCCATGTGTTGACAACAATTGATTGAATGGGGTTTAACGCCGTTTTTAATAATTTCTCAGTTATATCACGGCGGCCAGTTCACCTACTCATGCATTTCCTGGTTTTCTCACACCAGTACTCCACACAACAATCTTCCCAAGCAACTGGCTGCTTTTCCACATCGACTTAGCCCATTGGTGGAAGAGGAATGACGCATGTCGCATTGACTTTTGTCAATCCTCGGAAAGAAAGTTGGCCGAGCCGGGATTCGAACTCACAACCCCTCGATTGACAGCCCGCGTCGCTACCGACTGAGCTACCGGGGCTCGGCAATGTGTTGACAACAAAATAGCTACTTTAACTTATCACATACAGATTGATTGTTTGATTATTTACGCCGCGTTCAACATTGTTTAAGTTATATCACGGCGTTTTCTGGGGAAGTTACCAGCACTACTAGTTCATGTATCCTGACACCAGTCAGTCAGTCGGTTGAGCGCCAAGAAAGGCGGCCATTACTTCCATTTTTAATGTTTTTGGTATGATGCGGCCGGGGATCATACACACGACCTCGCGTACCCGAGGTGGAATATCTACCACCTACCACTTCACCACCGAGGCGGAATATCTACCATCTACCACTTCACCACCGAGGCGGAATATCTACCGTCTACCACTTCACCACCGAGGCGGACGATCTACCATCTCCACTTCACCACCGAGGCGGACGATCTACCATCTACCACTTCACCACCGAGGCGGAATATCTACCATCTACCACTTCACCACCGAGGCAGATGATCTACCATCTCCACTTCACCACCGAGGCGGACGATCTACCATCTACCACTTCACCACCGATGCGGAATATCTACCATCTACCACTTCACCACCAAGGCGGAATATCTACCATCTCCACTTCACCACCGAGGCGGACGATCTACCATCTACCACTTCACCACCGAGGCGGACGATATACCACCAACCACTTCACCACCGAGGTGGACGATCTACCATCTACCACTTCACCACCGAGGCGGACGATCTACCATCTACCACTTCACCACCGAGGCGGACGATATACCATCTACTACTTCACCGAGGCGGACGATCTACCATCTACCACTTCACCACCGAGGCGGACGATCTACCATCTACCACTTCACCACCGAGGCGGACGATATACCACCAACCACTTCACCACCGAGGTGGACGATCTACCATCTACCACTTCACCACCGAAGCGGACGATCTACCACATACCACTTCACCACCGAGGCGGACGATCTACCACATACCACTTCACCACCGAGGCGGACGATATACCACATACCACTTCACCACCGAAGCGGACGATCTACCACATACCACTTCACCACCGAGGCGGACGATATACCACATACCACTTCACCACCGAGGCGCTTATCACATACAGAAGCCACTCGTTCAAATATCCGCTTGTGGTTCTCCTCTCTGTTTTCTAAAGAAACATCTGAGCCGTTCCACGAGAAAACCAATAGTGTGGACTCTACGTAAAGTATCGACCCGGACCAGCCTAAGCATGCCGAGCATGGCTAACTCGGACAGACACTGTTCACCTCCTGTGGATTTTCTGTTCATCAATTATTACTTTATAACTTTATCTCCCTGATATGGAATATGTCGGCCCGATTTAGCATGTGCGTACTGCACAGGTTGATCTGGGTCGATACATTACGCAGCGTCCATAATGTTGTTTTTTTCTCGTGGAACGTCTCATCTTTATCTTACACCGAAACAAACAATTAGTATCCATATCAATTCGATTTGTTTCAAGGTTTTAAGTGCGGGAAGAAGACCGTAAAAATCTCATTAGTCGGTCCTTGCTCGTTTGTCTTGATTAACACTAGCCTTTGCCATGTACGGACCCAATAACATCGCCACTCAATTTAGACTCCCACTAAAAACAATTCACTCTCGTAGTTAAGACAAAGTCGTGTTCTTCGAACACCATCCAGATGGCATTTTCAACCAGTGCATATCCTGTTCAATCTGTATCGGCATTGTTCTCCATTTGGTGAAAGAAAATTTCAAGAAACACAAGACAAATATTTTTTGACTTTGATCCGATTGTTTGTACTGGTTGATGTTAATCCACACTTGTTATGAATACGCTAACGTTGGCTTTCTTGTTGTCCGGTTCAGTTAAGCGAATATAAACTCTTTCACTGAATAAAGACATCGTGGGAAACTCAAAATCACTTAAGGTGATATAAGTATCCTTCTTCTGCATTGCTGTGTACGCCAAACATACGAAAAGTCTCTATAAATTATAGTACATAGTTGAAAAAAGTAGAAACTTATCACAATGAACATAGTCTCCCTTCTTTTACCACAATGTCTTTTTAGATCGTCATTTGCATATATGTCAAAAAGGTTTACATGTTGGAAAGGATTAACAACCACACTAGAATAGTAAAGAATAATGAGAAAACGTCTTAAACATACGTTTGTTAGCCTTAATTAAAACATATGAGCCGTTCCACGAGAAAACCTACATTATTTGTGTCCGCGCAGGCTAATCCGGACCAACACATTCCGTCTCAGGGGTATAGAGGTATAGAGTAATGACTCCTGAAACAGAAAATCCACAGGAGGCGAAAACAGTCTGTTCGGTTTAGCCTTCGAGGCAGGCTTATGCTGATCCGAGTCGATACTTTACGCAAAGTCAATACTATTGGTTTTCTCACGGAACGGCTCATATATTTATTAGTTTGTTTATCAATTGGGAGGAAATTGACGGATCTAACCATATGATCCAGTCACATGAATACATCGAGGTTTATAAATGTGATATACTGTATGTAGTATAAAGGCGCAAGAACTGTAATGGCTGGCTTCATGGTATGACATTTTCTAGCTGTTTCATACGGTCATAAAATTTCGTTTAAAAAACTGAGCATATTATTGTTCTAGTTGTTGCGTGACATGTCCATGCAATTCCACATCGTGTTGATCTGTTGAAAATCGCATGCGAAGTGATTACGAAACGAATGAATTAAGCGCCTGCTTAAAATGTGTCAATTTGTTGACATCGTGGCTGTTATGGACTTTCAAACATCACGCAATTCATGTCAATATCCTGACTTTGGTGGACATTTTGATACGATTGGTGTGAATTACCAATTAACCAATCGGTGACTTGAAACTATTCAGAACTGTAAAAGAGAATCACTGTGTAGGTTTATCTCAATTACCACACATTTATCCATTTGTCACATATGGAAAAAGACTCCTGTCATGAAAATGATGGTAATATTTCTTATCGGAATGAACTTGTTGCTTGAATGCGGGTATCAGGACAGGGCCCAGTCTGGTACCCGTTTTCTTACTTTGGCTTTACGCACAATCCAACTTCTCAAATACTTCCATTTCAAAGATTTCCATTCATCACATTAGGCTATACATGAACACAGTCTATACAATCAATTTAGCCTATTTATTTATAGACAGTTAGATAGGGATACATAAGGATTTAAAGTAAATACACCTTTTTTTATCAAAATATTTTGATGAACCATGACGCGGATGTATTGACATACATTGCCTTGTAATCATTGATGCACATACAGAAAAACAACTTTAAACTTATATCATAAAGATAAATTAATGTTCATATGCATATCAAAACAGTGTTGTAAAACCATATTCATCGCATGTTTAGAGGTGCTTCATAGTTCCAATACAATATGTTTGTTATAATTCTATAATTATGAAATCAAAGCTATTATTCAATATATCCAAAATACATTCAAATCATATTCGTTTATACTGACCGACAAAGTACATGTTAGATCATTATACAACAAATGTTATATTGAAGTCAATTTTTAAAAAAAGGAACAACACCTAGTAAGAAATAGTGCCACAGACATGTGTCAATTTTAATATTTGCTCTGGGTAATATTTAAATTACCGACTTACTAAGCTCAATATCAACAAATGAAGATCTACTGTTCTGACTGGATGTATTTGTATTGTTCAACTATTCAGCTTACATAGCTTATGTTTAGTTATGATAATGACCAATTGTTCTATACTCGATAGTATATACATAAGTAAGGACATTCTTGTGAAGGTGGCTTCTGCAAAGTATTTTTCTAAAACTAGGATTGTTCGAAAAACCATTCATTTGTGGTGAAATACCTTAAACCTAAATAAGCACCATGATACACAGATTTCAGATTCCATCTTATATTTTAAAGTCGTCGATTGACACTTTTTAAAGCGAGAAGAGAGAGTTCCTCGGATGAAAATATCGACAGTATTTTCAACTATCTCTTAGAAGTTTTAACCGATAAACACATGTTTGGCATATCATTACATCTTAATTTCGAGCGCTGCAAGAACATATTTGTTTGAATTTGTTTTGTTCTTGTCGTTAATGGCGGCTGGTGGAGATCACCCACTTACACCGTTACTGTCAAACTGTTTCATAATACTATACATGTATATACAGACAAACATAATTTCGACTAGCTTGTTTTGATCAATTTCTCATGTTGTTTACTGTTTCCAAAGGTTTACTGCTGTGTTTGCTTGGTTGTCTGGTGTTTTACGCCGCTTCCAACATTTGTTCAGCTATATCATGTCTTGTACTGGGTAATTACCAGTACTACTGGTCCATTTATCCTGAAACCAGTCAGTCGTAATGCTAACCCCGCAACTCTGAGCGCCTAGGAAAGCAGCAACTACTACCATTTTTAAAGTCTTTGGTATGTCCAAGCCAATGATCAAACCAACGAGGCGGACGCTCTACCGCTACACCACCGAGACGGACGCTCTACCACTACACCACCGAGGCGGACGCTCTACCACTACACCACTGAGGCGGACGCTCTACCACTACACAATCGAGGCGGACGCTCTACCACTACACCACCGAGGCGGACGCTCTACCACTACACCACACAGGCGGACGCTCTACCACTACTCCATCGAGGCGGACGCTCTACCACTACACCATCGATGCGGTTAACTGCTGTGGATGTGACAAAAGTCGTCTCCTTCATATAATGGATTTACAAGATAATCGACCGTCCTAGTCAAGTCTGTAAATCTCTACTGCACTCCAATGTATAATTTGAGCCGGGTCACCAGAATATCGACTGATGCCGGCTAAACAATATTCAACCCTTTCTAACAATTGGAGAAATTGCGCATCGTGAGTAATTTCTCTATTTGCCAGAATGTTTTCAAAAGTCGTTTGCTGCAGAGGCATCGGAAAGTGTCTATATGTGGGAAAGGGTTTAAGAAACAACCAAATGGCTCTGAGTATGTTATTTCCACTCAATCCAAGTTCTTAGGACGTGTCTTATTTCGCTTCATTGACCCTACATCGTTATTATGCATGAATTCATTATTGTGACCGTTAGCACACTCGTTTGTCTCATCTGTAATATCGTCCTTTCGGCAATAATACAATCCCAGAAGCCTTCACTCGACGAGATCAATTGGAAATCAGACATTTTCTTAGAGTTTACTCATCTGTTGGTTTTATTTCATAATGTTAACATAATTTGTTTAACCCTTTCAGCGCCGAATTGTTTAAAGTAGAACCTTCCATGTTCAAACTCGGACGGCTCTATTTTCATGTTATAGGATTTTTGGAATATTTCTATAACTCACAGCCAAACAATGCAGATTTCAGGTGAGACAGCTCGTTACGAGCTGACTCACCTGAATCTGTATTGTTTGCAAAAAGTGCAATTTTGCCTTTGGCGCTAAAAGAGTTAAAAGCAAATGGAATTCCTCTTGTCATTATGATATACATTTAAGTTTAGCAAGAAAAGTTATCAAGAATTTTTCTAGAAAATGTTATTGAAACATGCATGAAAATAAAGTGAAAAATGTGTTTAGTAATTGATTGAATAAGTAGGTGCGCACTATTACAAACAGCATGTTCTGTCCTTGTAAAGCTAACTTCTAATCTACAACACTAAGTCCAACTGCAGCTACCACAAAAACCGAAAGTCATAAATAAGCGTGCCTAACTAAGCCAACTGTTTGCAGCATGAAAACAAGTTTTTAATCCAAATGTTGGTGTCCCTTTAAGTGCTTTATACAGAAGGTTTCATACACCTAAATCCTTAAAGGTGAAAGAATTATGTTTGTCTCAGTAAATGTTCAATACAACGTGACGTAAATTCCTACACGTGTTCTTTTGGTAGAGTATGTTTGAGTCTCAGCTGGTTAGTGTTTCAACAAATCAAATTATCTTTAGCTACATGCGGTATATTTATTTATATTGACTAAAATGCAAATGAATTACAACATTGGCGAAGACGTTTGCATCGTTATGAAATAAATTATTCATAAATGCCTGTTATAGTGAGATTAAAGTTTCCAT